>CM077347.1:36423544-36786544 GCA_039655645.1 Ammopiptanthus mongolicus
TGGATATGGATCCTCTAACTTTAGGACGGGAAAGTTATGGTGACTTTATGTCTATAGAGGAGAGAGAAAAATGATTAAAATGAGGAGATAAGAATGAGGGAGAAAATGAATAAAGAGAGAGATAGAGAGAAAGATAGGTGACTTTCCTGCCCTAAAATTAGAGGATCCAAATCCGTCAAGGGCATAGCACCAACTATAAAACAAATCACCTTCTCTATCATGTATTTATTAATGAGCTTCTAAAAAAGAATAACCGAAAGGATATCAAATAGTTATAAGTTATTCGTCAAAAGTCTTATTTTATTTATTCATTGACCAAAATTAAACCGGGATATATAGTTCAGAAACAAAAATTCATTTATTTACATCCGCGAGTTTCAATTGCAAAGTTTTTCTTTAGTGATCTACTTTGTGGTTTGCGATGGTATGTGATCATTGGATGCTTCTCCTTAACACTCCAACAAAAATCACGGGTCTGCATTAGTGTATGCAATTGAGCATTAGAACAACTCCCACATTCTGACCAAAATTTTCCATGAGGAAGTATTCACATGTTTATTACCTGACTTATATAATGATGTATATCCCAATATATTATCAAAACAGAAACCCAAAACTACAACAATATCCTAAATTATAAAGTACCATAGAACTATCCATAAAATCAACCTAATTTATCCAAAATTCCAGAGTTAGCCAAAGTTATCCAACATAACAACTTAACCAAACATTTCAAAAACTAAAGCACTAACTAAAATTATGCATGAGCCGTAAGCCAACTAACTAACAATTTCAATGTAAATGGTGCCCTTATTATTAGGTGAAACACTGAAGCAGACCACAGTGTCCTCTTGCAATCGATGTTTACTTTAAATGATGTCATTTTCTAGCCATTTTTTTATACTGCCTTTGATGCATCATCAGTTGTGTAATACAATATAAAACACTTAGTTCAATTCAGATACAAAGAACACTGACTGTGACTATAGAAGGTTAAAAGGAAGACTTGACATAATCAGGTTGTACATAAAAAAACCTTATTGCAGGTGTATACCTGTAAGTATATCAAGTATGTTTACTATTTTCCATGTCCCAGTGTGTTGTACTATTGACTTTGTTTGATTTCAATTCTCACTATAATATAAGGATCTGCACTCTGCAGCCATGTTTGTCACTGATTTAAATGTGTGACATCGGCAACCTTTAAAATAAATACCACAGTTAATAGTTTATCTTCTTGCTACAGTTTGATTCTAAAGTTTTCGTGTGCATAATTTTCAAATTTAAACACTTAAAAGACCCAAAAAAAAAAACAACCATGCCATGATTTTCCACTTCAAATACTACACCAATTTAATTTATTATTTTCTAATATTAAAACAAACACTCCAAACAAAATAGTGTAAACAAATATAATAGCCCGCGCATCGCACGGGTACAAAATCTAGTTCAATAAATGACAGACCAGTCACTGGTCTGCTGGTCACTTTTCTGCTATCACTCGTCTGCTGGTCACTTTTCTGCTATCACTCGTCTGCGGGTCACTCATCTGCTAAATCACTCGTCTGCTAGTCACTTGTCTGCTAAGACTCGTCTGTTATTTCAATCGTCTGCTGTTTAAGCGAGCATCCGAAATGCTTGATTCGTGGGGCGAAAATCAGTTATAACAGAATCTGCTCAAAGTTTTTACAAAATTTAAAATCACCATATATGTTTATGTAACATATCTTGAGTATTTTAAAATATTATAACAATAAAAAATAAGTCATTACTATGATAGAACTGATTACATATGTAACAAATTTGATTCAAACATCTGCCTATGTTTATAAATTTGATTTATTTGTTAGTTCAAAAAACTGATTACATGTCATAAATTTGATTCAAAAACTTGCCTCATTAATTTCATTGGAAATCATGTGTAGAAAAGGAGGGAAAAAAAATCAGCTACAAATTATAATTATAATTTCATAATAGATTAAACACTTCACCCATTCCTCTGTAAGCAGTTGAACAATCAATCAAAAAAAAAAAAAAATTAGACCCTTAACCATAGTCGCATTTGTATTTGTATTTGTATTTGTATACTAAGATGAACATAATCAAGTAGCCAGGTAGTCAAAGCAAACCCCACTCCCCTATATCTCTTTTCAAACTAACCTAACCTACCGATACCAACCCATTCCAAGAAGAAAGCAATCAGAAAAGGAGAACAATCAGGACATGCTCTCCCCTGTACGAACATCAAAACCTACCACTAACCATACCCTAAAAACCACTATATCACAGGTAATAAATTATATAGATATGCAATCAGCACACAATTCCTCAACACGTAGCCAACCTATATTCAGAAAATTTGACACCTCAAGCTGTACAAAGAAGAAGAAGCGGTGGTGTTAGTAAAATCAGAAAAGTTAGCAAAACATCAGAGAAATCTCAAAACAGTCAAAGAAACAATTATTTAAAATTAACCCCTAAATATTTAAATATTTAAATTTAAATTTAAATATTAACTAAAGAAACCACCACATAGAACATTGAATGAAATCAAACAGCAGAGACTCGTCTGCTGGTCACCTGTCTGCTGGTCACTCATCTTCTGAGACTCGTCTGCTGGTCACTCGTTTGCTGTTTCACTCGTCTACTTGTCACTTGTCTGTTGAGACTCATCTGCTGGTCACTTGTTGCTAAGACTCGTCTGCTGGTCACTCGTCTGCTGTTGAAGCGATCATCAGAAATGTTTGATTCGTGGAGCAAAAATCAGTTATAACAGAATCTGTTCAAAGTTGTTACAAATTTTAAAATCACCATATATGTAACATATCTTGAGTATTTTAAAATATCATAACAATGAAAAAAAAATTCATTACTATGATAGAACTAATTACATTTGTCACAAATTTGATTCAAACACCTACCTATGTTTATAAATTTGATTTATTCGTTTGTTCAAAAAATTGATTGCATGTCATAAATTTGATTCAAAAACTTGCCTAATTAATTTCATTGGAATTCATGTGTAGAAAAGGAGGGGAAAAAATCAGCTATAAATTATAATTATAATATCATAATAGATTAAACGCTTCACCCATCCCTCTGTAAGTAGTTGAACAATCAATCAAATAAAAAAAAAAAAACATATTAGACCCTCAACCATATTCGCATTTGTATACTAAAATGAACATAATCAAGTAGCCAGGTAGTCAAAGCAAACCCCACTCACCTATATCTCTTTTCAAAATAACCTAACCTACCCATCCCAACCCATTCGAAGAAGAAAGCAATCAGAAAAGGAGGACAATCAGGACATGTTCTCCCCTTTACAAACATCAAAACCTGCCGCTAACCATACCCTAAAAACCAATATATCACGGGAAAATTATATAGATCTGCAATCAGCACACAATTCCTCAACACGTAGCCAACCTATATTTAGAAAATTTCACACCTCAAGCTCTACAAAGAAGAAGAAGCGGTAGTGTCATTAAAATCAGAAAAGTTAGGAAAATATCAGAGAAATCTCAGACGAGTGAACATTTCTTCACTGATAGTTAGCAGACGGGTGATCATTTAAAAGGATCTTCACTGATAGTCATCAGACGGGTGATCATTTAAAAGGTTCTTCACTTTTAGTCATCAGATGAGTGATCATTTAAAAGGTTCTTCACTGATAGTCATCAGACGGGTGATCATTTAAAAGGTTCTTCACTTTTAGTCATCAGATGGGTGAACATTTCTTCACTGATAGTCATTAGACGGGTGAAGATCTTCAGCTTTAGACGGGTGACACCTCTCGAGTAGATGATCACACTTGTAGTCATCAGACGGGTGAACATTTCTTCACTGACAGTCATCAGACGGGTGAACATTTCTTCACTGATAGTCATCAGACGGGTGAACATTTCTTCACTGATACTCGAGTAGATGATCACACTTGTAGTCATCAGACGGGTGAACATTTCTTCACTGACAGTCATCAGACGGGTGAACATTTCTTCACTGATAGTCATCAGACGGGTGATCATTTAAAAGATTCTTCACTAATGAGGGTGATCATTTAAAAGGTTCTTCACTTTTAGTCATCAAACGGGTGAATATTTCTTCACTGATAGTCATCAGACATGTGACCGTTTAAAAGGTTCTTCACTTTTAGTTATTAGACGGGTAAAATTTCTTCTCTGATAGTTATCAGACGGGTGATCATTTAAAAGGTCCTTCACTGATAGTCATCAGACGGGTGATCATTTAAAAGGTTCTTCACTTTTAGTCATCAGACGGGTGAACATTTCTTCATTGATAGTCATCAGACGGATGAACATTTCTCAATTTTCTCACTTACTTTCTCGATTTAACTGTCATACCTTGGCCAGGACCACAATTTATACCATGTCTTCATCTTCAATTATTATACCTGGGTTATTGATTCACTTCCTCATTTATAACTTTTTCTAATGATATAAGTTGTGAGATATGTTTTCCTATTAGAGCCTTTAATAATCAAGTAATTCACCCTACTTATACCATTAAATAGTATATACTTAAAAATCAATAATTTGAAACATCAGAAATTAGTAACACACATCAGATATAAGTTCAGTAAGATCATAGGTTGTAAAAGCTTGAAAACATAAACACTGAATAATCAGTGTCCAAAGTTTACAAAATAAGGTTGAGTTCCATCATTGCACAAAACACATTTAAGATTATGATTGATGATCATAATCTTCATATGAGGAATTACAAACATTACACAAAAAGTAAAATCAAAACATAGGCAAGTCACAACTGTTATGCAAACTAAAACCTTGTCCAATCACTTTGACAGCAACTCCCTAACTTATGAACTATCATTCAGTTTTAATCAGTTTCGTTATCTTTGTAGATGATAACTATGCAGACGCCATTTCTTCACTAAGGCTGTGATCAAGCAGCATATCAGATGAAATTCTCTTGGCTGGAGTAATAGTTGCTATCATCTCTAGATCATGTTCTATAGTTCCTGATAAAGATTACTGAAACAACCAAAATAAGAAAACTGAATTAATTATCAATTTATTCCATGGTACAAATTGGCTCCAAGTTCCTATATTTCGATTTTACAACAAAGAGTTTATTAGTTCAATGATTTGTATTTCGATTTTGGGAAGAAAAAGTGAATCACCATGGGAAAAAACAGAAGAAGCTCCAAAAAAATGCATTATTAAAACCTATTGAAACTCTCTAATATTGAAAATGGAAACTGAAATAGTAAAAAAAATTTCAACAGCAACATATGTTACCCATCTGAAAATGGGAATATATGTCACCCGTCTGAAAATGGGAAGTTGAAGAAGATGGGAAAAATAGAAGAAGCACCAAAAGGATATTAGTGAGAAGAGATGAGGAAGTTAAGAATGTCACCCGTCTGAAAAATATAAAAGAACTCAAATGAATATCAATGAGATCAAAATTACGTCCCTTGTCACCAGAAGAACTCCAAATGAAAATACAAGATTAAGCTGGAGAATAGAAAGTCTCTTAAACACCTAAAAATCGTAAATTTGTAAGTGCTGAAAATGATTAAAGACGATCCAGCCTACCGCAACCTCTTCTAACTCCTCCTCAGCCTCATCAACACCAGCAATATCAGCAAAAGTGATTATTTCACCTTATTAATTCACATGACTTTGTAACAGCAAAAGTGTCTGAGTTGTAGATACTATGATAGGTACCCAGTAATTAAGAGCAGAAATATAGAGAAAAGTGTGTATTATTGATGAAACTCTGCCTGTAACAAGGTATTACAGGGCTGCATAGAAAGAAAGAAAAATAGTAACAGATTGTTTCAAACACCGACAGAATCAGAAGCGCCCCTTGTTTCAAAGAGGGGAGGACGGGTTATTCACATTTCATTTGATGGTCAGAGGCGAATTGAAAGCTAAGCAGTGGTAATTCTAAGGATTCCTGTGGGGATATAAAAAAGGAGCTCCTATCAACTTGTTCCGACCTAGGATACTAAGCTCATGAGCTTAGTCTTACTTCACCGTCGAGAAACGAAAGAAGACTTCCATCTCCAAATTTTACTCAGACGCACAGCTCGAACCGGGGTTTGAAACCAAACTTCTCCTCAGGAGGATAGATGGGGCGATTCAGGTGAGATCCAATATAGATCCAACTTTCTATTCACTCGTGGGATCCGGGCGGTTCGGGGGGGGGGACCACCACGGCTCCTCTCTTCTCGAGAATTCATACATTCCTTATCCAAATAATCCCCTTTTACGATTCAGTGTAATAGTAAAATATAAAAGATTACCGGAAAATTCTAAAAAAAAAAAAAATACTCTTTATTTGACCAATTTCAATTTCCCTCCAATGAATATTTTTTTTTTTGTTCATTCAATTATAACTATAACATGTTAAATATTTTTTATTAGACGATAGGCCCTGGTTCCCGTGTCTATCGAGAAAGGACAAGACGGCTGCAATTGGAAGGTGCGGGCAGGATTGCTCAGCTGCCTTAGCCCTTCCGCCTATAAGGTGTGGTGGTTATCAAATGAATTGAAATTACAATTGATACGACCAAAAACGATATATGAGTTAATATATGCTCTAAAGTTGAAAATATCATAAAGCCAAGAGGCAGATCTTGTGCCACTCCACCTGGTCGTATGAAACTGGCATGCATCCTGGTTCCCGAGACTCTTTCATAGAATTCCAACAATTTCTCCCGCTCCTCAAAAGCCCGAAGAGAGAATGGGCACGACTCCCCCTCTCCCCGTTCTATCGTCCAAAACATGCCGGCCGTTCTCAGTTCCGGGGTTGGGTCGGATAGGACCAGACCAAATCGGCTGGATCTGTGGAATCCAATCGGATCTGATCGTAGCTTCGAGTTCAGGTGCCGTACCGCGGCCGGACCGGAAAGGAAGGGGGCAAATTAAAAGAGTGCCTAGTCTCTCCCAATCCCAAGTCCAATTCTTGCCTACCAACACAATAACTCTTTTTCCTATCGTATACTCAGATCCCTTCCCTCAGCTACACACACAGCAGGTGCACCCCCCTCACATTCTCTCTCTGTCCAGGTCAGCAGTTATTTATGCTTGCCAGTATCAGGTGTACTCTCGGGTGTAGCAGTCACCCCAGTACCCTCAAGTGTGTTTTTCTTCTTTTTCCACTTCTTCCTAACATAATACTTAATGGGCCTAATTGGTTCTGGGTCCGCAACAACGCTTCCCTCTTCGAAATCCACCTTGTCCTCAAGGTGAAAATTGGGAAACTTGTCCTGCAATGCTGTCAAACGTTCCCAAGAATTCTCACAAGGTGGCAGGTCCTTCCATTTGATCAAAACTTCCACATTGCCCTGGTTAGTACGCCTCCCAGCCAAAGCTTCCTCTGGCTAAACCTGTAGCTCCCACCCCTCTGATAGGAAAGGAGGTAAAGGCTGAGAAGCGTTGTTTGTGGCCACTGATTTCTTTAACAAAGAAGCATGGAACACGGGATGGACCTTACTGCCTTCCGGGAGCTTGAGCTTGTAAGCGACAGCTCCAATCATCTCAAGCACTTCATAGGGGCCATAGAACTTCGGGCTGAGTTTCTGATTAATTCTGTTGGCCAAGCTCTTTAGCTTGTAAGGCTGGATTTTGAGGAAAACTGAATCCCCCACTTGAAACTCGACTTCCCTTCTTTGCTTGTCAGCTTGTTGCTTCATTCGGTTTCTAGCTTTTGATAAATTTTGTTGCAAGTCATTCAAAAGCACATTTCTTTCTTCAGTAACTCTGCTAACTTCTTCCAAGGCGGTTTTTTGAGGATCTCCACGAATCACTGCTGGAGGTGGTTGCCCATAAAGGGCTTGAAAAGGGGACATCTTTGTGGAGGAGTGGTAGTTGGTGTTGTACCAAAACTCAGCCCAACTTAACCACTTTGGCCACTGTTTTGGCCTGCTGCCTGTCATGCACCTCAGATAAGTTTCTAAGCAACGATTGACTACCTCAGTTTGGCCACCCGTTTGAGGATGGTAAGCTGAACTAAAATTCAATTCTGTCCCTGCCAATTTGAATAATTCCGTCCAAAAAGAACTGAAAAATACCCGATCGCAGTCAGACACTATGGACACCGGAAAACCATGGAGTCTCTATAAATTTCTCTATAAATGGAGCATCACCATGGATGATGGTGACCTTGATCCCAACACCCTCTCCATGCTAACTTCTTCAACACAGTCTGGAACGGAACACCCTCTCTTCTACCATCATGTTCTGTTCTTTTGGCCTTTTAAGGATACTCTGTTGGCCTTTATTTCTTATATTATTATAATAATAATAATAATAATAATAATATATTTGTGAGTGTGGTACAAACTACCAAGTTCTATATGATTATTTAATTTAATTGAGCTGTATTATTTAAATATTCAAAATATAATTTTTAGATTACACATTTTTTTGAATTTAATTATTATGTATTATTGTAAATCAATCATGAATTCCCAAATTATTAAAAAATGTTTTACTCTTATAATAACTATTTTAAAAATCATATATAAAATGATTTATGATTGATTGACAATATAAAAAAAAATTACATTGATAATATATCAAAATATTGTTTTATATTTATATATAATATGTTTATTCCCATTATATGATATGTGACTCCTAAATAATTCTCACATTATTTTCCTATATTTTTGTTATAACGAGATTCTAGGTATCCAGAAATCATATTGGATTTTGATTAGTCTGAATCAAAATCGAGGATGATAAACTTAAGAGAGCAAAAATCTCTCAACATCTATTTTCTCTATTCATAAGATTTGAACACAAAATCTTACATAAAATAAACCAAATTTCTTATCACTTTGTCCAAACATTAGTTACTTTCCTATATTTAATTTCAAGGCAGTTGCTTTCATATCCACCTTACAGAAATGCCCAGCTTGTTTTTTTTAACATATCAATTTCTCTATAAATATGTGATCAACATTCATTTTTTTTACACAACCAAACCTATCAAATTTCTCTCATCCATTCTCATATAGTTTCTCAAAATTTCTTCCCTCTTTTTTTATTTATATATTCTCTCAAAATTTTATCTCATCCAATTTTTTTTTACTCACATACTCTCAAATTCTCAACTACCAATTTTATTTGTTTTCATACAATGGATCCAAACCAAGCCAATGTCAATTCCTTTTTAAATTTATGGCAAAATTATCAATCTCTCATTAATCCAAATTTTCTAAATCCTCCACCTGTCTCTGAAGAAATCGATCATAGAGAGGTACGCTACAGGCTTGATCACCGTATTAAAATGATCGATTGTGTCTTTTTTGAGAGAAAATAAGCCAAGCTGCTCATGCCAGGATAACTTTCCCTCCAGCAGTGTAATTTATGGATTCAGATTGCCTGCAGTCAAGCTTTTCACAAATTCACACAGTCAGGAACTTTAAGACCGTAGGATTAATCACTTGGTCAATAATTAAATTTTCGTAAGTTTTTTAATTTTTAGATATGAAACGACATCGTCCAGCTTGGGTCATTAATACCATGAAAATTTGGCGCCATTGGAACTCACGTAACCTCTTCGTCTGGCTTTGGGAATCCTTGTTTCATCCATTATTGCTCAGGTTTGGATGCTTTGAGCATAACCGAATTTTGATTGGGGAGGGTGGTGAAGTGCCAAGAAGTGAGATAGCAACAAGGGCAAGTGGAGACTAGCAAGGCTCTGCTGCAAAAAAAAAAAAAACAAGGGCACGCAAGTAAGAAGATGGTTAGCAACAATAACAGGTGTCAATTACTTGTTTTGTTTTCTATAAGCCTATTGTCCAGTTCATGGTTATGCAAGTAAGAACATTTTTTTACTTGAAAATATATCACAACTTTAAGCCTTAAGCCAACATTATTTTATATCACTATTTTAATCATTTTATTTAGTAATATGAAAACAAGCTCCACAAGTAACAGAGCACTCTATTTATTCCAGTATTTTTCTTTAGTTGATTTTGCTTTACAAAGAGCACATTGGTATTTTCTCTTCTTTACCACTTGATAGGTGTTTGTGGGTTTTACGTGTGTTATGTTTATAACTTTATTCTATATTGAACCTTATAGATTTGGCCCAACAATGACAATACCAAGTGTCGGCATGGAATTCGACAGTGTAGACGAAGCCTGGCAATTTTGGGTTGAATAAGGTAAAAAAAATGGCTTTGGAGTCAAAAAACAATATGCGAATAAGAGAAAGGAAGACGGCTCCATTAGATCATGTAGATTTGTTTGTTGTAAGGAGGGTAATCGGATGGATGACAAGAGATCCATTTTGGTTAAGAACCCCAGGGCTGAGACAAGAACTGATTGCAAAGCAAGAATTGCACTTAGTGCAAAGAATGAGAAGTTTGTAATCCATGAGTTCGTGGAGGTCCATAACCATCCTGTACAGCTTGCGGAAACAACACACATGCTAGTATCACACCGTAAAATATATGAAGTTCAAGCATATGAGATTGAAATGGCAGAGGACTCCGGATTGATGCAAAAGGCATCGTTTCAGCTTATGAGTGCACATGCAGGAGGTAGAGCTAATCTTGGATATACATGGTTGGATGCCAAGAACTATCTCCAAGCAAGAAGACAACGCAGCATGGTGTATGGGGAAGTTGGTAGTCTCATGCAATGTTTTCAACACCAGTCATTGGAGAATCCATCATTTTACCATGCATATCAAATGGACTGTGATGAACAAATCACAAACGTATTTTGGGCTGATGCAAAAATGATCTTGGACTATGGATATTTTGGTGATGTGGTTTCTCTGGATACAACATATTGCACCAATCGTGCTAATAGACCGCTCGCATTGTTTTCAGGCTTCAACCATTATAGGGGCACAATCATTTTTGGGGCTACACTACTATATGATGAAACAGTTGAGTCGTTCAAATGGTTATTTGAAACATTCCTTGAAGCGCAAGGGAATAAAAAGCCACAAACTTTGTTTACTGACCAAGACCAAGCAATGGCTAAAGCCCTAGCTGAGGTAATGCCAGAGACGCGACATGGGTTATGTACATGGCACTTGATGCAAAATGGGATCAAACACCTTGGTAACTTGATGAAAAAAGGAAGTCATTTCTTGTCTGACTTTAAGAAGTGCATGTATGATTATGACCAAGAAGTGAAATTTGAGGCAGCTTGGAGCAAGTTGGTTATGGAATTTAATGTCAATGAAAATAATTGGGTGAAATCGATGTATGCTATCAAGGAAAAATGGGCAGCTTGTTATATGAAGGAAGCATTCACCCTGGGAATGCGAAGCACTCAACTTAGTGAGAGTTTGAATTCAGATTTTAAGGCCTGCATGAAACCAGACGTTAATGTCATCCAATTCTTCAAGCACTTTGAGAGAGTTGTTGAGGAGAAACGATATAATGAGTTAGTATGTGTATATGAGTCTCGACATAAACTAACAAAGTTGAGATTTGAACACTCGCCAATTTTAATGCAACTTGCACAGGTATACACGCATACAATTTTTAACCTATTCCATGATGAGTTTGACTTATTTTTAGCTGCTTGCATAAGAGAAAGAAATGTAGCTCAACTTCCATTTGAATATGTTATCACCTTGGTTAGTGAGGAAGGCGAGTGGAGAGTGTTATTTGATCCTGTACAATCTGCCATATCATGCAATTGTAGAGAGTTTGAGACTTTCGGAATACTTTGTTGCCATGCATTGAAGGTCTTTGAGGTAAATGATGTTAAGCTTGTCCCCGATCAATACATCCTAAAGAGGTGGACAAGAGATGCACGCGATGGTATTATACTTGATGTAAGGAGAAATAAGGTTGTGGAAGATCCTAAACTGTCTAGCACACAACGATATAGACAACTTTGCTCCACTATGATTAGATTGGCAGCTGATGTGTCAACTTGTGAAAAATTGCATCAGCTTGTAGAAAAAGGAGTGCGTGACTTGTGTAAGCAGGTGATGAAGGTTCGATTAGAAGAAAAAATAATGGTTAATGATGAAGACGATGTCTCAACAACGACAAGAGAATATGTGACACAAGCAAAGGGATTTAAGAAACGATCTGGGTTAAAGAGACACAAACGGATAAAGAGTTGGGTTGAGCCTCAGTCTAAAAGAAAAAGAAAAGCTCCAACCAGAAGACCTGCATCAAGTAAAACATCTGAGGTATTTGTGATTTTAGCAACCTTTTTTTACCTTATTTTTAGACAACTTTTAAGTGTTAATTTCTAAGTCAAATGGTATGTGGATATTGAAGGTTATTGAATCTCTAAGTCAAATGGAGTGCGGAACACCTAGTTTGGAACATCCAACATATGAGTTTTCTCAAACAATGGGAAATCAATTTAGTTTCACTAGATTATTGATGGTAAGATCACTCATCATGACTATTTTTGGATTTCTTGATTTGTATCATGTGATGATATTAAGTCTTTTATTTTTAAACTGCAGGAGTCACTTAATGGTGAATGAAGATTCATGGGAGATTGACTTTTTGGCATGACAATGGATGTAAATGGGACTTTCTGTGCAATTCCTTTTTTTGTGCTATCATATGGTATAGAGGTCTAATTGCAGATGGCACCATATTTTTCTGGACAATGTAATCTAACACTGGATCTTTATTATGATTGGAATACAATTATTATTATTGCCACTATTATTGGCTGGTTTCTTTATGTTATTTTGCTGCTGATATAGAATACCAATATATATCTGTCAAGGAAGCCAATACAATGACATAAGATTTGTCAAGGAAGCCAATCCAGAATGCCAATATATATTTGTCAAGGAAGCCAATCTTTATTATGAATGAATCACTGTAGCAATTACAAGTTTTGCAATTTTACACCATAACAGTTCCAAGGGAGGAGATTTTCCAATTTTACATTATACAAAACCCAACAATCCCATAAACCTTCCATTGTTCACGATTCTTGAACATTCCTATAGTTCAATCACTGTGCTGCTAATGTATCTTTAACTTCTGCTGGTGGAGGTGGACCACAAGCATCTTCAGCCAATAATATGGTTGATCTCCAAGCAGCATCTTTAGCCAATGTCTTTGAAAGCACATACCACATCTGAAAGCATCAATAGGAACAAATACATTAGCATTATAGTTGGACCATCTCTATATCAGGATTTCGGGCATAGGATGCCAAAGCAGAGAATATCAGAAACCAGCTCTTTAATGTGTTCATTTATCAATTACAACCACATACAACCAATATAGATAACCAAGATAGGAATGATTCCAAGTACTAAGGAGTGGAAGAGTGAAACAAACAAAGTCACAACCAACTAAAAGAGAATTTGAGAATAAAAAGCCTTTCACAGCACATAGCTTATGGTTTGTCGGGTACAATAAAAAGCCATTCACAGCAGTTGAGAATTTGAGGCTTGAGATGCAATGCAGCTGACCATCAAATGCTGCGCAAAATACACACACAAAATGTGTTTAATCATCAGTTCATCACTGTAGATGGCATTTGAAGGCAACAATGAAGTTGAAAGACTTCTTATTTCTCAGCTGATAATCTTGAAGAACATAAAAGAATCAAGAGAAATACCTTCTGGGAACTCACAACACATAGCTTAAGGTTCGCCGCCGCCGTTCCGGGGTCAGGTTCATCACCGTCGTTTTGAGGTTGGGTTCGTCGCCGTCATTCTGAGTCGGGTTCACCCCCGCCGTTCCAGGGTCCGGTTCATCGCCGCCGTTCCGAGGTCGGGTTCGTTGCCGCCGTTCCGAGTCGGGTTTGTCGCCGCCGTTCTGAGGTCTGGTTGGTCGCCGCCGTCTTCTTCCTCCGCATCGTTGGAGACTCTGGTGTCGGGCTCAATTCGTCCCTCTCATCTCTCAAATTATCTCTCAATTCGACACTGAGAGGAGGGTTCTTTCATTTTTTTTTAATTGCTGCAACGATGCCGTTTTGAGGATATAAGTGGGAGTTATACTTCACCGTGAGATTGATCGAAGGGTCCTAAAGTCACTGACTGTGCGAATTTGTGAAAAGCCTGACTGCAGACAATCTGAATCCGTAATTTATCCGGACATAATGATCTCATGGCCGCTATTTTGCATAGAAGAGCTGACATCCACAACAGATAAGAATAAAGCATTGCTTACATGAATGGTGGGTAAACTATTTGCAATGATATTAAATGGTTTTCTAATTACAAAATGAAATTGCTGCCAACAATCCGTGCTACGACTTGCCCCAAGGCTCACACAAAATTCAATGAAAAGCTCATGAGAACACCATAATGTAAGTGGGATAAAGCCTACTTGTTGATGTGGACGGTGTGATAGTTATTACTTTAGCACCACTTTAGAACAGTGGTGAAAAGGTGAGAATCCCGTCCAAGAGGACAGGATGTGGAAGGTGCTCTTTGCAGCTTTCACGATTTTAGTAAAAAAAATTACAAAATTGTCATTTTTACCATGAAAGTGACTTGAACCCACCGAAACAAATATATACTTAATCACATTTTTGAAAACGGCGCTAACGCGCTGTTGAACTTTACCTATTTATCTTCTTTTTTGGTATTACCTATTTATCTTATTTTCTAGTGGTATGACAAAATAATATTTCTTTCTGAAATTATTAAGATATTACTAATACCAAGAATAAAAGAAATCACATGTAGCATGGGTAAACTCATATCATGTCAAAGAAAAATAATATAAAGAGGGTGACTTCTAGGCTAATGATCAAGGAATTCATACAACTTACACCCAGCAATCACCGTATAGGTGTACCCAGCTGCACCAAACGTTTGATCACTTGATTTGGTAACCGATCCTAAGCAGGCTCCAGCAAGTAACAAAATAAGATAATCTATGGCTTGGATCCTAGCTTCCCATAATCGCTGCTTCCCAACTCTGAAATAACATGAGCATGGATTAAGTACCAGCAACTAACAAAAGAAAATGCAGACACCAAATTGAACAGACATATGCTTGGTTTCCCTGTATAGTCATATGGTTGCATAATATTATTAACCTTGATCTCTTTTTCAAAATATTAACATTGATCTTGGTTTCCAAAATACAAGGAATAGGAAGCAGCAAGTGGTAAGGGAATTGACCATCATATGATCTGAAGAAAAGGGTTTAATTTGTTTGTAATTTTCCTTCAAGTTCTTCATATTTCATTTATACCATACAGAACCCTTGGGGCTTGGAACATAATAAACTCATAGCAAGAAATGTAATTCAATAATCTCCAGCATTTACAAAATCCACTTACACTATTCATGCCACATTTTCAAGACAACATACTTAAACAAGCCAATTTGTAATCCTCTACCGAAAAATTAACCCATATTAAGGAAGATTTTAGCAAGCCATCCGAAAAATGAAACTTTTTCAACAAGTTTGACAAGTCAGCAGATAGCCTTTACCCTATAACATAATAAAAAAAATCATTTGAATAAACAAATAGTTGAAAAGTGTAAATTTTAAGTGTATAATAATATGTGTTATAAATGTCTGCCTGGATTTTTACGAATGTAGTGTAATTTGATTGGAAAAATATAAAAGTAGTATAAATTTTATAAAAATAATGTGATTGGGATAAGTCATGATGGAGATGCACGACTTACACATCAAAGTCGTACATCTAACACACCACTTTATTTTATATTGTTTAAATTAAAAAAAAATCTTAATTACACTGAAGTCGTAGAGATAGAATATGACTTTTGTTTTTTCAAATTTTTTTTTTTGAGGAAGTCGTATATGAGGAGTACGACTTCCATGAAATTAAAAATATTGGAGTCATAGGTCTCACCTACGACTTGTGCAACTTTTATAAAAAAAAGTGAGTTAGTCATGGGTTGTATCCACGACTTCAGTGCAATTAGGATTTTTTTTAATTTAAACAATATAAAGCAAAGTCGTGTATTAGATGTACGACTTTGATGTGTAAGTCATACTTCTCCATTACGACTTACCCCAATCACGTTATTTTTATAAAATTTACACTACTTCCATATTTTTCCAATCAAAATACACTAAGTTGGTAAAACTGGTAAAACAACCATGTCTGTGTTACCAAGTTTGTTGTACCAGCTGATTACCTGAATAAAAATGTTGGTTAAAGTAATATTTTGGTCCTTATACGTGACACCGATTCTTCATTTAGTCCCTATACGTAAAAAGTTATTAAAAAGGTTCTCATACGTGCAAATATTATCCATTTGGTCCCTCCCGGGACTAAATGAAGAATTTGTGCCACGTATAGGGACCCAATAATTTAGGTTAAAGTAATAATCTGGTCCCTATATATGGCACAAATTCTTCATTTAGTTCCTATACGTGACACAAATTCTTCATTTAGTCTCTATACGTAATAGTTCACAGATCATTAAAGACGACAACATAACGGGAGGGACCAAATGGATAATATTTACACTTATGAGGACCTTTTTAATAATCTTTTATGTATAAGGATTAAATAAAGAATCGATATCGCGTATAGGAACCAAAATATTACTTTAACCTAAAAATGTTAAATAAGAGAAGTGGGAGGAGCAACCACGTGTCCACACCATCGTACACGTGAACTCGAACTCCTAGATATAAAGTCTGAGTTGATTTTGTTTACCTCAGCAACACGCAACGGACGCCGCCATTCAACACCGCCACATCGAACAAGACAGGACCAATTACACAGATGAGTACGAATACGATTGTCTAATCTCTACATGCCCACACAGCCTGAGCATAATAACAAATAAGAATTTATTTATTAAAAAAAAAAGAACCCTAGCAATGAATCTCCCAGGCGCACATTAGCCACAGGCACAGGCACAGAATTCGATGTGCAAGTCTAAAAAAAGCACCAACGCAGTACAACCCAGGAACCGGAACCACCGATCATCGTCATCTTCTTCTTCAGCGCCGCCGAGCACCGCCACCACAAACCAACCCTCATATTCCACAACCAGCGACGTCCCCATCACAGAATCAAGAAGCTACGTCTTCAACAACAACAAAGAGTGGTCCAAATCCTCTTCCATCTCAAGCAGCGCCTCTCTCTCTTCACTCAAAGACTCTCTCCCCGAAAACCCTCACATCTACCACTTCTCCGAGATCTCCACCGCCACGGGGAACTTCTCCGGCAACCAACTCTCCTCCTCTTCCTGGCGCTGCTCCGTTCGCGACAGAGATGTCGTCGTCTTCCAACGCAAATTCCGCCGCCACATGGACCTCCCGGAGCTATGTCACCGCGTCGCCGTCATTTGCCGGAGCCACCACAGCAGCCTCGTGAAACTCCTCGGAGCTTCGGTTTCCGGCAACTACATATACCTCGTGTACGATTTCGTCCCCGGCGCCAGCCTCACCGATTGCCTCCGGAATCGCCTGAACCCTAGCTTCACCGATCTCTCCACGTGGATCTCTCGAATGCAAATCGCCGCCGATCTCGCACACGGACTCGATTACATCCACAATTTCTCCAGTTCCGGTTTCGTCCACAACCACATCAAGAGCTCTAGCATCGTGGTTGCGGAGGAGAATCTCGGCGCGAAGATTTGCCATTTCGGAACGTCGGAGCTCTGCGGCGAGCCCGTCGCCGACACCGAAATCGCGTCGGGATCGGGCTCCGGAGTCAAATTGAGGAAATCCGGTAGCCGGACGGTGAAATTCGAGGGGAGGAGAGGGTACATGGCGCCTGAGTTTCAGTTCACCGGCGTGGCGACGCAGAAGACCGACGTGTACGCGTTTGGGGTGGTTGTTTTGGAGCTTCTTAGTGGGGAAGAGGCGTTACGGTTCGAATTCGACGATGACGGCGGTTATAGGAGACTGAGCGTGGTGGAGACGGCGAGAGCGGCGGCAGAGGAAGAGCACGGTGGCACGAGGAAATGGGTGGATAAGAGACTGAGGGATTCGTTTCCGGTGGAGGTAGCAGAGAGAATGATTCGGGTCGGTTTAGAGTGTGTGGAAGAGGATCCGAATGAGAGACCGAATATGGGTCGGGTTGCGGCTGAAGTGTCGAAGTTGTATTTGGAGTCGCAGAAATGGACAGATAGCATGAGAACTAACATTGACCTGTCGGTCTCATTCGCGCCACGGTGATGTGATGATCATGCAAATTCAAGTGTTTAATTGAGTGAACTTTCTTTTTCTTTATTTCTCTTTTGATCTCTATTATGTTCTAATAATGAGAGGCTGATGATACATATTTGTTTATAATTACACAAATATGCAAGATTATGCAACCTAACTTGGGTATATATATATAGTGACATTTCACAGTTGTCAGTTACATACATATTTATGTTGATGTAAATTTATCTCAACCAATTTTTCCTTTGGATGATGGATGGATTCACTGGTTTGTGTTTTATTGAATTTAGATAAATTTGATGAGTGGATCAGTTAACTCGCATATTTGATTCTCTTGTTTAGGCGATATGCTAACAAAAGGACGCTATTCATCTGCTACTCTAGAAAGTGTCTAATTTGAAACAATAAATAAATTGATGAAGGATAAAATAATGAATAAACATAAAATCTTGTATTTGATTGAAAAGATGTGTTTAAAAATTTATGTGTAATTGTATTTATAGCAAATACTAACTGATAATCCTCACTAATCATGTTTTCACTTTCTTAACGTTTTAATCCACGTTTAAGTTTATAGAAGATCATGGCTAAAAACTATAATGTAGGTAACTGTTCATCAGCTAAGTTAGCAGCAAAAACCAATATCTCATCTAATTATTGACTATTCCATCTGCTGATCAAATCAACCATAACCCTATTTTTAATTGTGTGAGAATTCAAGGATGTCTAGGAAGGTTGTAATATGGCTAAAACCATCTTGACTTAGTCATTTATCTGTCATTCTCCTTCTAACAGAGGCTAAACGCTCGAGGCCCTACTTGCTCACCATTCTTAAGAGCCCATTATGGCAAACTATTGCTGATAAGGTTTTTTTTCACCTACATAGAACATACGGTATATTTCTATCATAAACTCTACGGTTTAATTGTGGCGATCATATTATTCCTACTCTTTAGAGGCACTAGGACAATTCATATTTGTGGATTAATGTGTGTGTGGGGAGGATGGATTATCAATTTCTTTAGTGTGACAATTGGACTCCAATGAATAATATAATAATTAATCTAGATATATATAGTATATTTAACAATATTTTATATTATTTATATATTCTATAATTTTCTATAATGATTGCTTTCTATAATATTTCATATTATGAATATTTCTATATTATATAACATTTGTAACCTTAAAATTTGGGCTTTGGAGTTTGTTGCTGATTAAGAGCTTAGTATGAAGATCAACCGTTTTTGTTACCCCTACAGTTGGGCGGGGGTCAAGAGTGTTTATGGGATAAGTTTAGCTTGGTCCCAACCTGACTTGATTTTGATATGGTCATTTGTTTGGATTCAAACTTGACCCGATAAGGTATGGGACGGAAACGGATCAACCCAATTTATTGACATAATGTATAAATTTCAGCACTATG
The DNA here is from genome assembly GCA_039655645.1 of Ammopiptanthus mongolicus. Classification (NCBI taxonomy): domain Eukaryota; kingdom Viridiplantae; phylum Streptophyta; class Magnoliopsida; order Fabales; family Fabaceae; genus Ammopiptanthus; species Ammopiptanthus mongolicus. The sequence goes on from CM077347.1 coordinate 36,443,050, forward strand.
TGTGAGAGTTTTACAAGATTAATCTTGTAACTAAATAAACTCTTTACAAAGATGGAAAATGAAAGTTCTACCAACGTTTTGATTCACTTGAATATCAGGGTGTTGTTCTGCTTTCTTTGTGAAGGTCTTCAAGTATTTATAAGCTTGAAGAGTTCTTCATGCACTTCTTCTTCAACGGCAACAAATGTGTCCGTTAAGAGATAGCATTAAATGCTATTAAGCCGTTTGAGACATCTTGGCTATGATAACTTGTTGTTTTTCTCTAAAATGTTGTCTTAGCTATCAGATTGGCAAAACACTTGTTTGCTTTTCTTCTGCACAGTCTGATTCTTCCTTTCTTCTTTTCATTTCTTAGGTTGATAGAGCAACAGTGGTAAGAGAATGTCAGATGGTTGACTTTGTTTTCTTTGGCTCAAAGTGTACTACATTGTACTCATTTGTCTTTTATTCATAAATGCTTCGTAATATACAAATATTCAAATAACTTGGACGAATACATTGAAAAGACAATCTGCATAAAGAACATTAGTGGATGGTCCAAACAAATATTTAAAACAGGATAGCTTTGGACGCACATTTTAGTAAAACCTTTAGTCCAGGTTCATGAAGAATAGACTTAAGAACGATTGGACACACGATAGAAGAAAATAAAAACACTTAAGATAGTCCAATATATATCAAGAAACTTAAAGGCCGATTGGACGGGCGATAAGAGCTAAACTTATTTAAAACGCCTAAGTCCAATTCGAGTAAAGACAAAAACATTGGTCTTTGGACCTTTATGATTTACTTAGTTATGGACGTTCATGACTTTAGAATAAGCAAACACTTTTCAATTTTAATTTAATAATTTTATTAACATCAAAACTTGAGGGGTTAAAGACCATCACCACTTTGGTTCCAACACTACTGTGAACTTACAACCAAAATTACATAGAACTGAGATTTTATGAGGGATAAGAATTGTAGTATGGTACTATTTGTAAACGAGTCCTTCATTTCAGAAGTTTTCCCTCTCTTAAAAAGTTAAATTTATGTACTCACCTCAATTTCCTTTGGTCCCTAAATGCCTAAAGAAGGATATTATTAGGAACTTATTGAATAATATTGAGCTATAAAAATGGAGCTAAACTCCTTACAATAGAGGAAAAATCCTTTAAAAACCCAGAAAATAAGCAAGAACAAGAAACAAGAAAATAGAGAGAAAGAAAGAAATACAACAATGATAACTATATTGAACACTCCTTCCCTACGCCAAATCCTCCCAAACCTTACTCAAAATTCTTTGGTATCCCTATAACTCTTGCTCTCCCCTAAAATCATTTGCCCCCGTGATTCTCGAATCCTGCCCTCCACTCTCCTTTTCTACCAGTTGTCCTTTCTCATATAACTTTTCGTTACTCCTCCAAGTGATTCTTCCACTCCTATACCATTAGTCATTGGCCCATTAGTACCCATTTGAGGCCCATCAATACCTCCCTGAATGAGTTTCACCTTTTCCTCAAGGTGAAAGATTAGGCAAGAGTCTTATAACATTTGAAAGAAGTGTCCACCGAGGTCCCATTGCTTGAAGATCAATGGTCTAATTTCCATTTCCTTGGATACCTCCTTGAAGCATGATGGTCCTATAGTAGCATCCAACTTCTGGTTTCCAACAACATCAGCTAGGATTCTCTAAATCTTTCCTCTATCATATACAAAATTAAGCAAACAGTGGAATGTGGATGCTTGGACCGATTCCTCATTGTTTGCATTATAGTAATACATATTGGGAATAATCAGCCTATCTAAGTAACATACATCACTCATCCTAACCTAGTTTCCTAGTATAAATTGAAGTGAACCATTCGTCCCAACATAAAGAATAATATCAGCTTTGAAAATATTCTCAACAAAAGAGTAAACTGCTGCAAATTCATGATGTGGGCTCCCAGATTTGGAGAAAAGCAAATGCATAGGATCACATTCATAGCCAAATAAGCACTCTCTAGGCTCTTCCAAACGCCCTTTTATGAATTTTCCTATACAGGGCCATACGTTATGATTGTTGTCCTTGCCAGATTTCTTGGATGCATCCACTGGTAAGATACTAAAGATAATACTACTAATTTCAATATATATATATATATATATATATATATATATATATATATATATATATATATATATATATATATATATATATATATATATATATCATACTACAAGTCACACAATGCCTTGGGTCTATCATACAAAACGACGAAAAAATAGAGGGAGATATAAACCATAGGGTGGATGAAATGGAGGAATGTTTCAAGTGTTATCTCTGATAGAAAGTCACTACTGAAACTTAAGGGATTTTCAACCGCAAAGTTGTAACACCTGCGATGTTGTATGGAACTAAATGTGGGGGTTAAATAACCAATAACAGAATAAACTCAATGTAGAAAATATGAGAATGTTGCATTGGATGAGTCACTATACCAAAAACAATATTTAGTAGCGCTTATTTTTTACATTTTATAGCTCTTTTGAGAGCTATCTATCTTAGCGCTATGAAAGGGGGCAACCAAAGATAGCGTTTCTTATGAAATCTCTATATAATGTTGGGCCTAAGATAGCGTGCTATTTATATGGGCGTATCTTGTGATAGATGTATTTTTATGAGTGAGGTGAGCAAATTTGGACCATTAAACCATACATGGTCTACATTAAAAGTTAGTTAGTGGTCATGTGATCACTTAAAAAAGTAACATGACTTTATATTCTAATCTTAACCATTTATGTGTGATCCAAAGGCTGAGAATAGTCTGTCTCACTCTCATATAAAAGTACCTCTCTCACTTGATATATATTGGACGACTCAATTGAGGGAGTGTGTTATTGTAAGAGTGAGAAGAATAAATCTGGACCATTAAATTATACATGGGTGGTCAGGAGTAGAAGTTAGTTGGTGGTCATATGATCACTTAAAACCAAACTTAAACTATTTAATAACTTTTTATTGAGTGCTTTTCTCACGAAACCCATTGTTAACTAAAAGTTACTAGAATATAGGTTATATTTATAAAATTTCATATCAATCCAAAAATTTTAATACTTCAGTGATATACATCAAGATTAAAGATTAATGTAAGATACACTTTTAAAATATATAAAAATAAGAATCACTTTCGTATACTGTTGTTGATGTATAAAGAGAGGCTGGAATTATTGGTCCTTAAATACTTGAAGATCAATATGTTGATTGGTCCGTAGATGCTCAACTGCTCAAGTAGAAAGAAAGAAGTAGGTGGGGGCGGTATGGGGATATTGTGATGTCTCTTAGGGTGGGCACAGGTCGGGTCGGGTTTGAGAAAAATTTGGGCCTAAGTCGATCACATTTCATTGGGTCGGGTTTTGGGAAAACATGTTGTATAACCCGAACCGAACTAACCCAATCACATATTCGAGTTAGATCGGGTCATCGGGTTGTTAAATAAACTAAATAAAAAAATTTCAAAATTCAAAATAAATTAAAACACATCTCACCCATAGCTACCCTACCCAAAAGGCGAAAACAATCAAAATGCTCCAATGTTGAAAAATCAAAACATCAATGAATGTGATTTTTCAATATCCTGATTACCGTACACTACCTTTTTTCTATGTCAAAGCTCCCAACACTATCAATTTCAAAAAATTATCAATGGATTTCTTACCTAGTACTCACCCAGTATGCTTCTTAATCTTTCCTTTTCTCTTCTTAATTGCTCGCAATGATATTTTGATTGCTTTTTGAAATTGCATCAAAAAATGGGGAAGAACCGAAGAACAGATAAAGGAACAAAATCGTCGATAAAGACCCTCTCTTGCATCTTGTCGCGCATATGGCAAAGGCGCTTGGTGTCATTGAATCGTTGATGAAGACCCTCTCTTCTCGTCGTCGGCTTTGTTCTTCCCTCGCTCTCTGTAAAACACTAAAACCCTAATTTCTTATTATGGTTTTGGCGGGTAAGAGGTTGATGCCTCTCTTGTCTTTTATTTTGATTCTGATTTCTGAGTCAGTAGGTACTTTCTTCTGATTCTCATTTTTGCATTTTCTAAAAGCATGTCGAATAAAAATTAGTGGCTGCTTCTAGGTTCGGGTTGCTCGGGTCAGTTCAAGTTTCTCGAGTTTCATTTTCTCCAACCTGGTACCCGAACCTAACTAATTGAGTTATGCAACATAGAAACCGAATCGATGACCCGAACCAACCCAGTTTTTCTATTCAGGTGATTTCAGATTGGTTGGGTCATCGAGTCGAACCAAACCCATGACCACCCCTAATATCTCTCAAATTTGCACATGTTGTGTGCCTTGCTTAAGACTCCGGTTTGAATTTCTACTTTTTATATCTTGTATAAACATCTTAAATTGATGTAAGGGCGTTCTTATGGTACCCTTAGAAAGTAGAGGGTTTGATACCTTATGTCCAATCAGAATGTGCTATCTCAATTAATTGAGTCACATCAATGTCACATGGAATTAAGTTCTCACCATCTGATTAGTCCACATAGGCAAGTGTATGGTACCCAAGGGTACCATAGAATCTTCCTTGATGTAAATGTTATATTTTATTTTTTGGTTATTTATTTTAAAGCAAAATATTTAAATAATAATATTTTAATATTATTCTTTTACCGAGTCTACCCACCTACCCAAGTTGATTGCCAGACACGCCCGTGTAGAAGGCAAGGCCATTGCCTTAGGCCTCATTTTTCTTCTTTTTATATATATATATATATATATATATATATATATATATATATATATATATATATTTTGATAGTAATTGGTTTGACAAAGTTGAGTAATAAGGCCTAATTTTGTGTACAATACATGCATTATTGAGATTCAATCACAGGTAATGCAATCCACAAGACAATATTAATTAGGTTTCAACATTCAAGGTTCTGTCTTTATGTCTTATTGCCTTATTACTCTTTCGTGTATAGTGTCATAGTTAATTATCATTTGAGGTAATCCGCATAATTAACAATTGAGAAATGGGAATGCAATTGTGCAAAAGGATTAAATAGTTGTTGGAGGTAATTAGTTAAGAATTAAATATTTTTTATATTTCCAAAATTTAAATGTTATTTTACAATATATATGTGTTTAATTGCTATGTATTAACAGTGTAAAATTTTTTACACTGCCAACCAATTAGAAGTCATGGTATGAGTGACTTTTGAGGTGGTTAGGATAAGAGTAAACATGTTAGCTCAAGTGAAAATTTATGATTGGTTGATAGTGTAAAAATTCTTTACATTAACAGTGCAACCAATTAAATCCTATATATATTATAGAATTTTAATTGTATTATTTTCACTTCAAATTTTTTTAGCACTCATTTCTTCTCTCTATTCTATTGAAAGTGAAACGTTAAAATTATTTGATTATAAAATTTTGATAAATAATTTCATAACTCAAAATGCTATAAGATTAATATAAGAATTGATAATTTATATAATATTAGTCATTTTAAAAATTTCTCCTAAGGCCCCCAAAATTCTTATACAAGGCCCGGTTGCCAGATTATCTCCAGCTTCCAGAATACCTATACATCTCTTTTCTCTCTCCATAACAATAACAATATACATTAATCCCTTATCTACTTTCAATTGCCGATGGCACATATAAAATAAAAAATATATAATACATTCAATCGTGAAGTTAGTGATAGTGCCGAAGCTTTCAATTTCATTGCCACATTCACAGATCCTTCCAAACTTGGGCTGCGTGGCATTTATTTTGTGAGGTGAGGGGTGAGAGTTTTCAGGCGCATCAACACAGAACATTACCTTTGTTGAAGCGCATATGCTTCATTTGAAGTTCGAAGCCCTTCAATAATACAGGAGCTTGCGTACCACGAGGCTTCCACCTTCTTCCTTCTTCAATTTGTCTTATGTGGTTTTAGAAAGTACATTAAATTGTGAAATTATTCGGATTTTCTTGTTCCCTTGAACATTGTTCCTGTGTCTCTGCTATGTAACGTGCAATGCTAGCGAAAAGTGATTGTTGAATCGTGAGAAGTAGTAACTGTGAGATCAACTGCACTGGTTAATTTAGCCGTGGTGATGAAATACTCTTAAGCCTAATGCTGTGTATGACTCAACCAAAACCGATAGGTTGATTTATAGTCTTTTTATTTTTATGTAGTTGCATATTTAATTGCTGCCTAATTTTCTTTATTGTTGTGTTAGTTCTATGTTAATATTTTTATTGTTTTTCCAACAAATGTAAGTGACTTGAAGTATGCTGAATTTTGAGTTGAAATAGATAGAGTGTGTGAAGAAATGTGGCAATTCTGTATCAAATCTTTTTTGGTTTTTCACTGGGTATTTCCACATGCAAGCTGTGAGACTAAACCTCGGATCGGAAATAGTGATTGGGTAAAACCCTCCATAAAATAGTGACTCTAGGATTTAAACCCCCTAACATTGCAGGTGAAAGTCATTTAGATTCGTAATCCACTTCGACCAACCACTATTAGATAACTATGTATCAAAACTATTTGTACAAATAATAAAGCTGTATCTCAAAATTATCTATCGTAAAATATAACCTTTTCTATCACATTTTCATGATTTACAGAAAATGAACCCCAAGTTTTGGCAATTTTCATATTTAATATATGAAATTTCGAACAAGGTTAGTTTTCTCTTAAATACAGCAAACATATATTTTAAAAAATCATACGCATCAAACTCATTCGATCATAAAAGTTTTAACAAAAACGTTTTTACAATAACAATAATTTTCCGTGTTAGTTTTTAGTTATCAAAATTAATTAATTTTTAATCCAAGCTAACGAAATAAACAATGAATTTAATTTTGATACACTGTCAGCATAGATTTTTTCAATAATGTTAACTGAATATCTGAAATTAGAAGACACCTAATTAATGACTTTCAAAATCTTAATTAATGACGTATTAAACTTGATTAATGAATACAGGTGTAACAGATGAGTGACTCGTTAACCGACAACTTGATAAATGATATAAAAAATCTTGATTAATGAAACTCAATGAATGATTAATGAGTTACCTATTTTGATGTATCCATTAACCAAGTCTAACACATTATTAACCATGATTCCAAATGTCATTAACCAGGTGTCAGATTTTAGACGTTCAAATAACATTATTAAAATTTTTTTTCATTGTCAATCAATTACGACTCAACGTATATGTAACTTTTAAGTAACTATAATAAGAGAAACATTTTAATGATGTAATAATTATGATTGGTTGACTGTCTAAAGAATTTCATACAGGCAATACATATCACATATCAATTAAATCCATAAACAATGGGGAAGCTCACTAGGCACAAAAACAAAGTACGAACCACAGGCTAGTAAAGAAATATCACATAAAACCACAAGAGTAAAGGAAAACTAAAATTAAGTCTAAAAGTTCTTACACTTTTCTCAAATGAATGGTAATATAAGAATAGGCTATACCCAACATGTCGTGATTATCATCATATTCAAATATTGGTTTGTTTAATGTTTTACAATTTGAGCCATAAAACCTCACATTGAGGTTTCATATGCTGATGTATTTGAGTTCAGGTTGAGCTTAAACAATCTAAAATAACTCGATACTGTGGAGAAACGTTCAATAGTTCAAAGGTATGCTGAAGGAAAAGTTACATTTATCATAGTTTACGACCAAATCAGATATTAGCTACGTATGAAGGACTCAAGGACGTTAATATGTCTCATCCAACATAACATAAGCACATACAATATACAAACTATATCATGCTTGATACAAGGCTACAAGCTATATTGGTTTAAGTATAAATAATACAATTTTGGTAAAAAAAAACAGTATAATAATACAATCATTATGATGTATCATGCATGCAACAGCATCTTCAGACTTCGTTAACTGGGTCTAATTGTCAATCAATATTGAACTACTAAACTAAATAAATAAAAATTAGAAAGCTAAAAAAAAGCATTAATTACATTACTAGAATACAGACACAAAAATACTAGCTATAGATATTCAACTATGACATGACATATAGGTCTCAATAAACATAATATGACGTTGTCAATTGCAACTTGCATGAATTTAGGCCAATGACCAGTATCAGCCCCCTAAAACTAATCAGACATTCTCGTATCATGAGAATCCTAGTGTAGTTTCTTTTAAGTTTTGGTGATATTACCCTCTCCAATTTGTACACATGAAATTTGTGAAACGCAAAATTTTGGTAAGTTGAAGATTGGCCTTACTTCTTTTGGAAAGTGACCATACAGAAAAATGCTATTGCGCGGGCAATTACTCCCATAAGAATGAGAATGTATATGCACAAACTCCAATCATGAAGATTATAGCCATTTTTCAAAAGTGAACCACAACGACTTATGAGCCACACTCCCTGATACCTGCAGTATAAAAGTAATTAACAGCATGGTCAGTATTCAGATTCAAATGAGTGACCGTGAACAATTAATCAATACCACAAACTATCTACTATTTTTCCTCTTTTTCTTTTATTCTTCACATAAATGTTTATACTTTATAATATTCTTCATATAAACAACTTCAAAATCTCATAAGCTTATTTGGTGCCAACCAATCTCTTTAGTTTCTCATGATTTAAATGCAATCCCCAATTTGGTCAGAAATCCATTATTTACGGTGAAAATTGGGCTAAAACTACTACTCCTGCCTCGTACTCTTCGATTGGAAATTTGGAAGTTCCAGACTAAAATTAGTTAATGGAATTGTGTATTTACACTATATGTTTCAATCAGTAAACTTCATACCACAAGAAACTGAGTTGAAGCATGTTATGATATGATGGTCTAAATATTTACAGTAGGTTTAGCATTAGGAAGTGTCATGGACATACTACAAGTTCGTTACTACCTTTAGTGAAACTAAATACTACAAATACAATGAATCAATAATCATTTTTGACAGATTACCTTTCAGCATTTGCAATTACAAATGCTTGTAAAGCCCACTTAGAGTAGCATAAATTAGCTATATCTTTCAAAAATTTATTATCTTTTGGTTGTGTTGCAATGAGAGTCAAAACAACAGGAAGAAGTACTGACCACTGCAAGAAACATAAAGCAGTTAGAGGAGAAATGAAAACATAATGATGAGTAAATTTCAATTGTGGGGTTGGAAAGTTTTTTTTCAGTCTGCTACTTATACTCACCAGCTGGGCTGCGCCCGGTTCAAAAAATATGGACAATGCATATGCTATGCCAGTCACACAGTATACAAGACAAAGCAGCACAACGTAATTATCAGCAAAAGTAGATCTTGGATTGGTGAAGAAATAGAACATAGAGAGGTACACCACAGGCTTGATCACCGTATTAAAATGATCGATTGTGTCTTTAGAGAGAAAATAAGCCAAGCTGCTCATGCCAGAATCACTCTCCCTCCAGTAGTGTAATTTATCCAGAGAAAATGATCTCAAGGCTGCTATTTTGCACAGAAGAGCTGAAATCAACAACAACAGATAAGAATAAAGCATTGCTAACATGAAGGGAGGGTAGACTATTTGCAGTGATATTAAATGGTTCTCTAATTACAAAATGAAATTGCTGCCAACAATCAGTGCCATGACTTGCCCCAAGGCTCACAAAAATTTCAATGAAAAGCTCATGAGAACAACTATAAATGTAAGTGGGATAAAGCCTCCTTGTTGTTGTGGACAGGATGATAGTTATTATTTTAATCACATTTTTCAAAAGGGGGGTTGAACTTTGACTACTTATGTTAGTTTATAGTCATATGACAAAACAATATTTCTTTCTGAAATTATTAAGATATTGTTAATAAGAATAAAAGAATCGCATGTAACATTGGTAAACTCATACGTAGTCAAAGAAAAATAATATAGAGTAAAGAGACTTCTAGGCTAATTATCAAGGAATTCATACAACTTACACACGGCAATCACCGTATAGGTGTACCCAGCTGCACCAAACGTTTGATCACTTGATTTGGTAAGTGATCCTAAGCAGGCTCCAGCAAGTAACAAAATAAGATAATCTATGGCTTGGATCCTAGCTTCCCGTAATCGCTGCTTCCCAGCCCTGAAATGACATTAGCATGGAGTAAGTACCAGCAATTAACAAAAGAAAATGCAGACACCAAACTGAACAGACATGTGCATTATTAAAAGGTTATACGCTACTATTTCTCCTTTAACGGAAAAAGGAATGGCAACATTCAGAAAATATTCCCTGTAATAATTAGCAGAGGCAAGTTCATGATTGGTTTCCCTTTATAGTCATATGGTTGCATAATATTAACATTGATCTTGGTTTCCAAAATACAAGGAACAAGAAGCAGCAAGTGGTAAGAGAATTGACCATCATATGATCTGAAGAAAAGGTTTTGTATGTATTTTTCCCTCCAGTTCTTCATACTTCCTTTATACCACACAGAACCTTGGACCATAATAAAGTCATAGCAAGAAATGTAATTGAATAATCTCAAGCATTTACAAAATCCACTGACACTATTAACGCCACACTTTGAAAACAACAAACTACTTAAACAAGCCAATTTGTTATCCTCCAGGGAAAAATTTAACACATATTAAGGAAGATATTAGCAAGCCATCTGAAAAATCAAACTTCGAAGTTAACAGCAACAAAAATTGAGGTCAAAAGATGGCTTACCGTATAAGAAAGTATTTATATTGCTTGAATACACCAGGAGTTTTCCGGTTAGATAAGTCCTTGGATTTCAAAAAATTGAGGCGTATCTTCTCCCGCTGCAGTTCCACATTGTTTCTGACATCTTGCCATAATTCTCCAGCAAAGGTTTTTTCCTCATGACCAGAGCCATTGGAATCTATTTCGTTAGCTGAATTTACACTTAGGGACGTATCAAATTGTGCTGCAGTCTGCCTCATATCAAGAGGTATTGGATATCCATTATGAAGCATCCATCTAACTGGCAGCTCTTTGTAACTGAGCCCTGAGCTTCCACCAGGTACTACTATGCCCTCCAAAATGTCAATAAAGTAATCAGGAGGATTAATCCGCTCCGGGATATTGATCCCCAAGCCTGAAAAGTATTCTTCAACTTTCTTGGCAGATCCATGATAGACAGTGAGACCGCCTTTTCCCAGAAGTATTAAGTCATCGAACATCTTGAACAAAGCATAACTGAAGCAGCAAGTTCAAACAGTAATTAATCAACCGGAAAGTAATCTTACTGTTAAGTTTCAACAAATCCAAATTAAGAAAGGAGTATGAGACCATCCTTCAAAATGTTTTCTCATGCATATTGCCAATGCAGGATCCAACAAGGAGCATTTAAAAGGAATGTGTACCACAATAAGGTACACATGAGTTTACAACATCCCAAGAAAAACATAGCACCTTATGCTATGACCTATGATGCACCGATACGGCAAAATGGAAGCCGTGTCCGTGTCGGACACGCCCGATACGTCGATACACTTCGACACGCTGTAGATACGTGTCCATGAAGTATCGAAAACAAATTTTTTTTTTTTAAAAATAAAATAAAATCTCGACACGTTGTGATACGCTACTAATCCCCATTTTCTTCACCTATATCACCTATATATTCAGCATTCAAATTTCACCCACCCATCTTCAAGCTTTCACGCCACTGAACAGCAGAACCGGTATGACCCTCAGACCCTGTTTTCGGTCTTCTGCACTCTGTTTTCGGTCTTCTCACTTCTGCATTCTTTATCTTCATCGAGCCATTTGATTAAAAATGCATAGTGCCACCGACCATTAGAAAATAGAAACCATCGGTGCTGTTTGTTGAATATTAGAACCAGATACACCGCAATAGTGCATATTGCTGAATTGTTTTTTTTAATTTATTCTTGCCATTGACTGCATAGTGCCACTGAACGCCAACTTTCACCCACTCATTTATTTTTCGGTCTTGGATTTTTGCTATTAGAGTACTTTCTTATGATCTTATCCATTTCTTTATCAAGTCACCCACTACATAATATTATAATATAATGTTATAAGATATTTGATTGTTTATTTTTTATTTATTTTTGTAGAAGCAATAGCACTATATATTTACAATATCACCATAAATACTTCCGGTTCTAATTCCAATTCAAAAATTCCACGAAAAGACGTATCGTCGTATCGGATACGTACGCATCGTATCTGTGCATCATAGGATATGACACAAGATTATCAAAGAAACATAAAATCTAAAGAGCACATCATAATTACCCTAATTGCTTGCAGACCACACTCACGCTAATCTTCCACCAGAAGTTCTAAATTACCCCCATATTATTTATCTATTTTAAAGCACGAACTATCCCCTTGAAAATTAGTTGCTTTGATGTCCTGGTTACCTTGGATGAACACACTTGAATGTGAAAGAAACTGAATATTATTTATGAAATTATCCACTGAACCTACTTTACTAAAAAAAAGGTAAAAATAAGGCAAATAATAATCTGACCTAATCTACAATAATTACGAAGATATTCTTTATTAATAATTAAAAAATTCTATTTTAATGTGGGAGAAACCGTTACAACAAACACTTCTGAACCAACATGAATAAAATTTAGTATAGTAAAAGGTAGCTGGAAAAAAAAAAAAGAGCAATGAGGCAAGCCATATCCCAGTTATGCAGACATGGAATCAAAAGTTACCTAGGTTGGTGAACCACCATGCAAATGTTCACTCCCTCAAGAGCTTCACGTCTTAGTGCTCTTAGAAGGAGCTGAGATGAGGCACTGTCCAAACCAGACGTAGGTTCATCCAAGATCAAAAGTGAAGGTTCCATAACCATTTCCAATCCAACATTTACACGCTTCCTTTGGCCTCCGGAGATCCCTCGCTTTTCCACGGTTCCAACCAAGGAATTCCTCACAGACTGAAGCCCCAAGAATTCAATAACTCTTTCAACAACCAGAACTTTTTCTGGTTTTGACAAGTCAGCAGATAGCCTTCAAAATTATCAAAAAAATCATTTGAATAAACACATACACAAACACATAAAAACTACTGTAAACAATAATATATGCATAAGTATTAGAAGAGAATATCAAGAGAAAAGAAAATTGTTATAGTGGGTAAACATCTAAATGATAATGAGATTTCAAAAGTATTGCTTCTTGCAATATATTATCTAAAAGTAAAGTATGAAGAGAAAACTTACTATGCTATTTAATTACTGAAATATTCCATTTAAATAATATAGACACACATTAAATTATAATCATAATGCCAACTGGAGCTTTGAAATCGGAGCTATATTACTTTGGGAGCTAACAATTTGATTCAGGATTAATTAGGGGGCAAAAACATAAACGGTTGAATATAAATCCCAGCCAAATGTAAGTGCATAAACTTGTATGGAGATAATGAACACAATTTAGAATATACTGCAGTTAGAATGTCCATTGAAGTAATATACCTGCACTGTGCGCTGAACCAGAGATTCTCTTCCACTGTCAGGTTTCCATGAACTACATCATCTTGTGGCACAAAGCCAATAATTTTCTTAAAGGAGTGGATTGATTCATTCCTTTCATTTATAAGAATTGAACCAGTCACCAAGCATCCAAATGCCTTTCCAGCTAGAGCTGAAAGAAATGTTGTCTTGCCAGCCCCTGATGGACCCATGACAGCAGTGATGCGACCAGGTTTAATTTTCCCAGTAACACATCTCAATATATGTTTGTTTTGAGATTTCAATGTAAGAGTGAGATCCTCGAAAGAAATCTCAATTAAAGGCCTTTTCCTTTTCTCAGTGTTGGTAGCCATTTTAATTACTCCTGAGAAGGTAAGGTTCTTGTTTTCTTGTTGCTGAACCTTCTCTTTTTCAAGTTGAGCATATGCGTAATTAAATATTTGGCTATGAGTATGCAGTTGTTTTCCCTTTGACACATTTCCTGTAACACTTTTATCTCCAGTTTCTATTTCTACCTTAAAGTTGTCATTAATATCAGGGTCATTTTCAATTTCATGTATCATCTGCATCAGACCACTAGGTTTTTTTCTCTTTTCCTTAGGCACCGGCACTGCGGATGAGCTTGCAGACATGCTTGAAGTAGTAATAGGATGTGAACTTGACAACAATTCAACATCTATTCCAGAAGCTGCTTGATCCAAAATCTTAACTTTTTCCAGATTTTCTGCATCCTTCTTACGAGAGAAAGTACGTGTCAGTTGAGCATGCAGCCCAGTTGCACCCTTCTTAGCAGCATCTTTTGCAAATTTCCATCTCTGGCGTGCATTTGCAGTCTTCCTTGCACTTCTAGCTGCTGCTTCTCTAGATTTGGCCACTCTCCTTTCCCTAGTAGTGAGAACTTGGTCAGAACAGTTGTAAATAATGAGTAGCAAAGTACTCAAAGCTGCCTGCATAAGCAGTTAGAAAGTGTTAACTTCTACCAACATGGTCTCTTGCTTTGTGTGTGTGTATCTATCTATGTTTCTTTGTGACATTGTATTAAGCATTGACTATAGTTCAAAGATCACCTTTGCATATGATTAAAAAAACTAAAAAAGAATGAAAAACAGGAACCATAAAATATGATAAACTTTTGCTGAGCATATATCCAATATAGCACTTTAGTCACAAAATGTTGGTACAGCTCCCTCAGATAATCAATTACAGAAACAAGGCAATGAACTAAAAGTTCAACATTTCAGTGATGTAGATCAGGTAAGGGAGAAAAGAAAGCAAAGAAGGAATTAAGGGAGAGAAAGATTGAAAGGGGAGATATAGAGAACAGGAAAAAGTAGACTGGGGGAGAAATAGAAGTTTAGGAAAAGTTTCAATTCTCAATTCAAGTCTATAAGTCTCCAAAAATCAAGTACAAAGTCATCCTTAAATAGGCATAGCCAGCTTCATTACAAAGGAATTCTAAATTACTGAAAGCCCAAATAACTCCCAATTTATTAAAATTAACCTAATAATACCCAAATTACTAATAAATGCCCAAATAATAACAAAATTCTAATTCTAATTAATACAAACGTATACCATTATTTCAATTCCACACTCCACCATTCAGCTTCAGAAAAAACAACTTACAATGAGCATAATCCCATATGCATGCATATTTTGGGTCGCTGTGTTTGAATTACATGAACTCAACTTGAAGCATCCTGCAAGATAATCAGTAAATGGTCACATATACTCTGCATTAGTAAATCAGGACCTAATAATTCTTTTCCTGCAAGAATTCCCAATTCATGATATCTTACTTTTCTCAGATGTGGAACCCATCCTGCAGTAACGTCTGAAATTTCAAAAGAAAAAAAATTCAAAATAAAGAACAGAGGCAGCATAATTTATTTATAACCATAAAAAGCAGGAAATAGTATAAAAATATACTCAGAAAGTAACTAAAGTGGACAACTTTTTATGAGTATAAAATAATTCACGCGTCCTCATGCAAGAGACCTTTGGGCTTAAAGTGTGGACAATGCTAGACCATCTTTACCATGTGTTGAAATTCAACTTTTACTTAGAAGAATGGGGGAGGCATGAATCGAACTCTAAACCACTTAGTCATAAAAAAGCATGTTATGAATCATCTTTTCCAAAATCTTAAGTTTTGGATGAAAGCGCATGAATGGCTTTATAATATTTCTTAACACTTTAGATTACTTCCTCTATGATCCAACCTTGACAGTTTATAAAGAGTAACCAAGTGTTGAAGCAAACTAATACCCACTACTGCATGGAATTCTTTTGGTGGTTGTTGGACAATAAGATCCTGCTGAGCAAAATATCTCACTACTGCTACTAACATCAGCCCATACATTTGCTCCACCACATGTATGATTTGGCTGCATTGGAGGCAGTTGATAAAGATATCTGCAAAGTATATTCATAGTTTAACTTTCTACACAAACCATGCAAGCAATAACTCAGAAAAAACAAACAAAACTTAGGGCCAGAATTAGAACTTACGGTTCACATATTCCAGTTGTTTTATTCAGTGTAGCAAGAGGGCAATAAGAACCTAGAGGGCAAGCTTCAAGAGCCACATTACAAATGCCAGAAAAAGATAGAAGAATCAGACAGTGTTTAGAATAGATATAGACAATCATCAGTGTTATTACGACTAATGTCATTTTACTTCACGCCTATAGATATCTCATCAGAGAAACTGCAAATGATTAAAAATATTTATTTTGTTGACTAGCACAATATAAGACATAGTTCCAAAAGATATGAATTAGCCAGCACATTTCTAAACCCTTGAATATCTATTTACAATTAACTATATTACACAGCTTGAAGATGCTTAAAAGTTAAAAGTAGAATAAAATAGTGATATATCATCTTATAGAGCTAGAAGCTATTTGCAACCATCCGTAATGAAGAAAGGATTTTAAAGATTATGATTATACTTACGTATCATGCATGTGATACCATGAGGACAGAAGAAGCCTTCGCAACATGGTTGACAGTTTGAAGTTCTTGCAGGTATCTCCTTTGAATTTGTAAGGTCAACCTTCTGGCTTGAGTGAACACTACAGGCCCATCCTGGCTCGCAACCAGAGACCCATGATGTTAAATTGCAGTTCTTG
Source organism: Ammopiptanthus mongolicus (assembly GCA_039655645.1). Lineage (NCBI taxonomy): Eukaryota > Viridiplantae > Streptophyta > Magnoliopsida > Fabales > Fabaceae > Ammopiptanthus > Ammopiptanthus mongolicus. The sequence goes on from CM077347.1 coordinate 36,459,621, forward strand.
TTAGGCTTTAAATAATTGGCACTTGTAGATCTCTCCAATAAACTATTTAAGTAGAACTTCACTTCAGCTTCTGTACACAACCGTTTTGTGATATCTCCTGTTAAATCATTGGAACCATCAGAATCACCAGAGTCCAAAACATAAGAAGAATGGTGCTATTATTGAAACAGATTACTGGTAGAGAAAAGAAATTCAGATGTTGCTCATTTATTCAACTCAGTTTTAGCTAGAAACAATTTTCCCCGGTCCTTAGTGTTAAGTGGTGTGAATAAGAGAATACAAATAACCAGCTAAAATAAGAGATGGTGTCTAGAGGAGATCTTTAGTGTTAAGTGTGAACCATATAGTCACAACAAAATATATTCTTTAAGTCCATGTTTGCACTAACATCCCAACTCGAGATCAAAATAAACTGTAACTAGATATAGACCTGTGCGTTGCTCGGGCGGATAAAAAAATTTTGGTTTCATATTTTGTTTAGTAAGAGAATGTGTTTGAATAAAATAACTTTGCAGACTCCTTGGTGATTAAATAGCAAATACATCTTACCTTTTATTGCTAGTTTACATTTTTTTAAAATCATTTTCTAGATGATTTTAACAGTTTGCACCTTTTCATGATAATAAAAATGCATATAGCTTTCTATTCTCTATATATTTCATTGATAATAATCATTTGCATATAGTTGTGTGGAGGTTGTACCGTCGAAACTATCACCACTTATAGTGTACTATTTACTTGACTTTCCACTGAACAATTATTGTTATATCGTCGTGGGAGTGTCTCCACACCCTTGTTCCATCTATTGGAGGTCTAGGAATTAGAAAAGAAAAAAAAATCCTTGGATGGGCATAATGGAACCTGAAACAATGTGGGTTATTGTTGAATATGTCGAAAACCTCTTGGTTGTGAATATCATGTTATAAAAATACCTATATGTTATTGAAGAACAAAGAGACTGAGAAGTCAAGTCACTCAAATGTGGAAGTAAGAATGTTGAATGGTCATTGAAGATTAAAAGGACAAAGAGGAGTAGGCAACCTTAGTATGAGGAACTGAAAAGACATTCAATGAGGAACCAAGTATATTACAAATTTGCTAAGGTGGCAAATTTAGAAAATTAGAAAAAGCTGACATAGCGGTTCCATAACTCAAGCTTCAGCTTTTGTATCCACATGAGTTTTAATATCATCATAATTTTCATCCTCACAGAGCAATAAGCATTTATTACATTCTAAAAATTTATGTTCCATTAGATGTATGAACATGAGCTCATTCAGATTTTCTAACCAAATAATGAACATTTCTAATTGGCTGCTGAGAAACAGAATAAAGGAAAGTGAAAGAAATGGGAAAACAAGGATATTTTTCTTTTCATATATTTTCTTAGAAACAAATTGGAACAATTGTGTAATTTCTTTTCATACCTTTAGTCTTCTTAATGCAAGAAGCCAAGAAGCCCAAATCAGATGAAAAATTAAATGCTTGATTCCAATCAGCATCCCTGAAACAAGAAAATTCAGTTTCATAATAAAATCAGTATCTATACAGTACTAAAAGATGGAATGGTTTTACAAGAAATAATTATTGTTGCATTCAAGTAATAACTAATAAGTGCACAACACTAATTGATTTTACCAGAGGATAGAAATGTACCATATAACAGAACTCAACTTCCTCCACAGTTCATAAATTCAATTCATTCATGATTATCTCTCATTGATTCCCTTCATCATGAAATTCATTATTTTTTAACGCTCATTGCAAACAAAATTACAAATTACAAATCTGAAACATTTGAAGCATAATACTTAAACTGAAAAATGACTTCAAATGATTCTCTTGAATATCAAATGCATTTTCTAGTAACAAAATGTACCCTAAACTTATAAAACTTTATGAAATGACTTATGAGTTTTCTTAACTAAGAACTTTATCAAAACAGATGAAAAAACAGAAACAAATTACTCACGGATCTTTGACACAGAAACTGGACTGTGTGCTTATTTCCTGACTGAGAAGGGAGGTCAGATTGGAAAGTCGACTATAGACAAGTTGAGTAATAAGGGGAAGCACAGCAGGGTTATCAATTTGGTCATAGTCATTCATTTCTTGGCAATGTATTATCCCAAGGAACAAGCTCAAAACCAAAATGGGTAGCCAAAGAACCACCCTTAAGTGCTTTGAGCTGCTCCACCTACGCATGTTGGAGTGACCAGAACTGTGGCAAAATGAATTGAGAAAAGTTTGTTGAGCCTCACAACAAAAGGGTTTGAGGTTCTGCTTCATGGAATGGCATTTGCACCAGTGTTTTGAGGCATTTGAAACTTGAAAGGCCATAAATTCTTAGATAAACCTAACCATCTAAGCTAGGCACACTATATTATATATTATATTATTACTAATTATAATTATAATATATTATAATAATTCATTATTATTTCAGTATAGTTATTATTCATTGATTAATGATATAATAGGAGTTGAATTTTGCTTCACGACAAATTGGAAAAGATGCTATGTAGACTTTTAATAATTAAAATAAAACAAAATTTAGATGCTATTCTTCCTATCTTTGTGAGTTTGTGATACTATTTTTTCAATTAAAATAGGATATATAATATATATTATATTTTTATTGATAAACTGTAATATATATATTTTTTTCATTAAAAAATAATATCATAAATATTTATGGAAGTGCAGATAAGTTTTATTCTATAAAAATTTATTATTGATTAAAAGTGAAAAAAAAATTATACTAATAATATATATCAATTAAATTAATTAATTAACTACATGCTTCAAGCAAGATTCTTTCTTTTGAACCAGAAGTTGAAGAAGCGCGTGATAGAGACAGACAATGAGAAGTGAAGTTGATAACGGTGGGACCCGTTAAGTGGAGAGTCATGAGACCACGTTCGAACGAGGTTACGTGACAACATGACAATATAACAGCAGACAAATTATATTGTTGTCCTAAACTGAAAGTGAATCCGCTAATTTAGCCTCAAGTTCTGGTAAACAAACATGTTAGATTGAGAACCTCAAAGGAAAGTAGTTTTACTTCTCTCTTCTCTTGAATAATGCACAGTTAATTATATTCATTTATACACATCATTATTTCATATTTGTACAACTTTTAATGTATAATTATAGTTATTCTTGTGTTGTTTTATATATGAGTTTAATTTTATAATATACCCTATGTCGAAAAATTTAGGCATAATTTCACTTTTGATCATTTTATTATTGATCATGTGAGATTTTGATTTTTATAATTTTTATATATATTTGGTTTCTTTATTTTATAAATATTACAAATTTGATCTTTCCGTCTAATGTTTGTCAATTTTTTCAATGATCAACATAGAGAACCACTCTTCTAAGCATACAGAACCTCTGATTGAAGTTCTTCCTCATCTGTCTCTCCAATTCAACATGATTCAATTATTCATCTATGCTATTTATTGGTTTTATCCATCCTTTCGATAATTTTTTTTGGTTCCACCACAAATTCATTACCATAGAAGCTCAAACAAAGGTTTTATACTCTTAGAGTAGTTGTTTCTCTTTGTTGACCATTGAAAAATTGATGACCATTGGATGAAAATATTGAATTTGCAACATTGAAAAAATAGAGGAACCAAATGGGTATCAAAAAAACTTTAGGGACCAAAATCGCACATGATTAATAGTAGAAAGACTAAAAATGCAATTAAGCCAAAAATTTATTATATTGTTAATCAATCACAAATCATGTTATGTGTGATATTTAAGATAGTGATAAAAGTCAAATATTTTTAATGATGTGATAATTTATGTTTGGTTAACAGTGTAAAAAAATCTTTACACTAACAGTGCATATAAATTAAAGGCAAAAGTACATTTTTGGTCCCTTAAGTTAATTGTTTTGTTCAATTTGGTCCCTTAATTTTTTTTTTTTGTAACAAACTAGTTCCTTATGTTTACCAATGTTAACAATATTGGCCCAAATGTTAATCTCCATTCAACTCCGTTAAACATGTCTATTAAGTCCATAGTTGGACGTATTAAGTGGCTGGTGACCTGGCTGTTACCATTGGGGATGTATGAGTTATCTTCCTCCCCCTTAAATGGTGATTTAGAGTTCATGGTTCCCAATCTTCTTCTCTACAACCATGGCTACAAAGCTTGATTTATCTCTACCTTACTTGGACACAGATCTGAAATCGCCAAAACGGCGTCGTTTTGGCCAAGCCACTAAGCTAGCAGCACATCAGCGTTATGCTGGATACTTAACAGACACGTATGATCGTTCACTACAAGAAAACAGTCATTTAGCTGCAAAATTTAGCGTCGGTCACAACTCCGACGCTAATTTCGGGAGTTAGCGTTGGCCTTTTGGACGCTAAGCTATCGCGAGGACGCGAAAATATTTTTCAATTTTTTTAATGCTTCAGGCCGACGCTATAGACCGACGCTAACTGAATTTATTATTCATAGCGTCGGCTGGCCGACACTAGTTTCAAATAACCCACCTCAGTGTCTGCTGGATCAGTCTCACTCTCACTCTCGCCGCCTCTCATCCTCCATCTCCCAAACACACAAACCCTTCTCTGGAAACCGCGACGAAGACCACCGCGACGGAGACTGAGACCGAGACGGAGACCACCGCGACGCCGTCACGACGAGACCGAGGCTGAGTTATCAAACGGCGAGCACAAACGGTCATCCCTCTCCCCCGGCCCCTCACTCACGAACGGCGAGCACCACGGCGCGGACACGAACGACACCTCAGCGACCACCACAGTTGGAACAACTATCCCTTCTCACGGTTCATTTTCCAACTCTAACAACCACTGTGTTTGATTTCCCCTTTTGGATTTCCCTTTTGGATTTACCCTTCTACCTCACTATGAGTGGCTGAGATTCTTTGTTTTATTATGTGTTTGATTTCCCTTTGCTGCTATCTCCTATGTTGTTTTTATTAACATGATGAGTTATTACTCTATTTTGTGATTTCTTTGCAAGTTAGAACATCTCATTTTATAGAGCTTATTGTTTCATTGTCTGGGGTTTGATGAACATGCTCATAAGCTAGTTGACAAATTTATTTTATTTTGTCAGATTGATAAATTTGAGGGTTCAATTTAACTGTAGGTTGAATCTCATCTTTTGCTATAAACATGTTGTCCTGTAATAATAAGGAGGAAATCATTTTGGTTATTTACTTCTGTTTTAGCATTATCTTGCTACTGGTCTAGAAATAAAGATATTATTATAAGTATTGTGGCTGAACATTTGAGAAAATAGTGGGTTGGATGTAGTATCCTTAGGTGCCAATCCTTTGACCACCAGACTCAAGTGTAGTACCACTTTCAACACCTGAAGACAGCCCAAGTACAATCTTACTGGTGCTACTGGATCCTGTTAAAGCAGGCTACAAAATAAAATCAAGCAATTGTTAGTTTCAACTAGCGCCTATTTGGCCATATAGGCATAAATTAGGAACTTACTGCTAGCTAGGTATCTGTTCTTCTAGCATAGATCTTTTCATTTTTGTTTACCTTGTGTTTTTGAAATAATTGTGGTTGATATATCTTGTAGTTTCCAGCCAATTGAATTTGTTATTCTGATCAATTCTTCCTCTACAGGTCTCTGACTGAACCTATCTATGTTGGTCATGTTTTGCAACATGTCTGAGTCCTACTTTGGGTTCATTAAATTTAAGAATATTGCTTATTTGTCTTAAGGGAGAAAATAAAGGCTCCACCCACCACCCGTATCAGCCAACATTATTTCCTTCATATTAAATAAGGATTGGCCTTCCTAATTGCCTCCTATTTGAGATTTTTAAAAAGGGAGAATCATGTTGATGAAATTACATTGACCTCTTTAGTTTCATAAATTACACTATATATATATATAGCAAAAATGATCTTTAAATCATATGTAAGGCTATAATTTGTTGTAGGAACTAGCTGATTTGTCTCCATTCATTGTTCACAAAACATGTTACAATTAGCAAGGGGCAGGAAAACTAAAATACGTTTTTAATTTATTAAATTATAAATTATTAGCCATTCTTTTCTACTCCCATCTCCCAAATAGGCTTAAACATGTTTTTTGGGCAACGAATAGAAAACTTGTTATGAGAATGACATTACACTCATGTTTGTCGTTTTAGTGCATTTTCTTTTTTCGTTGTTGTTTAGAGTTGCTATATCTGGATGTTGAAGTATATTGGATCAAAGATTATTAGTTGGTTGAAGTAATAATACAAGATTCATCTGCTAATACATCAATGCCAACTTCTTAATCTGCTGGTATATGTCATTAACATGGTGTGGATGTGAGGATAACTAAAAAATGCCTATATGGTGCCAAGAACTAATGTCCATAGTTTCACCTACACTCAATTTCACAAATGAATTATTCAGACATTCCTCAAGCTAAGGAATTGAGAAACTCTAACCAATGAATTGCATTTGATAAAATGTTTCTTTTAAATGTGTGAAATGAATACCGGAAATTCGAGGGAGATGTTATTTTCATGTAATTATTTATTACTAGAAGAAAGTGGGCTCTTTCTTTCCTTGGGTTTTCAGATATTGCTTAATGTGCATGACTATTGAACCTAGGCTGTAGTAGTTTAGCTCTTGCAAAATGTGCATAAAGTATGATTCTCAACTGATGTGAAGGCTCAATTAGAATGCAATAGGCATTGTATATTTTCAGGTCATGTGTTCCTGATTCTTGAAAGATATGTTTCCCTTTAGTTTGGTAAGAATATATGAGTCAATTGCAGAACTACCAATTATATTTTATGCTCTAATTAGTGTTATATTCTGTTTAAGTGATAATAGTGCAAAAAAAATAAAATTTTCTACGAGAGTTCACTATTCGGGCTTGTAGTTTGAGCTCAAACAAGAATAGACGTGGCCTAAAGCAACAAGGGCACACTATGATTATTAGAACAAAATATTTGGTAATGAACCTGTAGATTAATTGACACACTTTTATTTAGGTTCTATCGATAACCCTTCAACACTTGGGAATTGAAAAGTTGAATCTAGTGAATTTTAATTTGTAGCTTGTACCATGCAATAAGGACAAAGGAAAAAAAATAAGATGAGTACAAATAATTTTATATGTGGGGCTAGTAGAGGAAATTTAATTTGTAATGAATGGTTGCCAAATGGTAGCTACTAGCTCATACTTTCTTTGCATTTCACGGGTAGGTAAAGTCTTACCTTAAAGCTTTGGTATCAGGCATATTTTATGATGCCTCTTTGTTGGTTGTTGCGTAGTTGATTTTGTTGTGGAGCTTAAGTTACAGTGCATTAACTATGACCTGATGGTTGTTTGGTGCCACCTGTTATGTTATGTTGGACCTCTTTGATTAGTTTCTTGGATTTGAGAATGATGTCATGGTCACTAATGCCCTCAGGGAACATGAATTAAATTTTGGAAAGCCTACTTACTAATTTTTTTTATCTTTTTTGAATATATACTTCATAACCATGTGTTTACTTTTATTAAACGTCTGCCTCCATTGATATGAGAAACAGCTCAAAACAGGCTTCCTCATCCAAAAATAGAAAGCTGATCATTCCCTTTCTTTATTTTTATGTTACATTTTTTGTGCTGCAATATTGAGGTTTATGTGACAAGTTGATAATGCTAAATTGATAGTATCATTATGGTAGAAGAAGACGTCAAACATGTAGGTAACTTATGTGCTTCTAATTTTATTTTGGCAGGACTATTCGTGACACTTGGAGATTACATTAGGAGTTTGAGGTGTGTAGGCCAAGTTTTTTTTTATTTAGCTATGTTTATGTAATGTGTTATATGAATTGATATGTTATTTGTTAGTGGAGCGTAAAGCTCAATAAGTGTGATTCTGTCTGAGATGATGGATACCGGATTGTGTGCTGGTAATTTAGAAACTATGCATGTGTTTGTCTGATTGAATTGTTTTTTCCTAGTGGAGAGCAGAGCTCAATAGGATAAGTTGTTAATATAATGTTATTTTTATCATATATCCAATTTTATTTGATCTTATATATACTGTTATTTATACTAAATGGTTGATAATTATATGTTTGCCACATAGAAAATGGATCGTAGCTGGATGTATGATAGGGTCAATCCTGATAGGAGAGGTTTGAAAGATGATTTTGTTAGTGGAGTTGACGAGTTTGTCAAGAAGGCTAAGGAACAACCTTACTTTTTGTCTGAGGGAGGGATCAGGTGTCCTTGTGCAAAGTGTAAGTGCATGAAGCTATTGACTCCAAGCGAGGTGAAGGTTCACTTGTACAAGCGTGGGTTTAAACCAAATTATTGGATCTGGACTATTCATGGAGAAGTGGAGCCAGATATTGATGAAGGGGGCCATTCAAGAAGTAGTGGACATATGGATAATGAAGACCACTTTGTGTCAATGCATCAGATGGTGTATGATGCTTTTAGGCCATTTCCCGATGTCCCGCATGTCAATGCTAACATAGAAAACGAGACATTAACTGAGGAACAAACACCCAATGAGGAGGCTCAACGATTTTATGATATGCTAATCTCTGCAAACCAGCCCATTTACGAAGGAGCTACCGAATCTAAGTTATCAATATCTGTTAAACTTTTGGCAGCTAGATCTAACTACCATGTTCCTGAAAAGTGTATAGATTATTTTGCACAAATGCTTGTCGATGTGGCTCCAACAAAACAATATTTACCCGGAAACTATTACCAAGCAACAAAGTTGGTGTCTAAATTAGGGTTGAAGGCTGAGAAGATTGATTGTTGTGTGAATGGTTGCATGTTATATAGAGAAGGTAACAAATCAAGAGAATGCAATTTTTGTCATGCTGCGAGATATGTTCCTCGAAAGAATGGGATGGGGAAATACAATGATGTTCCGGTGAAAAGAATGTTCTATTTGCCTATCATTCCCAGGTTACAAAGATTATATGCATCAATGGAATCTGCGGCTCAAATGAGATGGCATCATGAGAATAGGAAGAATTCGAACGTCTTGCGCCATCCATCTGATGGGAAGGCATGGAAACACTTTGATGATGTTTATCCATATTTTGCCAGTGAGCCAAGAAATGTAAGACTGGGTCTATGTGTTGATGGATTTACACCTTACATCCAAGCGTCTACTTCTCCATACTCATGTTGGCCGGTAATAGTTACGCCTTACAATCTTCCCCCTGAAATGTGCATGACCAAACCATACATGTTTTTGACTTGTGTCATACCTGGACCATCTAACCCGAAATCAAAGATAGATGTTTACTTGCAGCCCTTGATTGATGATTTTCAAAAATTGTGGAGTTATGGCGTTTTGACTTACGATATCTCCACGAAACAAAACTTTGTCATGAGAGCATGCTTAATGTGGACAATCAATGATTTTCCGGCCTACAGTACGTTATCTGGATGGGGACACAGGGTAAATTGGCATGTCCTTATTGCATGGAAGACACAAAGGCTTTCACCCTGAAATATGGTGGAAAAAATTCTTGGTTTGATTGTCATTGTCGATTCCTACCAGCAGATCATTCTTTCAGAAGAAGTAAAAGGGGTTTTTAAAGAAACATGGATGAGAAGGATGGTCCACCTTACATGTTAACAGGGCAACAAATCTGGGAATTTGTTCGTGATTTTCCAAAAGTGACAGAGGTTGATTGGGGCAAATTGCAAGGGTATGGTGAGTTTCATAATTGGACCAAACAAAGTATATTTTGGGATTTGCCATACTGGAAGGACAACTTGTTAAGGCACAACCTTGATATGATGCATATAGAGAAGAATTTCTTTGATAATGTGTTTAACACTGTCATGAATGTTAAAGGTAAAACAAAGGACAATGAAAAGGCAAGAATGGATATATCTGTGTTCTGTGCACGCAGGGACTTGGAGATGCAAATCTTACCTAACAGAAAGATGGGAAAGCCAAAGGCAAACTACATTTTGTCACCAGAAGATGCAAAGTTAGTGTGTAAATGGATTACGGAACTGAAAATGCCGGATGGCTATGCTTCAAACCTTGCTAGGTGTGCCGATGTATCCAAGTGTAAGATGCAGGGGATGAAAATCATGACTGTCATGTATTCATGGAGTGTTTACTCCCAATTGCCTTTCGTTCCTTGCCAGAATGTGTATGGAAGCCACTGACTGAATTAAGTCGATTCTTCAAAGATCTATGCTGTAATACATTGAGGATGGACGACCTAGTTAGATTGGAGCAAAATATTCCCATCATCATATGCAAGTTGGAAAGGATTTTTCCACCGGGTTTCTTTGATTCAATGGAGCATCTCCCGATTCACCTTCCTATTGAAGCAATCCTTGGTGGTCCGGTTCAATATCGATAGATGTATCCATTTGAAAGGTAATTAAATTATTATTTTTTAAATATTCACATCTTGATTTATTAGAACTTCAGAGATGTATGGTCATTTTACAAGCAGATTCATGGGAGACTCAAAGCGGTCAGTGAAAAATAAGGCTACAGTAGAAGGAAGCATATGCGCTTTTTACTTACACCGTGAGACAATCTATTTTTGCTCTCATTATTTCAAGACCTTCAGCTTGTTGCCAACCACAAGTTTTAGGAACGATCCTCGATCGGGACATGAGGGCGTCTACCCAACGTTGTCACTCTTGAACAAATCCAGTCATCCTAGCGGGAAGCCTCAACCCTATTCTTTGACAGATAATGAATGGAATTCCGCTCATATACATGTTCTGATCAATTGTCATGAGATTAAACCATATCTTGAGTAAGTAAAATTCGTATCACATCAAGTATGTGCTTGACGCATTGTATGGTGTAGAGTTACTTATCAATTATGTGCTTGATGTTAGTGCATTCTTGTAATATCACTGCAACGATGAACAAGATGCTTCTGGTCGTATACATGCCAAATTTGCCGAATGGTTGAAGGCATATGTAAGTATAATATACACGACTAATATAATTATTGATAACCACACTCTCTAAACATATTTGTATATTCTATATAGGTTCATGATGAGAGGAATAGGGTGATCAACACAGATATACGGGCATTAGCTTGGGGTCCTTTATCCAAGGCAATATCGTGGCACAAGTACTTTGTTAATGGGTATAAGTTTCACACTAATGCTTGGAGTGATGGTAAAAAAACCATAAATTGTGGGGTGCACGCAAAAGGTCTTACCGAAGGAGGAGAAGATGATTTTTACGGCATCATCCAACATATCATGGAATTGGAATACCATGGTTTGAGTAATAAGATTGTTGTATTTTACTGTGAATGGTTTGATCTAACAAGGAATAGAGGCACACGGGTACATCCACAGTATAATATTGTTGATATTAAGATGAATAGACGGTATGGTCGGTATGATCCATTCATCCTTGCAGAAAAAGCAAGACAGGTATATTATGTCCATTATCCAGAAATATGTAAAGACCTACGTGGTTGGTCTGCAGCAATCACCACAAAACCACGGGGTCATGTGGAAGTTGAGGACATAGAGGATGAAGTGCCTTATCAGGCTGATGAGATGTCACCAGTTGCACCAATTACAGAAGTTGAACCATTACATGGCTTACTTGATGAAACCGTAAATGAGTTTGAACAGATAATTGATTCTAATAACGATCCAATGGACGAGGATGGTCAATCAGAATGTAGTGATGAAGATGTGCAGAATGGGGTGGACGAGGATCATGGCAATTATGAGGATAGTGACGAGGATTAGTTTAGGTCAATTTTATAATATGTATTTGACTATTTTTTTGATAAAATGTATTTGAATATTTTAATATGTATCCTAATATGCACAAGTCAACTTTATATGTATGTTTAGAATATTATCTAACTATTTTAATGTGTATGATTATATTATATGTATGGTATGTATGTCTATATGTTATATTTTACACTACAGTAAATGGCAGGACAAGGTCGGGACAAGATGCCTGTCAAAAGATCAGGTCGAGGGAGGCCTATTAGACCTGGCGATCTTGCTGCACTGACAGAGCGCACGCGCCGCCAGAGACCAGTTCCACCACCACCTTCCCAGCCTACATCACCAGTGGTCCATCCTAACCCACCACAACTCCAGCCGAGCACGACACCACCACCGTCCCAGCCGACACCTCCAGCAGTGCAGCCTACCACTGATGTCTTCACTATGATGCCTACTCCGGGTTATGTGCCATCTGGACAGTTTGAGTTTGGTTCATCTTCATACCGCAGTCCACATGAGCCTGTGTTGCAGCAGCCTCCCCATGAGGAGGTAGACCGACAAGAGGAGGACCAAGAGGTCGACGAGGAGGTGGAGCAGGACAGGCACGACCCTCTTCATCAAGGTCCGAGGGTAAATTAGAACTCTCTTTGTTTCTATATATATATATATATATATATATATATATATATATATATATATGTGTGTGTGTGTGTGTGTGTGTGTGTTAAGCACTTAGTTTTATGTTTGCATTTGATTTGGCATTTGTCATTGATCATGTAATTGTTTGTAGGTGGACTCCATCATCATTTGCTACTAACGCGATTAGGTGTGCCATTGAGGCACAATTTCGAGGTCCTCATCATTGCTGGACTGCGACCCCTATCGCAGTGAGGAACTTTTGGTGGGCTAGATTTAAGGTAAATTTTGTATATTTAACGAACTAATAATGTATTCATGTTTTAAGCATTCTCTATTGGGGGATGAAGTTGCATAACATGCATGGGTACATTGTAAACTGATAATGTATCATTTGGCTGTAGTATTTACAAGAAACTTGCATAACTTGTTATGGTGCATTAGTTAGTGTTATGTTTTATAACTTTATATGTTGTTATCCTCTTTGGTCTCTCTTAGTCTTCAACACACTGGATTTGATGGATTGATTCCTTTATCTTTGTGGAACCTCACTCAACTCACATTTTTGGAACTCCATTACAACAACCTTACTGGTGAGATCCCCCCATTACTTTTTTCAAACCTTAAACATATCACTCATTTGTACAACAAACACAAGGTAATTGGAAAATTTTACTGATTTAGCTTTGTCATCAAAACATGTTCTCTGTTTTTTCCTACCTATTGTATATATCAATACATTGAAGAGTGTTCTCGTTTATTGATTATGAGTATGATGAATCTGGTTTTCTTGTTGCAATTACTATACCCTTTGTTGTATTATGTTTATATAACTTTATATGTCAACTTGTTATGGTGCATTAGTTTGGTGTGAAACTCTAATTTTTACATGCCTTCTTCCAATTAAGGGTCCTGTCTTGCTCATATATTCCTAATTAACTCATAAAGTAAAGTTATATCTGACTCACTATTTTGATTAATTGCAGGAAAAGGTTTCATGGGATCCTTGTCATCATGACACTATCTATAAGACATTTACACAGAAATGTGCAAAACGTCTTTCCGATATCCTCTCGAAGGCGAGGAAGGATGGGAAGAAGCCTAGTTGGATGGGGGACGAGGCATGGGCTGGTCTTCTGGACTATTGGAGGAGTCCTGACTTCGAAAAGATTTCAACACAAAATAAGACCAACCGGGCTTCTACCAGAGGTGGAGCAGTCCACACGACAGGCCGCAGACCTCACCATGAGGTGGCACTAGACATAGTATGTATTCATTCAACATTCTCCAGTCTATTATCATATATTGTGTGCTCTTTATAAATATATGTTGGCTGTTTGGGTAGGCTGAATCACATAGGGTGTCCGTGGATCCTGCTGAGTTCTTCAAGATCACCCACCAGAAAAAGACTGGCGAATGGGTCGATAGCCACTCTCAAAGAGCATATGTAAGTTGTCGGTAATATATTATTTTTATATAACTTGGTTATCAAACAAAATATGTATCTGAGTAGGTTATGTTTTTTTTTTACTAGGAGGAGTATCGCGAACGTCTCAGCCAGATACAAACGCAGGTTGGTGAGGCCTCAGCGGGTGGGACGCAAGAGGTGGATGGGGAGAAGAAGCTTGACTTGTGGCGGGAGATTGCTGGTGGCAGGACCCGAGGCCGATGTTATGGCACTGCAGAATTGTCTTTGAATGTCTGTCGTGGTATATCTTCATTGACTCAGGAGTCTCGGGCACCATCTAGTCACAGTAGCGAGTCTCATAATGACGAGGTCATCAGAGCCAGGGAGGAGGCTGCCAGAGCCACGGAGGCGACTGTCAGAGCTACGGAGGAGGCTGCGAGAGCAACGGATGAGGCCGCCAGAGCTAGGGAGCACTGTGCCAATATTGAGGGCCAGTTTCGGATTGTGATGGAATGCCTAGCAGCTTTGGAGTGCGGTAGTGGTCACCAGCACTGTCCACATCCCGATTATGATGATGATCTTGACGACCATTCGGTGGATGATGATTCGTCACATGGTCGACGCCGTTGATTTTGTTTTCACGTAGTATTGACTTTGATATGTACTTTTATGTACTTTGTGTAAAACACAATTTACTTTGATGTGTACTTTTCTCTGAAATACTATTATTAAAGTTAAATTTTATGTTGATTTGGTATTTAATGTCTGTGTTGAGGTTTATATTTTTATGTTACATTTCCAGGTTTTGTAATTCAACAGCTAATAATTTATTAATCTGTGCCAAAAAAAAAAAAAGGTTAGCGTCGACCTAGCCTTCGCTAAGTTTTGCATTGGTCTAGCCAGGCCTTCGCTACGTTTAGCGTTGGCTAAGCCTTCGCTAATTGTAGCGTCAGCCAGGCCTTCGCTAATTTTAGCGTCGGCTTAGCCTTCGCTAACCAGTTATGCCATAGCTTTGGTTTAGCGTCGGTTTTAGCGTCGGCCTTTTCGTGTGTGTTCTAGCTGCCAATTTGCGTCGGTTTAGCCTAAGGCCCTCCGCTAAACGTATCGACGAACGAAAAAGCGTAGGCCACGACGCCGTCGCATAGCCGACGCTAAAGTGTCAATTAGCGTCGGCTTTTTGCTTGTAGCGTGGGCTTTTGGCCGACGCTAATCTCTGTTTTTCTTGTAGTGGTTTGAGGTAGTGTTTACTAATGTTTAGGCCAACGATGTTAATGTTTATAAATATTGGGGACTTATATGTCTCAAAAAAAAGTTAAGGGACCAGAATGAAATAAAAAATTCAGATATGAGATCAAAAGAGTAATTTTACCTAAATTAAACTCATTATATATCTCTATATTTTAGTTCTGCAATATATCTTAAACATGAGATGATGTATTTGCATATAATTATGTATCTAATATTTTCCCTATTTTATATATATATATATATATATATATATATATATATATATATATATATATATATATATATAATAACAACTTAAAAAAGCTTTGTTCCGTAACAAATGTTCATAAGTTAGCTTATAGTTGATAAGCTAATTTTTAGCTAAAAATTTATATTTGATAATTGATTGAATTTGAAGCTTTTGTTAAAATTAATTGTTGAATTATCTTATAAATATAAAATGACATAAGAGAGATGTTTGTATGATTTTTATATAAATTCTTTTAAATTCTAATTAAAGCTTTATAATTAAAATATTAAATTATATATATTTATTTTTATTTTAAATTTTTTTATTAAAGAATATAAATAAATAACATGTTTATATGAATTTTTCATATAAATTTTATTTTGTGAGGTATGATAGAATAAAGTAGAAATTTTGTTAAAATAATAAGGATAAAAATGCGAGAACAATTAATAAACTATATGGTATAAGCTAAATAGAATAACTTATAAAAAATATATATAAGCTAATGAGATAAATTTTTTTATCAAACACCTCTTCTTTAGTCAAATAATTAAGTTTATAAGCTAATCAAATAAATTATAAACTAATTTATTGGATCAATCAATAAAGCTCCAACAATAAAGGATAAAGAGAGTTTTGCACGGGAAATTTGTTCAAATTGATCTTTCTTTAGAATTCTCAAAAGTAGGTTAAACCAACATGTCAGCACGGTAGTCCATGTAGGTTAAAATATGAGGACTCGAGTGAAAGCCCACGTGTTAAATGGGCCACCAAGATCTTGGTTGTAGTCCATCTCATGTGGGGGCTACGGACAATCAAGGAATTGGCTTACTAACTTAGAATTAAATTCATAAATTTCACAAAGTAATAATAATAATAATTTTAATTATTATACAGGAAAATAAAAACACATTAAAAAAATTGCTTCAATAGAATAAAATCTAAATGGAAAAACTAACAACCATTACTCACTAGTAAGCAGAAGTATTGCCCTTTTTTTCATTTTGGTTGTATAAGTATTGCCTTTTAAATACTTAACTTCGGAAATGTGTAACTACAATTCTATACTCTCCTATGGTGCCAAAAAATTTGAGTTGGCTGGTGCATAAGATATTGCGAAACTTCTAGAGTAGTAAATTAATACTGACTTAGAGAAATATCGCTTTTGGATAAACAACTCAATTAAACATTTATCACATAAGTGTTTATCACATGAGAACTTATATTATAAGCGCTTAAATTCAATAAACTATTTGCATTTGGATGCATGCTTCGAAAATACTTATACAAATTAAGGCATTTAGATTCATCACTACACAAGCATTTATAACACTTTAAATCTAAAAATTTTAAATTAAATTAAAATTAAAAAATTTAGCTTTAAAAATTGATTTTAAATCTTGGGGCTTTTTTAAAATAAAAATATTGACCTGTAGATTATTCATAGTGCTTTCACCACCCTGTATGAAAAGTATGTGTATTTACATTGATGAACAGTATGAAAAGTATGCATATATTTTTTTGGTTAGTAAGTAAAAGAACAAAAACAAAGAACATGCAACAGGAGGCAATTACCCAGGAACCAAGTTGTCCACAAGTAAAATAGCCTCCAAGGGAGTAGACGGTTGCTTCCAAACTTGCCAAACCTTTGAGTGTCTCCTACCAAAATTTGCCAAATAATCTGCTGCGTTATTAGCCTGTCTGAAAATGTGTTCCAGTTGCACATCCCATTGACGATTTAGCAGCCCAATGATATCATTAATAACTGCTACATAAGCATGAAAACTATTGTTTCTCCTATGAAAAAGAGTAGTGACCACCTCCAAAGAATCTGTTTCACAGATAATACGTCTAGAACCCTCACTCCAAGCAAAGAGAAGCCCCATTTTTACAACCATGAATTCAGCTAGCAAAGCATCACCAACCCCTGCATTAGAAGAAAAACCTAATTTCCAGGTGCCCAAAGAGTTTCTAAGCAGGCCACCCAAACCCATGTAAGTAGTGGTAGCTAAGAAACTTCCATCTACATTGAGAGTCAGTGTGCCTTCTGGAGAAGCTTGCCATTTAATGAGCAGGTGTCCTTGAGAATCTCTCCTAGCTCCAGGATGGAGATAGTTGCAGAAGTCTTCCCTTGAACTCACCTTCCTCAGAACCATGTGAATATCCCAGTTATCACCATCACCCAAAATCATTTGATTTCTCCAACCCCAAACCCACCAAAGAGCAACAAGAAAGAGTGTTTCAGTCTCAGTTTCCAGTTGCTCCTTAATCCAAAGAACCACATCCATTTGTGTGTAGAACCCGATATTCTGAGCTAAACCCGTTCTGTACCATACCTCAGCAGAGTGGGGGCATCCCTGCAAACAATGCATGATATCTTCCGGGTTACCTGAGCAGCGTGGGCATAAAGGAGATGTAGCTAAGCCTCTCCTATAACGCAGCTCATTTGTAGGCAATACATGATGGGAGATAAGCCATATAAGATGTTGCACCTTAGCTGGGGCACAACTTCTCCAAATCCAAGTCCAGTTGCAAGAAGCATCCAAGGTTCTAGTTTGCTGTAACAACCAATTGTAGCCTGAGGAGGCTTTGTAAATTCCATCTACACTAGCCTTCCACACCCAGCCATCACGTAACTCTGGATGAAACTCATGGTCAACATGAACATTCATAATTAAATTCCTTACTTGATCAGTGATAGGAGTAGCCAAAAAATCCAGACACAGCTACCATTAAGCTATACCTCATTTATTTTAAGTTGAGTATCAGAAATATGAACATAATCAACCATGTCACATAGAGGTCCATGTCCTGTCCAATCAGAATACTAGAAGGAAGAATCACCTGCTTGTATGCGCATGCCATATCCTGACTGAAAAAAACTAATAGTCTTATGGTTAAAATGCCATTTTGGTCCTTAACTTATTTTTTAGTTTCAATTTGGTCCCTTAACTTTTAAAAGTTTCAATTTGGTCCCTTAACTTATCTCTGTTAACACAAGTTAGTCCTCTACGTCAATGACATAAACAAATGAATTTCAAATTGGTCCTTTAAATTATTAACAAGTTTCAAATTGGTCATTCAACTTTTAAATGAGTTTCAAATTGGTTCCCTTAACTTTTAAATGAGTTTCAAATTGGTCCCTTAAATTTTAAATGAGTTTCAAATTAGTCTTTTAAATTGTTAACATGTATGGCACTTTCGTCACTTTTGCTTATGTTATTGACTGAGGGGACTAACTTGGGTTCACAAAGACAAGTTAAGGGACCAAATTGAAACTAAAAAATAAGTTAAATGACCAAAATGGTATTTTAGCCTAGTCTTATTAATCCCCTTCCATGTTAACGAGGGTTTTGTATGATTCACAGTAGTCCATAGCGAGTTTAGTAAAGAGTACTTATGTGTGATGACTTGGACCCATAATTTATCCCTGCCATGCAACATACTCCATATAAGTTTACCAATGAGTGCTAAATTTGTAAGATAGGCATCTCTAACACCAAGCCCACCAAATTTTCTAGGAGAAGTCACAACCCCCCACTTCACCAAATTCCATCCCTTGTTACTACGATCCCGCCCCCATATGAAGTTTCTAGTAAGGTATCAATCTTATTACGCACAACCTTTGGCAGGAGATGAGTTTGCATAGTATAGACAGGTAATGAAGACACAACGGACTTCACCAAACAAAATTTAACTGCCTTATTTAAAAGACGACCCTTCCAAGATGCCAACCTTCTTTGAATTCTTTCCACAACAAAGTTGTAATGGTTTTTGGAAGCTCTCCCCTGAATAAGGGGAAACCCCAAATAAGAACCCATATCCCGGACAAATCTTATTGAGGTAAGATTAGAAAGCAGAGTCTGACATTGTCTACTCACATGAGATGAGCACATTGCTTGGACTTCTCTAGATTCACCTTTAGCCCACTAGTTTCACAAAAATCTCTAAGGGTGACCATTACCAAATCGACTTGTGAGTGATCAGCTCAACAAAAAAGTAGGATATCATCAGCAAAAAATAAGTGGGATAACCCTGGTCCGCCACATGAATGGGATGCCACACACCTGTAGTCATTTTGTGCTGGATATTCAAAGCCAAACGCGCCATACATAGCACAAAGAGATAAGGAGATAAGAGATCACCTTGGCGAAGACCACGAGAAGGTCTAAAAGAATCCATCTTCTCACCATTCCAAAGAATCGAGAGGCTGGCTGATCTCACACACCGCATGATCAGGGATATGATATTATCAGGGAAACCAAAATCCATAAGAGTGAGTTGTAGAAAGTCCCAACTTACCCTATCATATGCCTTCTCCAAGTCAATTTTAAACGCAATAACCCCTTTTTTAGATTTAGAGTGGTGCATATAGTGGATTACCTCTTGCACTAGAATAGCGTTATCAGTCGTGCCTCATCCCGGAATAAAACTACTCTGGAGCGGACCCACTAAATCATTTAGGAATGGTCTTAGTCGCTGGACAAGAACCTTTGTTATCACCTTGTATGTAACATTACACAAACTAATACGTCTGAACTCCTTAAATCTCATAGGTTGGTTCACCTTGGGGGTAAGGATGATAAGAATTTCTGTCAGCCTATCATCAAAGTAGCCCCTCTCAACAACATCATTCACAAGCTGCCATAGATCCTTATTTACCATATTCCAGAAGTGTTTGAAGAAAAGGGGTTGGAAGCTGTTAGAACCAAGTGCTTTATAAGATTTCATACTGAAAACTGCTCTTCCAACCTCCTCCATGGTTACTAGTGCTGCTATATTATTTTTTCCTTCTTGGCATGATTGAGGAACCAAAGGAACATTGTAACACCCTGCTTTTCACTTCTATGTCTATATGTGTTAATACTTAATTATAAATGTTTGCGTATGTTGTTTATGCTTGTTTTTGGTGCATAAGTTCATAGTTGTAGTAGTTCAGCTTTTAGGATAATCGATCCATTCGAGTCCGAGTAACCTGTTTCACGGTTTTTGCCATATCTTGAGTTCTAGACATCCGATTGAGGTGATCTTGGATGCGTTGGAAAGATTAGATAATTACCTACAAGTCTTATTCAGGCGTCGAGGTCAAAAACACGTTTTCTAAAGGGGAAATCGATTTGGGAAATCGATTTCCAACTGAAGAAATCGATTTCCAGAAAGTAGAAATCGATTGTTTAAAGGGAAAAATCAATTTCTTTGATAAGAAAATCGATTTGGCCAATGGAAAATCGATTTCCATGGTTGTGGAATCGATTCCCATGCGTGTCAGAGCTTGTGTATGCGTTTGGGTTATCGGGCTATGCTGTGCACGACCCATTCGTCCTAAAACGTCCCTAACAGTTATATATACATAGCGTATGACCTAAACCTAGTTTCTAAACCTGATTACACTCATAAGTTGCCTCTTCTCATCCCTAAGAGCTCTCACTGATCTCTTGCTCTAGAAAACCCAAAAGGACGAATCCTGCTTTGGTGTTCTTCGTCAAGAACAAGCCGTTGTTTGGCTAGTCTATCCCTGCTGCTAGAGTTAATCTCCTAAGTTAGAAACCAAGGTGAGTTTCTAATCCTAGATTTGTTTTCCCTTTTCATCCTTAACTTAAAGATCGACTCTGCTTTCCAGCATTGCGATCGTGATCAAGTGATGAACCCGTAAGAAGGAACCGTAGCAGAATTTGGCTCTGTTCTCTTTACCTTAGGCTGTGAATCGTCATACCAGGTATGGGGGAGAAAATTGGTCATGAATATGTGGGTTTTGGGATAGGTTAAGATGAAAGGGTTAACCCATGACCCCTATGTATGCCTGCATATGCCTATGAATGTTGTTATGTTGTTTTCTAGCTATATGAGTATTGATTGATGAATAATCTAATGATATAACATGTTTATAACTATGAGTTCATGATTTATATGATTGTTGATGAATTGATGATAATGAGCATGTTGTTTATGCCATGATATGGTGTTTTGTAAACTTTATGCTATCAGAACATAGTTATAGGGAGAAAATAAATAGGCAATGTGAGATTGATGACCAAGGATTAGTTTGAGAACCCTTAGGTTATGATTTATGAGTGTTGGAGTAATCAAATTGGTGATAAATAGCTTAGGCTCGAATGATATGTTAATTAGAGAACGTAGACTGGTTCGATAGTGGAGAAAACCCGCTGCTGTATGATCTGACACCCAGAAATCGATTTCCAACACATGGAAATCGATTTGAATCCTCCAAGAATCGATTTCCAAGGTGTGGAAATCGATTTGGCCTTGTAGAAATCGATTTCTAGAATCGATTTTCCTTGTTCAAAATCGATTGGGGAAATCGATTTGAACATGTTGAAATCGATTTCCAGAGATTGGAAATCGATTTGAAGACTTGAGAAATCGACTCCAGAGATTGGAAATCGATTCTCACGTGCCCAGGAGCAGTTTTGACCCCTTATGCTTGATGGATAATGTTATGTAGGCTTGTTATAATCTTAATAAGATATGAATTGTGGTTTAGATATTAAGATTAAGTTATAATCTTAATAAGATATGAATTGTGGTTTAGATATTAAGATTAAGTTATAATCTTAATAAATATACGACTTGAGGTTTAAATATTAAGATTAAGTTATAATCTTAATAAAATATGAATTGAGGTTTAGATAATAAGATTAAGTATAATACTTAATAAAGATAATGTTAAGTTAAGACTTAACAAAGAGAACAATTAATAAGACGATGATATTATTGGTAACGACGTACTGTTACCGATGTTGTTGGTTAAATCATTCTTGATGCTTATTGGTCAAGTTTGATGTTGATAAATCATCTTTGATGCTTGTTGGTCAAAGTTGATAACCATGTAATGGTGTTGATGATGGATGGTTGGACATGTGTTTTGCATATTGATGAACATTGCACGCATCATACGTTGAAGTTGATATGTTGGGTGGAAAGCAAATGATGAATCGCGATAGTGGAGGCCACGATGGGTGTTAACCCGGCCTTGCGGGTACATTAGGTATGGAAGTTCCAGGTGACATGGGCTAGCTACCTATTGTCGGAGTGACCTAATGAATAAGCTTGAGTACCCTGACTAGCCACTATACGTTATCAGGATTAGTGAGAGTGTTCAGGGATGGCCCATGGTCTGGCATATCATCCATGTTGATAACCGGACATGTACTCCTAATCGTCTTTCCAGAGTTAGAGTTGTTGGCCACATGCATACGGAGTAGTGATGTTGCATTCGCATTGACATGCATCTTTGATATATTATACATGTGTTGATTGATGTATGTTGTATGTCATCTTAATTACTATTCCATTCCGTTTACATATATTTATGGTCGTATTTCTCACCCCTATCTTTTGTTGTTCTTGTGCATATGATGTTGCATGTGCAGAGGAGGGTGAGCATGTTGACGAGGAGTGAACCCGTGGAGATCTCTCTTAGTAGTAGTAGTTAGGATTTACGTTCAGTTGTTTAGTTTTATTCCGATGTATTATCGGTATATGTATACCAACTCTGATACGTGACATCGGGATTTGGCTTATGTTTATTATTTATGTTTTTCGCAGTTTGTTTTTAAAGGATTTTGATTATTTCAGATTCCTAAATGATGTGATGCACATTACCCTTGAGAATTTGTTTTTATTTATAATTGTTATATTATTTTTTTAAAGACATGTATGATTTTATATTTTATTTTATGCGGGGTAGTGGGTGTCACAAACATCAAAGGCATGTGGGATAGCCCCCACTGGAGATGAAAACAAGTCCTGGAAATAATTTGTTGCTGCCATTTTAAGATCCCCAGGTTGGGTACACTAAGTACCATTGTCAAGAAAGATACCATGCACTTTATTTCTTCTTCTACGTACAATTGTTTGTGTATGGAAAAATTTAGTATTGCGGTCTCCCAACCTTACCCATTTTTCTCATGATTTTTTATACCAGAGAAGTTCCTCCTGCTTGAGAATGTCATTATACTCTTTCTGTAATTCACCTTCGATAATGGTCAATTGTAAGTCATCAGTGGTGGCAAGAATTTGTTGAATGCCCTTTAAACGTCCCTCCACAGTACGCTTTCTGCGAAAAATATTCCCAAAAGTCTTAGTGTTAAACTCCAATGCATCTTCTCTAACCTTATCTAAGCTGTTAGGCACCAAGTGATTCCCTTTGTTCCAGGCTCTTTGGACAATAGCTAGGAATCATATATGAGTAAGCCATGCAGCTTTGAAGCGAAAAGGGCGTGCTGCATTACTTAGGGTTGCACCTTTACATTGAAGCAGAATAGGACAGTGATCAGAATGGTGTCAGAATAAATTCTCAACAAAAGCTTCTGGGAACCTAACATGCCAATCACAATCAGCAAGTGCACAGTCTAGACGCTTAGAAATTGGGCGCTCACTCGCTGCTCTTCTAAACCAGGTATACAGGTTACCTTTAGCCCCTAAATCCAACAGATTGCACTGTTCCATCATGTTACTAAATTTTTCAGCCCTGTTAGGATAGAAAAGACCTCCCCGCATCTCAGAAGGTAGTAAAATCTCATTATAGTCACCAATAAGCACCTAAGGAACAACAATGGCACTTCTTAGATGAACCAGGTGACTCCACAAAACTTCTCTTATTGTCGGGACTGGGCTTGCATTGATAGCCCAACAACACCACGTAGTAGTACCCTTTCCAATAGAGATAGTCAATGCCTGGTGAAAGCAGTTCACCACATTAATCACAAAGCTGCTATTTTTCTCAATCATAAACCATATGCCACCAAAGTGACCCTGGGCTTCTGTGATAGCCCCTACTTCATATCCTAACCTCTTCCAGAACTGATCGGCCCTACTGAAAACATAATGGGTCTCGACAATGATAACCATGGAGGGATTATGAGTCCTCACCAGTTGACGTAAATGTCTTCTTCCTTCCGTATTCATGGCACCTCGGATGTTCCAGTAGAGAATATATGTGTCTTGAAACTCTTCCATTAAAAACAGTAGGATAAGAGTGACACAAGACATATCCCTTATAACCATCACATATGCATGGTATCTTGGACATACAACGATGTCCCAGTTTCCAAATCTTCAGACATAGAAAGTCTTTTGTTATTCTCGCCCTCCATATTCTGGGTTTGTTGTACCCCACTTGGACCAGCGTCCATGCTGTTTAATTTGTGTTGATCATCAAGAAGGATAAATTTGTTGTGTGATATTGCCTTCATGTTGAACGCGGATTTCACACCAAAACCCACGTAGTAAATCATGTGTTTTTTCCCTACTTCCTCATTGAAATTGTTTCTGGAGGTCAAAGGAACTTTGTCACCCACTTGTAAGGCACCCATATCCTTAGCTACATAGTGTTTTAGGGCCTGTTCTGAATCACTGCGTTGTCTCTTATTTTTAATCGCGTGTTGTGACTTGTTTGGTACCTGTTTATGTGACACCTGCTACCCCGCATACCATAAAATAAAATAAAGCATGCAAGTTAAATAAAATTTTAACATAAAAGGCAGCAAGTACCACATGATCCGGAAACATTTTAAACATAAAACAACTGTGGAAAAACGTTAACATAAACAAAACCCGAAACCCGATGCCACATGATCAGAGTTGGTATACATATACCGATAACACATCGGAATAAAATGAAACAACTGAATGTAAATCCTATCTACTACTACTAAGAGAGATCTCCACGGGATCACTCCTCGTCAGCATGCTCACCCTCCTCTGCACATGCAACATCATATGCACAAGAACAACAAAAGATGGGGATGAGAAATACGATCATAAATATATGTAAATGGAATGGAATAGTAATTAAGATGACATACAACATACATCAATCAACACATGTATAATATATCAAAGATGCATGTCAATGAGAATGCAACATCACTATTCCGTATGCATGTGGCCAACAATTATAACTCTGGAAAGACGATTAGGAGTACATGTCTGGTTATCAACGTGGATGATATGCCAGACCATGGGCCATCCCCGAACACTCTCACTAATCCTGATAATGTATAGTGGCTAGTCAGGGTACTCAAGCTTATCCTTTAGGCCACTCCAACAATAGGTAGCTAGCCCATGTCACTTGGAATTTCCCTACCCAATGTACCCGCAAGGCCGGGATAACACCCATCGTGGCCTCCACTATCGCGATTCATCGTTTGCTTTCCACCCAACATATCAACGTCAACGTATGATGCATGCTATGCTCAACAACATGCAAACACATGCCCAACCATCCACCATCATGCCATTACATGGCTATCAACTTTGACCAACAAGCATCAAAGATGATTTATCAACATCAAACTTGACCAATCAGCATCAAGAGTGATTTAACCAACAACATTGGTAATAGTACGTCGTTACCAATAACATCATCGTCTTATTAATTGTTCTCTTTGTTAAGTCTTAACTTAACATTATCATTATTAAGAATTATATTTAATCTTATTATCTAAACCCTCAATCCATATTTTATTAAGATTACCACTTAACCTTAATATTTACACCTCCAGTTATATATTTATTAGATTATAACTTAATCTTAATATCTAAACCACAATTCATATCTTATTAAGATTATAACAAGCCTCCATAACACTATCCATCAAGCATAAGGGTCAACACTGCTCCTGGGCACGTGAGATTCGATTTCCATTCTGTGGAATCGATTTCTCAAGTCTTCAAATCGATTTCCAATCTCTGGAAATCGATTTCAACATGTTCAAATCGATTTCCTCAATCGATTTTGAACAAGGGAAAATCGATTCTTGAAATCGATTTCTACAAGGCCAAATCGATTTCCACACTCTGGAAATCGATTCTTGGTCGATTCAAATCGATTTCCATGTGCTGGAAATCGATTTCTGGGTGTCAGATCGTACAGCAGCGGGTTTCCTCCGCTATCAGACCAGTCTACGTTCTCTAATTAACATATCATTCGAGCTTAAGCTATTTATCACCAATTTGATTAGTCCAACACTCATGAATCATAACCTAAGGGTTTTCAAACTAATCCTTGGTCATCAATCTCACATTGCCTATTTATTTTCTCCCTATAACTATGTTCTAATAGTATAGGATTAACAGAACACCATATCATGGCATAAACAACATGTTCATCATCATCAATTCATCAATAAACATATAAATCATGTACTCATAGTTATAAGCATGTTATAACATCAGATTATTCATCAATCAATATTCATATAGTCAGAAAACAACATAACAACATTCATAGGCATACGCAGGCATACATAGGGGTCATGGGTTAACCCCTTCATCTTAACCTATCCCAAAAACCACATATTCATGACCAATTTTCTCCCCCCATACCTGGTATGACGATTCACAGCCTAAGGGAAAGAGAACAGAGCCAAGTTCTGCTACGGTTCCTTCTTACGGATTCAGCACTTGATCATGATCGCAACACTGGAAAGCAGAGTCGGTCTTTAAGTTAAGGATTGAAAGGGAAAACAAAACTAGGATTAGAAACTCACCTTGGTTTCTAACTTAGGAGATTAACTCTAGCAGCAGGGATAGACTAACCAAACAACGGCGTGTTCTTGACGAAGAACACCAAAACAGGATTCGTCCTTTGGGTTTTCTAGAGCAAGAGATCAATTAGAGCTCTTAGGGATGAGAAGAGGGAAAAAGTGTGTACAATAGGGTGTGGATGCTAGGTTTAGGTCATATGCTAGGTATATATAACTGTTAGGGACGTTTTAGGACGAATGCGCCGTACACAGCATAGCCCAGTAACCCAAACGCGTACACAAGCTCTGACATGCATGGAAATCGATTTCAACATTCATGGAAATCGATTGGCCAAATCGATTTTCTTATCAAAGAAATCGATTTTGCCCTTCAAACAATCGATTTCCAGTTTCTGGAAATCGATTTCCCAAATCGATTTCCCAATCGAATTTTGGCATCGACACCTGAATAAGACTTGTAGGTAATCCTCTAAGCTTTCCAACGTATCCTAGATCATCTCGATCGGATGTCTAGAACTCAAGATATGGCCAAAACCGTGAAACAGGTTATTTAGACTCGGATGAATTGATTATTCTAAAGACTGAACTATTACAACTATGAACTTATGCACCAAAAACAAGCAAAAACAACATATGCAAATATCTATAAGCAAGTATTAAAACGTATATACATAGAAGTGAAAAAGCAGGGTGTTACAATTTACCTTGGGGTTGTTCACTATTTTTGGGCGTGGTTGGTTTCCCTTTTGCATGGGATATTTTCATATCTGTTCTAAAGGCAGAATCTTTTTTTTCTCTTTCTTGCCATTAATACCAATAATTTTTTTACCTCTCTCCTCCTTACTATTCTTGTTTTTCCTAGCATTTCGCGATTTTTGTTGCCTTTTCACAACCATCCAATCCCCATGCAAATCTTCATTAATATTTTGTGAAACGGCCTCCTTAATCTTAGGCACCGAGTTATCCACCTTTTTCTCTCCCTCATTAACTACGTTTGTAACCGCCACACCTCCAAACTTAGCTTGGACCTCCGTCGCGTCAGAGGAAGTAGGGGGTTCACCACCTGTGGTGGCTCCTTCTTGCAGTCCCTTGCAAAGTGCCCATAACAACCACAATTTGCACAAATACGATGCAACCATTCATATTCCACTCTATACCGAAACCTTTCAACCAAACCTTACCCACCACAAGTTTGCTTAGATCAACTTCCACACATACTCTGGCAAACTTACCTCTTCGAAAGTCTAAGGTATTTTCATCCACCTTTGTAGGTTTACCCACTGCAACCGCCAGAGCCAATAAGATATTTTCACCATAATAAAATAGGTCCAAACCTGGAAATCTAGTCCACACCATTTTTTTATCAATTTGTGCCACTGGAGACACAAACTCCAACGTCCAGGTTTGAACCGTGAGGTAGTGATAAAAAATCTTGTAGGGTCCTTCATCCATCACCTTCACATGATCCATCTCAGTCACAAATTTCACCATAAAGAAATCATTCCCTATATCCATGATCTTAAAACCATCCACCAACTTCCATATCCTTGTCAGTCTTTCCCTCATTGTGTTGTAGCCAATCCGTTTGCCTAAGTTTGACCACCAGAGCATCCATCCATGGGGCATAGAGACCTTCAAAGACTGAATTCGCTAGATGCACTTTTGGTTTCATTCGGTTGCCATCCTCATATTCAATGGTAGCAAGTTTTTGCTCATAAATATCCACCTTTGTCCTCGGTTCCGAAACCACCTTGTCCCCTATCACCATATCCCTGAAAGAAACTTTTTTTGCTTATTACCCACAGTATTTCCACCCCCTTCATCAGGAGGTTTTTTACCAGCACTGGTAGTTTGTAGTGGTGGAGCAGAGAAAACAAAACTTTGCGCCACGCTCATTGTACAAATCTAGTTACACTATTATGAGCTGATGGTATGAAAAGTATGAAAAGGTCGAGTTTTAGAATCTCATATTACAATTTCAGTTTCTAGAATCTCAATAATCGTAGAATTTTAGAAATATGGTATAAAAGGTTGAATTGCAAAGGGTGATTGCACCGCTGAATATCACCCGACTGCCTGAGATGTTAGAGAGATGTTCAGTCATTGAGAACATCAACAAGAAGAGAGAGCTTCAGCAAGGCAGAACTGGAGGACCTACTCGAAGGTTTGACCAGAGAGGTCGAGGAGGAAAAGGAAGGTTTCAGACAGGACGGAAGCCTTATGACCGTCAAACAATAAGACCAGCTGAAGGACAACTCCAACCAAGTGGATGCTTTAGGTGTGGAGGATCACATCCAATTTGAGATTGTCCGATCAGGGAGACTCACAAGTGTTTCCGATATGGCTAAGTAGGTCACATAGTTCTAGAATGTTCAGAAGGAACGAGGTACAATACAGGCGAGTAGGGCCCAGCGACCAGAACTCAGGGAGCAGGACAGCAAGCAGCGAGACGGCAAGCCAGGGGAAGGGTGTTTACCATAAGAGGAGTTGAATCCTCTCAATCCCCTGATCCTATACAAGGTATGTGCCTAGTGTCAGGTAAACTATTATCAGTATTGTTTGACTCGGGAGCTACGCATTCCTCCGTATCCCAAGAGTGTGTGGATCATTTGAAATTCCCTGTTTCTTTGCTTCCTCATGACTTGACTATTTCTGCTCCTACCAGTAATTCTTTGACAACCTTAACTATTTGTTTAAATTGTCCTATTATCGTTGAGAATCGAACTTTTCTTGTTGACCTTGTTTGTTTACCTATGCAACAACTCGATATAATTTTAGGCATGGATTGGCTTTCGGCTAACCATGTAGTGTTAGACTATTCTAAAAAGACCTTGTCATTCCCTGAACAATCTAGATTGATGCCTGCAAATGATAGTAAGCTAGGTAGTAAATCTCAGAAACACGTGTTGCTACTCTCTATGGAAGCTAAGGAACCTCCTAAGTTGGATTCGTTGCCTTTAGTGTGAGAGTTTCCGGAAGTTTTCCCTGATGATGTTCCGGGTTTACCACATGAAAAAGAGATAGAGCTCGCTATAGATCTCGTACCGGGAACTGGACCAATTTCGATAGCACCTTATCAAATGGCTCCAGTAGAGTTAGCAGAGCTGAAAAAGCATTTGGATGAGATGTTGGATAAGGATTTTATAAGACCTAGTGCTTGACCTTGGAGCGCTGGTGCTGTTCGTTAAGAAGAAGGACGGAAGTTCAAGGCTGTGCGTGGATTATCGGCAGCTGAACATGGTGACGATCAAGAATAAGTATCCGTTACCCAGGATTGACGACTTCATGGACCAGTTGAAAGGAGCGATAAGGTTTTCGAAGATCGACTTAAGATCTGGTTATCATCAGATTCGAGTCAAGAGGAGGATATACTGAAGATGGCGTTTAGGAGTCGGTATGGACACTACGAGTATCTAGTTATGCCCTTTGGTGTGACTAATGCTCCAGCAGTATTTATGGATTACATGAACCGAATTTTCCGACCGTTCTTATATAAGTTTGTAGTAGTATTTATCGACGACATTCTTATATATTCCCTTAATCGGGAAGAATATCGGGAACATCTTAGGATTGTGCTTCAAATATTAAAGGACCGACAACTTTATGCAAAGTTGTCCAAGTGTGAGTTTTGGTTAGAAGAAGTGCAATTCTTAGGTCATGTGATTAATCGTGATGGAATAGCAGTAGATCCAGCGAAGGTTGAAGATGTGGTACAGTGGGAAAGTCCTAAGTCGGTAAGTGAGATACGGAGTTTTCTGGGCTTAGCTGGACATTACCGAAGGTTCATCGAAGGATTCTCGAAGATTGCGTTACCCATGACGCAGCTAACGAGGAAAGGAATATCCTTGGTCTGGACGGATGAGTGTGAGAAAATTTTTCAAGAGCTGAAAAGAAGGTTGACTACATCACCAGTTTGACATATACTATGATGCATTATACCAAGGATTAGGCTGTGTTCTAATGCAAGAAAGGAGAATGGTAGCATATGCTTCGCAGCAGCTAAGAGTTCATGAGAGGAATTATCCGACTCATGATTTGGAGCTAGCAGTTATAGTGTTTACTTTAAAGATATGGCGACACTATTTATATGGAGCTAAGTTTACAGTGTATAGTGACCATAAAAGTTTAAGGTACCTGTTTCACTAGAAAGAGTTAAATATAAGGCAAAGGAGGTGAATGGAATTCATCAAGGATTATGAATTTGATCTACAATACCGTCCAAGAAAGGCGAATGTAGTAGCGGAAGCGTTAAGTAGGAAATCCTTACACGTATCTGCTATGATGGTGAAAGAGCTAGAACTGATTGAACAGTTTAGAGATCTGAATCTAGGTACCGAATTTTCTAGAGACAAGGTACACCTAGGATTGGTCATAGTAACGAGTGACTTCTTGAAGACGATAAAGGAAAAGCAAGAAGTTGATCAGTATCTTCAGAAGGTGAAAGAACAAGTGACAGAAGGCGGAACTTCTGAGTTTAGGATGAATCAAGATGGAGTCTTGAGGTATGGTGATAGGATTTGTGTGCCAATGGATATAGAACTAAGAAGGATGATCCTGGAAGAAGCATGCAAGAGTAGGCTGAGTTTTCATCCAGGAGCTACCAAGATGTACCGGGACTTGAAGAAAATGTTTTGGTGGCCCGGAATCAGGAAGGAGGTAGCTGAGTATGTGTTGGCTTGCTCAGTGTGTCAGAAAGCGAAGATAGAACACCAAAAGCCAGCAGGATTGTTACAATCTTTAGATATCCCAGAATGGAAATGGGATGAAATATCTATGGATTTTGTGGTTGGGTTGCCAAGGACTAACAAGAGGCATGATGCCATTTGGATAATCGTTGATAGGTTGATGAAGTGTGCTCACTTCTTACCTATTGGCGAGAGTTATACGATGGAGAAGTTAACCCAAATCTACATCAAGGAAGTAGTAAGGTTGCACGGAGTGCCTTCTAGTATTATTTCCGACAGAGATCCTAGATTTACATCTAGATTCTAGAAGCAGTTACATAAGGCTTTGGGAACTAAGTTGAGGTTGAGTTCTGCTTATCATCCTCAGATGGATGGTCAGTCAGAACGAACAATTCAGTCATTGGAAGATCTCTTAAGAGCTTGTGTTTTGGAACACATAGGAAGTTGGGATGAGTTCTTACCTTTGATTGAGTTCACCTATAACAACAGTTTTCATTCAAGCATAGGGATGGCACCTTATGAAGCGTTGTACGGCTGAAAGTGTAGAACACCATTGTGTTGGTATGAGACAGGAGAAAGTCAAGTGCTAGGACCGGAGGTAGTACAACATATGACAGAACAAATCAAGAGGATACGGGAAAAGATGAAAATCGCACAGGATAGACAAAAGAGTTACAACGATAAAAGGAGAAGACCTTTAGAATTCCAGGAAGGAGACCATGTATTTTTGAGAGTGACTCCGAGAACTGGGATTGGCAGAGCAATCAAATATAAAAGGCTTACCCCTAGATTCATTGGACCATTTCAAATTCTTCAACGAATTGGTCCTGTAGCCTATCATATCGCTTTACCACCAAACCTATCCAACCTTCACGATGTCTTTCATGTTTCTCAGTTGAGAAAATACTACCCTCATCCATCACACATCTTAGAACCAGAGTCAATACAATTGAGAGAGAATCTTGAGTATGAGGATTTACCTGTAAGGATCGCGGATTTGAAAATGTGTGGTTAGTTGATGGCTTAAAACGTATTTTGTTAAGCATTAGTCAATTATGTGACAAAAGCTATAAAATTGTATTTGATGATAATTGTTGCATGGTTGAGTCATTAAATGATAAACATGTAAAGTTTGTCGGCAAAAGACAAAATAATATATATATATATATATATATATATATGCTTGACTTGGATGATGTCTCAAAATCAAAAATTCAATGTTTATTGAGTAAAGATAATGAGGCTTGGTTATGGCATAGGAGAATTGCACATATACATATGGATTATCTAAATAAACTAAAGTGATCGTGGAGGTGAGTTTGAAAATCACGATTTTAATGAATTTTTTGATAAACATGGCATTAAGCACAATTTTTCAGCACCTAGAACACCACAACAAAATGGTGTTGATGAAAGGAAAAATAGATCCCTAGAAGAATTAGCTAGGACTGTGTTTAATGAGACAAACTTACCTAAATACTTTTGGGCGGATGTGGTAAACACCGCTTGTTATGTTACAAATAGGGGTTTGATAAGACCTATTATTAAGAAGACACCTTATGAAATATATAAAGGTATAAAGTCCAACATTTCACATTTGCATGTTTTTGGATGTAAGTGCTTTGCTTTAAATAATGGAAAAGATAATCTAGGAAAGTTTGATACAAAAGCAGATGAAGGTATTTTCCTTGGCTATACTAAAACAAGTAAGGCCTTTATAGATTTTAACAAAAGGACTTTAACTATTGAAGGATCCATTCATGTTTCTTTTAATGAAACTAACACCCAAAAGGATGGGAAAAGTTGTATTGAAAATTTTGTAGATATTCCCCACAATCTATTAGAGGACATCAAGAGGACACAAATGAGATGCAATGTCAAGTGCCAAACCAAGGCGATGAAGATCAAGCACTTCCTAAAGAATGGAGACTTGTTAATGACCATCCTATTGACAATGTGATAGGTGATATCAAAAAAGGGGTAAAAACAAGATCTTCTTTAAGAGTGTAACATCCTAGTTTTCGGAAACCTTAATTGAGATATACGATCTAGATCGAATGTGTATATGCTTGTTAATGAATACTGTCATTGCTTGGAAGTGTGTTTAGAGAGTATGTTAAGAGTAGGAATGAATTGGATGAGAAAAGGATGAGGGACAAAGGATAAGGAGCTGAACACTCAAGCGTGGACCAGTGTAATGCTCTAGCGTGGATAACTTTGGATGCTCAAGCGTGGACCCTCTGACCAGTGATTGGCAGTGATGGGATGTAAGATGACACGTGTCGGTTACGCGTCGCGGCTAGCACATAATGGGCGGTGTCTTGGTGGCGAGGAAACGTCAACGCTCAAGCGTTGAGGAAGTCAATGCTCAAGCAATGGAAAGCTAAAGCGTGGAGTTCCAGAACGCTAAAACTTTCACAGCAGAGTTTTACCTCTATAAATACTTCATCATTTTACCAGGAGAAGAGTTTACATTCTTCATTGTTTTACAAAGAGCTCGAGGTATTGAGTTTCAGAGGTGAAGTTAGAGTTGTTGATCCAAGTTGCGACTCGTTCGTTCGTCCGATTCCAATTCCGATCGTGTTTTTGTGATCAGCGCGACTTCTACTCCAATTCAACCGATTTGGTTTTGTGATTCGACAAGGGTAAGCCGAGGTTCCATATCTACCTACATTATACGTATACAATATTCTCTTTTGGTTTAAGCTTCTTTTCACGGTTTTAACTTCGTGTTAGGATTAGTGCTATAGTCTACATGTTATTTCCATGATTAGGGCAAGTTTGGAAGTTGTGTGCGGAACCCTTTTGGAGCAAGTAGGCTACGGCTGTGAAGGCATAGAGAGGAGCAAGAAGTGATCGTTGTGTTCGTGATTATCACCACTTTCGCTATCAGGTGGGGAGAAAGAGTTACACACGTCGGGGATGTAAGAGTAGTCCATATAGTTGTATTGTATGTTTTATGTGTATAGGGGAACCCTAAACCCTATGTGAGGTTGAGCCCTGACAAAGTATCTAAACCGTAGGTTTAGTATACTTTGGGCTATCACCATGATATTTAGGTTAGCAGATTTGTGATGCATGATAATAAGTGCTATGTGTTGATATATGCGTACCTGTTATTTATGATGTTTGATATTTGCAAGAGATGCATGATATGTTGATGATAATCGCATGTTGGTATGTATGTTGTTTATTGCTTTATGGAGGATGTTGATAATTGTTGAACTGTTGCATTATATCTAGAAATGCGTATATGTATGAGATTCGGAGGTTTAGCATGATTAGGGCTTTGACCTCGTGGTGGATGTTTGAGCTGAAGATCTGAGGTATAGTGGAGCTTAGAGCTCATAAGGTCATGATGGGAGCTTGGAGCTCATATGGGTACAAGTGGAGCTTAGAGCTCGTATGTTTACAGTGGAACTTGGAGCTCGTATGTGTACCTATGGAGCTTGGAGCTTATGTTGTTAAAAGCAAGGTTGCATGTGTTGTGATATCAGCTCAAGAGAGATGGACGACATGCATAGCATATGCATTTGATGCCAAGTGGCGAGCCGTATGCTGTGAGACATACGAGGTTAGTGCACCGAATGCGGGTGCGAAAAACGGAAGGGAAGGTCTGAGAGACCTTAGGGATATACTGGACGCAGGTGTACCTACATGAGATCAGTATGGTAGCGCCTATCGTGTCGTGGCGGTCCTGGCTAAGCATGGTTATCCCGACTAGAGCCCTGAGTCTTTCCAGTTGCCGGTGGATCTTCCGAGGAGTCCCAGTTAACCCTCTTTGTCCGGGACAGTTGAGCGGTGATGCACTCTTATGGCTCACGACGAGCGAAACAGATTACCGGAACAAATCAACTTGTTGTCCGATATGCGAACGTGATGTTACCCTTAGTAGGGTGTTTAGTACCGGCCGGCATGCATAGAAAGAGTATGTGTACATCTAGCTAGGGAACGACTGTAGTGTCATGATATTGAGAGATAATTGTGTTTGCTATATGTTCTGCGTTGCATCATCCCTGTTATAGATGTGTTGTATATCTTATCTCCCTATATTTTCTTGTATGTCAAGCTTTGATCTGGGAGTAGACGACGAGTTAATTGGAGCTGATTATGGACCCGAGGATGCATCCCTTCCTCTAGGCAGCACCAAGGATCCCGATGCTGGGCGAGCTTGAGATCGTCTACCACGACGAGCAGGGGTGGCAGGTGGACCCCTCTACATTCCTGATCGTGTATACCGGACCGGTGAGCTTGCTGTTTCGAGGTAGTACTCCACCACGAGCAGACATGATGGGACCGTATAGAGTGGTCCAGTTTCTTTCGTTTCCCCAGATGTGGCACCCACCCAGGCCACAAGAACAAGACTTTATGTGGGCTGCTCCGGCATCATCTCACGTGACGAGTCGTACAGGCTTTGTGTTGAGAGGACAGCATCGGAGGTCAGAGCGGTATCTAAGAGCCGCCAGGGGTAGGTTGATGGTTTTGTCTAGTTCTTCCTCAGATTATGTGGCCCTGTGGGTTTATAGGCGCACATATAGGGAAGGACAGGGTAACTCTTGACTTTCACGTCGAGGAAGACGTGATGCCGCCAGTGCGTCAATCGTAGGATGTGAGGTGAGGTCTTTTTAATGTATTTTGAGAGGGGATGGGGAGAACCTGTGAGCTGGAGTTGAGTTCCTTTTGATGTTTATGTTGTATTCTCATATTATTATGTACTTCCGTCTGTATATGTGCTTAGCCCTACTGATGGAGCCACCATGTATACATATATTAGTGTTGTGTGTGTTTTTGTTATCCTGCTACATTTACTCTGATGTCATGCGCTTTTATTTATGATGCACGTAATCATTGTTTTAATAAGCGCGTAATCGCTAAGTTATAGTTAATAGCATATTTGGGTTCTAAAATAATGAGATTTCCTCGAGTGGGACTTAGGGACATTACATTAAGGTGGTATCAGAGCAATTTGGCCTTATCCGGACTGTGGAAGTCGGGGACCAAGACTGTGAGGTATTAGGAAGTTCAACTGGCAAAATTTGTCGTCTCTGCAAGGGAGTACGACTGTGTCTAGAGGGGTAGAATGAACGCGATCGATTATCATAATGCTTGTGTGAATGATAAGTAGATGTATGTACTTATGTTGCTTATCATGTTTGAACTCTGAGCTAACGGTTACTCGAATCAGGAATTAATGGCTCGAGGAAGAGGTAGAGGCAGAGGTAGGACCGGACCCAATGGAGTCCTCCTGAAGCTTCACATACTGGGAATGGAGATGAATCGCTGGAAACCCTCCGAACTATGAGGGATATGGCTGCTGCTATGCTACAGCAAACGCAACAGAATGCCCAATTCATCCAGTTAACCCGTGAAAATCAACAACAGCAGCGGAATGTTAGGCATGAAGATGCTGGTTTGGATGCCTTCATAAGGCGACAACCTCCTCAGTTTAATGGGGATTACAATCCCGAGGGGGCGGAGTTGTGGATTCAAGAGTTGGAGAAGATCTTCACAGCAACACAATGTGATGAAGCTCAGAAGGTTTCTTATGCTTCTTTCGTGTTGGTGGGAGGAGCAGAGATATGGTGGAAAGGGAAGCAGAGACTGTTTGAAGCTGAAGGAAGAGCCGTAACTTGGGGGCTGTTCCGAGAATGTTTTCTAGAGAAGTATTTTCCTCAGATGGCTAGGAGGGAAAAGGACAAGGAGTTCCAGAGTTTGAAGCAAGGCAACATGACAATTGGGGAATATGTAACAAGGTTTGAGGCGCTGCTTAAATTCTCAGAGTTTTATCAGCGGTATCCAGAAGAGGAGTGGATGTGCCAAGGGTTTGAGGATTCAAAAGGCTATAGTACCGTTGGGGATTTCTATATTTCCCAACATGCTGGATCGGTGTTCGGCAATTGAGAACGTCGAAAGAAGAAGAGAGACAGCAAACAGGAGCGGAGGACCTATCCGCAGTAAACAGAGAGGTAGAGGTGGAAGATTTCAGAGTGGCCGGGGGCCATATCAAAGACCAGCACAGAGGGCTGGAGATGCTGGAAATCAAGGACCAAGTGCAACTCAGGGGTTGCAAGGTTGTTTCAAGTGTGGGGGACCACACATGGCTAGAGATTGCAGAAGTCAAGCGCCTGGGAGGACCATAACTTGTATACGTGTGGAAGGCAAGGACACATGGCTAAGGACTATAGACAAGGGAATGCGCGACCGTCTGGTATGACTGGACAAGCTAAGAGACCACAAGCTACGGGAAGAATGTTTGCCGTGAGGGGAGCTGAATCCTCTCGATACCCAGATCTGATTCAAGGTAAGTGTTTAGTTTCAGGAAAACTCTTATCTGTGTTGTTTGATTTGGGGGCTACCCATTCATTTATTTCTATGAAGTGCATGGATCATTTAGGGTTACCAGTTTCATTATTCATTGAACACTCTGTTTGTATGTTTGAAATGCCCTATTATGATAGAAAACAGACATTTCATTGTTGACCTAGTCTATCTACCTATGCAACAAATTGATGTTATTTTAGGCATGGATTGTCTTTCGGTTAACCATGTGATACTGGACTGTTCAAATAAGATCCTTTGTTTTTCTGAGCAATCTGGATTGACACCTGCTAATGGAAGTATTCCGAAGGGTGTACGATCTGGAGAGTGCATGGTGTTGTTCTCCTTGGAAGCGAAGGAAACTCCGAAGATGAAAGCGCTGCCAATTGTGCGGGAATTTCCTGAGATATTCCCAAATGATGTTCCAGGGTTACCACCGGAAAGGGAGATCGAGTTTACCATAGACCTTGTACCAGGAACTGGACCTATTTTGATAACACCTTATCGAATGTCTCCAGCAAAATTAGCGGAATTGAAGAAACTGTTAGATGAGATGCCAGACAAGGAATTTATCAGACCTAGTGCGTCGCCATGGGGAGCTCTGATACTGTTTGTCAAGAAGAAGGACGGGAGTTCAAGGTTATATGTGGACTATCGTCAACTGAATAAAGTGACGATAAAGAATAGCTATTTGTTGCCAAGAATAGACGATTTGATGGATCAGTTGGGGGAGTAACTGTGTTTTCTAAGATCGATCTGTGATTTGGTTATCATCAAATCAGGGTGAGAAAGGAGGATATATCGAAGACTGCTTTTCGAAGTCGGTATGAGCATTACGAGTATTTGGTTATGCCGTTCGGTGTGACTAATGCTCCGGCTGTGTTCATGGACTATATGAACAGGATATTCTGACCGTTGCTAGATAAGTTTTTTGTCGTGTTTATCGATGACATCCTTATTTACTCTCCGAGTAAAGAGGAACATCAAGTGCATCTTCGAGTAGTGCTATAGGTGTTGAAGGATAGGCAGTTATATACGAAACTATCTAAGTGTGAATTCTGGCTAGAGGAAGTACAGTTTTTAGGACACATGATCAACAAGGATGGAATCATGGTGGATCCTGCTAAGGTTGAAGCGGTAGTTAAGTGGGAAAGCCCGAAGTCTGTGAGCAAGGTTTGCAGTTTTCTTGGTTTAGTGGGCTACTACAGGTGGTTTATCAAAGAATTCTCTAAGATTGCGCTGCCTGTGACGTAACTGACGAGAAAAAGGAATGCGTTTGAGTGGACGGAAGCTTGTGAGCAAAGTTTCTCGGAGTTGACGCGTCGGTTGACCACGTCGCTGGTGCTGGTTTTGCCAGATCCGTTAGGATGTTTTGACGTGTATTGTGATGCGTCATACCAAGGATTGGGTTGTGTCCTCATGCAAGAAGGAAGAGTGGTGGCATTTGCCTCCAGGCAACTGAGAGTACATGAACGGAACTACCCGACTCATGATCTGAAGCTAGCTGTGATAGTATTTGCATTGAAAATATCGAGACACTATCTGTATGGTGCTAAATTCAGCATATTTAGCGACCACAAGAGCCTAAAGTATCTGTTAGACCGGAAGGAGTTGAACAAGAGATAGAGGAGGTGGATGGAATGCATAAAGGAGTATGAATTCGACCTGCAATACCATCCAGGCAAGGAGAATGTCGTAGAGGATGCGCTCAGTAGGAAGTCCCTACACATATCTGCCATGATGGTACGAGTGCTTGGGTTGTTAGAGCAGTTTAGAGATCTGAATCTGGATGTGGAAATCATTGAGGATAAGATGAATCTTGGGATGATAGAGGTTACTAGTGATTTCTTAAATCTGCTTTGGAAAAGGCAAGCTGAGGATGAGTACCTTAAGAAGGTTAACCAGTTGATCGAGGAAGGTGAAACGTTTGAGTTTAAGAAGGATTCAAAGGGCCTCATCAGGTTTGGCGGTAGAGTCTGTGTGCCAAAGGATAGTGAAGTTAAGAATATGATTATGGAGGAAGCGCACAAGAGCAAGTTAAGTTTTCACCCAAGAGCTACTAAGATGTATCAAGATCTGAATAAGTTATTCTGGTGGCCAGGGATGAAGAAGGAAGTTGTAGCTTATGTCCTATCCTGTTTGGTGTGTCAAAAGGCGAAGGTTGAACACCAGAAACCAGCAGGATTGTTGCAATCGCTGGATGTTCCGGAATGGAAATGGGACAGTATTGCAATAGACTTTGTTTCTGGGTAACCAAGGACTCAGAAGAGGTGTGATGCAATTAGGGTCATCATAGATAGGTTGACGAAATGTGTTCATTTCTTACCTATCAACCAGAATTATTCTTTGGAAAGACTGACTCAGATTTACATCAGGGAGGTGGTGCGTCTGCATGGTGTGCCTTCGAGTATCATATCA
This sequence comes from Ammopiptanthus mongolicus, assembly GCA_039655645.1. Classification (NCBI taxonomy): domain Eukaryota; kingdom Viridiplantae; phylum Streptophyta; class Magnoliopsida; order Fabales; family Fabaceae; genus Ammopiptanthus; species Ammopiptanthus mongolicus. The sequence goes on from CM077347.1 coordinate 36,499,806, forward strand.
GACCGAGACCCGAGGTTTACTTCGAGGTTTTGGAGAAGCTTGAACAGAGCGTTGGGAACTAAGTTAAGGTTAAGTTCTGCTTATCATCCCTAACGGATGGTCAGTCAGAGCGGACGATTCAATCGTTGGAAGATTTGCTAAGAGCATGTGTGTTGGAACACATGGGAAGTTGGGATGATTTTCTTCCTTTGATTGAGTTTACCTACAACAAAAGTTATCGCTCAAGTATTGGGATGGCGCCATATGAAGTTTTGTACGGGAGAAAGTGCAGGTCTCCGTTGTGTTGGTTTGAAACTGGAGAAAACCAGTTGTTAGGCCCTGAGTTGGTACAACAGACAACGGAACAAGTTAAGTTGATCTGGGAAAAGATGAAAACGCAAGGGGTAGGCAGAAAAGCTATGCTGACAAGCGGAGGAGACCTCTAGAATTCCAGGAGGGCGATCATGTATTTATAATGAAATAGACAGATATAAACACTAGAAGGGGGATGAATGGTGTTTGACAAATTTAAGCGGAACTATAAACTTTTTCGCAAGCACAAAAGAAGACAAACAAGTATGTTAAGACAGGTCAATCAGACTAGTTACTTGTCTGAAGGTTTTCACGGAAAGCCACACAAGCATGCACGATGAGAAGGTTTTATAAAACGATTATACCCTCCTTAGTTAGAAGATAAACAAGTTAAATAATCAAACTAAAGAGTTAAGGTAGAGAGAGATATAACACACCATATTTTATCCTGATTCACCCCTTAACAAATAAGGCTACCTTGGCAGCACCAAGTTTTCTCACTATAACTGAACAAGTTACAGGACAGACAAGTATTGTTTGCACATCTAGCCTCTTTAGGCTCTAAGACAAGTATTGTTTTCTCACCTAACCTCTTCAAAATCAGTCAGGTTTGTTTGAGAGAAGTTATAAGTAAATTACAATTTGCAAGTCTTTCACAAGCACTCAGATGAGTGTCTTAAATGTGAAGTTCTAAAAGAGTGCGTAATAACTTCAAATGATTGAAGAATAAAGAATGAAAGATTGAAGATATAAATGTGCAGAGTAATTGCTCTTTGAATGTTGTGATCGTTCTATGTTTGAATCTTCAAAGTCTTCTTCATTAAATAGGCTTCAAGATATTAAAGCCGTTAAAGACATTTCTTGAAAGCTTGGCCTTTTGCAGATCTTCATTAAATGCAAATGGAGTCGTTCTAGTCAGCCATTAAAGCTTGAGGAACGTTGTTTGTTCTTTATCACAAGAAGAACAGAGTCTTCTAATACACCTTTAGTCTTAGCAGATCTTTACATATGCTTTTTGTCCTTACAGGGAAGTCTTTCCCTTTTTGTGTAACATACAGATGTACTCAGGTAAAGTACTTTGTTGTACTTCCTTTTCAAGAGACGAGGCAACTTTAATTCATTAGCAACTTAGACTTGATGGAGTCTCGAAAAGAGTCTACGGTCTTGAAAGGATTTCTTCAACGTTATTCAACAAACGGGTGAGTGACTCATTAGACGGGTTGACTTTTAGAAATGAGAAGGTCAGCATTTGTGTAGACTTCAGACAGGTGAATTTCCTTAGTTCAGACGGGTGATTACACACTTGTGCTCAGTACTTATAAACACTTAATGCGTATCATACTAATATGTACACTGAGTAGATGAGTTAAGCACCACAGATGGGTTCAATTAAATCATTGAATAAATGTTTAATTTTCATCAAAATTATGGTAAATGCACATCAGACATTTTGGAGACTCAACAATCTCCCCCTTTTTGATGATGACAAACATTTTAAATGATTTAATGAACTTAAGAGAAAATAAGAGATTTCACGAAAAACAGACATGTATATGTATCACATATTTTTAACCTGATCAGACAGGTTTAATGTTGTTCCATTATTTAACATTATCAGACAGACAAATAAACATTGTTCATATCCGGCAGATAACTAAACATTGTTCATATCAGACAGATAAATAATATCAATAACATTGTTCTAAAGTTGTGCTTTATTATCTTCTCCCACTTTTGACATCAGCAAAAAAAAAAAAAAAAAAAGAGAGACAAAGGAGAGAAAAAAAGATACTGTTATTTATCCATCATTGGCTGTGAACAAGGTAATTTAAAAACAATTACAAATAAGTACTAAAAAGAACAAAGAGAGCTTCTACTCTATCTTCTAGATCAGCTCTAGCTCTGCTTTCTACAGCAAGATCTCTATGAGCAGCTTCTACCGAGGTCCTCAATGATGCCACTTCATATTGCAAATCTTGAAGAACTCTTCTGGGCACATTAATGCGATCAGCAGAGGCGTCAAAATGCCAGGGAAGAGCAGAGACAGGTGGTGCAAAGGGGACAGAGAAGGACTCAGAAATCCTGGGAAAGATTCGTAGATGAAGATTTCTATAGAAGATAAGAGGCAGAAAAGCGAATTTAAGAAAAGCATCATCAGAGGAGTGATCCTCTGTAGGTGGTGGAAAGACAGAAGATAAAATAGAGCTATAAGATGGATGGATAAGAGGGTCAGGTAAGGGTGCAGAGAATAACCTATGGTTAGGGATTAGAAGATCTATATGGTCTATGAAAGAAAAAGAACCAGTAATGATATAGAAAAGGGGTCTAGAAGAATTGGGTAAAATAACCAAGCCATTAGGGTGAGTAATGGCAGGGTTAGGGTGATGAAGAAAGATAACAGTAGGGAACATCAAAGACATGTCCCTGCAGGTGTTTGTAAAGTGAGGAGGAGGAAGGGGGATGACAAGGAGGCAAGAGACACCTGCATTCATTAAATGTTGCAAATCAAATTTGAATAAAAAAGATGAAATGCCAACCGTTTTGTTGGGAATTGAATCCCTTGAAACAGGAACATGACATACATCAGACATAACCAAAAAAGATGAAGTATGAGTGGAGCGAGAGGAGATTTCCAGGATAGGTGAAGTAGGATGTTCTTCATGAGATGAAGAGTATGAAGTTGAAGATGAATGATCTGCAAGGGTGGAGTTCTCTGACATCCTAAGCTTCTTGATACGTCTAGGAGCCTCAATTAAAGCAGCTGGTTCAACAGGAGGAGCTTCTACATTAGCAGCTACAACTGTTATACCAGATCTCTTCCTTTTAGTAATAACTCCAGGGCAAAATGCTGGCTTGTCCTAGGTTTTGCCTAAATTCTTCTTCAGCTGCTCCCCCTGAGCAGGTACATCCTCTTTACTAGAAACAGTCTCACTCAGCACAGCCCTAGAAGTCTCAACTTCAGAATCCTCCACAATAAGAGCTTTCTTCCTAGGAGACAGCTTCCTTTTCTTGAAGGTGAGAATCTAGACACTTTCTTTTGTCCCAGTGGAAGTGGTTGGCTGTCTAGAAGAATGTTTTTGGACTTGTCTAGCTACCTTTCCAAAGGGTTCCCACAATTTTTCAGATGCAGAGGCCTCAGACTCGTTTGTTGATTCAGCTGGAGCTTTGCCTTTCTGATCCTCTGAAGCTTGATTTGTTGACGATTGAGCAGGAGTTGAGAATCTCATCATTGAGAGAGTCTTTTTGTCCAAAGGACGAGCCAAGTCCACAAATGTGACATCTTCAGGTACAAAGATTTTTATTCTAAAGAGCTTGGTCAGAAGCATGCCATATGGATAGGTAAGAGAACTAGGTCTCTTAATCAAGGACATGAAATGTTTGAATATGAGATCATTTAGGTCTACCTTGATTTTGTGGATAAAATGAAAGAGGGCAAATTTATCAAACTTAGAGACATTGTCTCTGGATCCCTTCGTAGGGAAGACACATTCTTGCAGAAGTTTGAGCAAGAATCGACATTTGGGGACAAGGGATATGGATTTAAAGTTAGGAGGGTTTGAAGTACCATAAACAGCGTTGTTGATTTTGTTCTGGCTTAAGGAGTGTTCCTACTCTTCTGTAGAACCAGCCCAATGCCGAGGGCAACCAGTTGCGTTTTCCAAAGTGTTGTGGGAGAAGGAGAAGCGTTGGTTGTGCACATGTGCTTGAATATCTATGGGAAAACCACTTGGAGAGCGAATGATTACGGTGCTTGTCCAGAAGTCAGTCACCAACTTTGGATGCACAAGCTCCTTCACGTTGAAGAACGGTGTCCAGTTGGAGTAGTTAAGCTCTTCAAACATGTCCCTACCCAAACGACTTAGAGCCTCAAGATTTTACCAAGGATGATCTTTTCAACATCTTCGACATCTAAGTTGTATCGTTGAGCAATTAAAGTAGCAGGTAGTTTCTTCTTGGGTGCCATGACAGAGGGTTTAGGGTTAGCGAAGTTTGGAGATAGAGAGGGTGAGAGGAAGATGAAGCGAGAGTGAAAATAAGAGAGGGTGTTTGAAAACTTAAAGATGAAGAATTTAAAAGAAACGGTTTAGTTTTTAAAAGAAAAACAAAACTGTCATGTACACGTTTTGCCTCAGATAATAAAATGTCATTAAAGAATAATAACCATTTAAATAGATTATTTCAAATATAAGTATGACTCATAGGGTCAGACGGCTAATCACAGACGGGTAATGCAATACTCATTAGACAAGTTATTCAACAATGCAATGTATGTTCAATTTATCTCTTATATACTTAAACCTATCCTCAGCTAATGGTTTTGTAAAGATATCGGCTCATTGATTTTCAGTTTTGACAAACTTAACATCAAATAAACCTTTTTGAACATAATCTCTTATGAAGTGATGTTTAATTTCTATGTGCTTAGCCTTAGAGTGTTGTATGGGATTCTTAGTTAAGAAAATAGCACTTGAATTATCACACCAGACAGATATATTTTGCTCAAATATGGAGTAATCTTCAAGTTGATGTTTTACCCATAAAAGCTGTGAGCAGCAACTTGCAGCAGAGACGTATTCTGCTTCTGCAGTTGAGAGTGCAATAGTTGTCTGTCTTTTGCTTTACCAAGAGACTAAGTTTGCTCCAATGAAGTGACATCCTCCACTGGTGCTTTTCCTTTCAATTCTATCTCCAGCAAAGCCAGCATCACAAAAACCAACTAGCCTGTATTCTTGTGTTCTTAAGTACATTAAACTAAGATTAGTGGTTCCAAGCAAATATCTAAATATTCTTTTAACAGCCTTAAGATGAGATTCTTTAGGATCAGATTGGAATCTAGCACACATACAGACACTAAACTGAATATCAGGTCTGCTGGATGTTAAATAAAGAAGAGATCCAATCATACCTCTGTAGATAGTTTGGTCTACCTTTTTACCTTCCTCATCTTTGCTTAGATTAGCAATAGGTTGCATGGGAGTTTTCATGACCTTTGAGCTATCCATTTTATACTTCTTTAGAATTTCCTTGTTGTACTTTTGTTTATGGATGTAGATACCATCACTCGTCTACTTGATTTGCAGCCCTAGGAAGAACTTCAATTCTCCCATCATGCTCATTTCAAATTCTGCTTGCATCAGCTTAGAGAATTCTTTGCACAGCTTTTCATTAGTAGCTCCAAAAATGATATCATCAACATATATTTGAACTATTATGAAATTATTTTTTGAGCATTTTTTAAACAGGGTTGTATCAACTTTTCCTCTTATAAAGCCATTATTCATAAGAAAAGATCTAAGTCTATTATAACATGCTCTAGGCGCTTGTTTCAAACCATATAATGCTCTTTTAAGTTTGAAAACATGATCTGGCTTTTCATTATCTTAAAAACCAGGAGGTTGTTTGACATAAACTTCTTCTTCAATTATACCATTTAAAAAAGCACTTTTTACATCCATTTAAAATAAAGTGATTTGATGTTGTGCAGCATATGACATGAGTATGCGAATAGCTTCTATCCTAGCTACAGGTGCAAAAGTCTCGGTATAGTCAATACCTTCTTGTTGGTTGTAGCCCTGAGCTACTAACTTTGGTTTGTTTATGACAACTTTGCCATCTTAATCTAGCTTGTTTCTAAAAACCCATCTTGTTCCTATAACAGACTTGTCTGTTGGTTTGGAGACAAGTTTCTAGACATCATTCCTCTTGAACTGATTAAGTTCCTCTTGCATGGCAAGAATCCAGCTTTCATCTTTAAGAGCTTCTTCAATATGGTTTGGTTCAATTTCAGATAGAAAAGCCATATTGCTTGACTCTCTTAAGACAGATCTGGTTCTAACACCTTCAGAGGGACTTCCAATGATAAGATCTTCAGGATGATGAACTTTGAATTTCCAGTCTCTTCAAGGATTTGAATCATCATGATGATGTTGACTTGACTGTTGACTAGTCTGCTCCCCTTGTCTGACAGATTCCTCAACAGACTCAACTTTAGATAATTTTGGCTGTTGATTGTCATGTTGGGTTAGGTCAAGTATTGCAAGATCATCTTCTAGATCTGATAGTTCCCTATCAGTCTTTAAATTATCATTGAACTTTACGTGAATGGATTCCTCAACAACAGAGGTTCGAGAGTTAAAGACTCTATATGCCTTAGACATTTCAGAATATCCAATGAAGATACCTTTATCCACCTTGGAATCAAACTTTCCAAGTTGATCCTTAGTATTTAGGATAAAGCATTCACATACAAATGCATGGAAGTAAGATATGTTGGGTTTTTTTACCCTTCCACAATTCATAAGGAGTCTTCTTCAGGATAGACCTTATAAGTATTCTGTTTTGCACATAGCATGCAGTGTTTAATGCTTCAACCCAGAAGTACTTAGGGAGATTATTTTCATTGAGCATTGACCTAGCCATCTCTTGCAGAGATCTGTCCTCTCTCTCAACCACTCCATTTTGCTGTGGAGTTCTAGGTGCAGAGAAGTTGTGAGAGATTCCATTCTCTTCACAGAACAATCTGAATTGCTCATTTTCAAATTCTCCCCCATGATCACTTCTAAGGGTAGAAATACAGAAACCTGGCTCATTTTGTACTTTCTTACAGAATACAGAGAAAGCCTTAAAAGACTCATCCTTGTGGGTTAAGAAAAGTACCCATGTAAATCTTGAATAGTCATCAACAATGACAAATCCATATTTCCTTCTAGCTAAACTAGTAACACTAATGGGTCCAAACATATCCATGTGTAACAACTGAAGAGTTCTAGAGGTTGATACAAGGTTTTTAGACTTGAAACTTGATTTTACTTGTTTACCTCTCTGACATGCATCACATAAAACATCTTTCTTAAAACTAATATCAGGCAATCCTCTCACTAGGTTATCCCTTTTTAATTTCAAAATAAGTTTCATACTAGCATGTCCTAGTTTCTTATGCCATAACCATTTTTCATTCTCTTTAGACATCAAACAGGTTACTTTGATCTGAAAGTTCAGTTAGCTCAATCTTATAAAGATTTTGCTGTCTATTAGCTGAAAAGAGGGTCTTGATACTCTTGTCTTTGACTATACATTCATTCTTAGTGAAGGAGACATCAAATCCACTATCACATAGTTGACTTATGCTAAGTAAATTGTGTCTTAGTCCTTCAACAATAAGCACATTAGAGATTAAGGGAAAATGGGGTTTACCACCAATTGTACCAACACCAATTAATTTTCCTTTTTGGTTGCCTCCAAAGGCAACATATCCACCATTCTTAGGCTGGAGGTCTTGGAACATAGACCTTTCTCCTATCATGTGTCGCGAGCAACCACTATCCAGGTACCAACAAAGGTGTTTGCTTTGTCCTATTAATGATATCTGCAACAGAAATTATTTTATCTTTAGGTATCCATATTTTTTTGGGTCCTTTTCTGTTAGTTCTAGGAGTCTATGAAGACTTCCTCTTCTTCTTGTGATTACACTTAGACATAACATGTCCAGCTTTTCCACAGAAGTTACAGACGGATTTAATTGTAACTGAAGTGGATTTAATAGATATTGTTGAGGTTCTTGTTGATACTTAATGATCAGCTTGGTGCTTATATCCAATGCCTTCTTTGTTAAGAGAGTGTCTCTGACATCCAAGCAGTTTTGTCAGATTATCTCTGCCATTAACAAATCTAGCAAGATCAGAAGTGAGCTCCTTCAGTTTCTCTTGAAGCTTAACAACTTCTTCAGAATGTGATGTTTTACTTCAGATCAAAGCTTCATTAGACTTTTCAGTCCTCAGTTGGCTATTCTCTTTGGCCAGCATCTCACACTCTTGAGATTTTTGTTTATGCTCACTGAGGAGTTTAACATATTCTCTCTTCAGGGATTTGAAGGCCTTAGACAAGCCTTTGGATTCCTCTATCATCTCTTCATAAGTATCATGCAATTCCTCAAATTCAGGATGTACCTCAGTTTCAGATTCTGAGTCTGCTTTGGCCATCAGACAAAGAATGGCTTCTTCCTCTATCTCTTCTATTTCTGAAGATGAACATTCAAGATCTTCCCACGTGGCCATCATTCCTTTCTTCTTCTTTCTGAAGAATTTCTTTTTGGGAGCTTTCTTTAAACGAGGACACTCAGATTTGATGTAACCAGGTTTCTTGCATTTACAGCAGACAAGTCAAAAGATAAAACCAGAAATCTCACTTTTTGGAAAGATTAGGGTTCGGTTGGCACAGTCCAAAAGAACATGGTTAGAGGACAGCCAATCCATCCCCAAGATAACATCTATTTGCGATAATTGCAAACAGGTCAGGTTGGCTACAAACTTCCTGCCCTCAATAAGAAGAGGGCAGTTTAGACAGGCCTCAGCCGTAACAACAGGTTTCGCAGAAACCAGGTTGACAACAGGTTCTGCCTTGGGCTGTCTGCACTCCTTTGCCATATGACCAGGCTTCCCACAGTTGAAGCAGATAATTGCTGTCATTGAGCACTCCTTTGCATAATGGTCTCCTCCACACTTGAAGCACTTGACAACAACGGCTCCTGAGACTGCACGGTTTCCGTTGTCCTTCCCCTGGAATCGTTGATAGCGCTGACCTCCAAACGGCTTTGAGTAGGGCTTCTTGTGATGGGAACTGCAACCACCACTCTTCTTGAACCTTGATGGCCCAACACTTCCTTGGGTTTTGCTCCGACTTCCTTTTAGTTCTTCAATCAGCCGACACTTGTCCATAAGTCGGGGAAAGGTAGTGATCTCGAACGGCATAACTGCCTCCTTGAGCTCGTGTCTCAAACCCTCCTCAAACTTTCTACACTTCCATGCTTCGTTGGGATTGTCTTGGAAGTAGTTGGAGAACTTCGCCAGACTCTCGAACTTGGCAGCATACTCGCAGACTGTCATGCTCCCTTGACGTAGCTGGAGAAACTCCATCTCCTTGGCATGCCTGGCGCTCATAGGGAAGTACTTCTCAAAGAACTTCATACGGAAGAGCTCCCAGGTGATGGCTTGTCCAGGTGCTCGGCCACTTGGCAGGCTCCCCTCCACCAATACTAATGCATCACCTACCAGCATGTAGGCTGCATAGGTCACTTTATCAGCATCTGAGCACCGCATTGCTTCAAAGATCGCTTCCATTTCTTGCACCCACAACTCTGCCTTCTCCGGGTCGTATTCTCCCTTTTATTGCGGCGGGTTGTTCCTGCGGAATTCGCTCAACCCTCGACCACCAGCGGTCGTCTGTTCTCGGAGTACAAAAGCAGCAGTCATCTCCCTCATAGCTTGCACAGCATCAGCCATGCCCGCGTTCCTATTTGCCATCTGGTCCTGCAAGATCAACAAAGTTCAATACATGTAAGAGACTTCTTCGCACGAGCTCAACCAATGTTGTCATTCCTCTCGGAATTCAACAGCACACAAGTCACAGAGGCACACGACACAAACAAGATAGACCAACCACAAACCCAAAAAGACTCGGCAAGCTCTGATTCCAAATAATGTAAGACCCCACTTTAGGGGTCACGATTATTCAACGCAAGACTAAAAGAAAAGCGGAAATATATTAACATATAAAGAGCTTACCGAAAATATGGATTTTTTTTTTATATACTCAAGTTTCGAAAACATATAAGGATGCTTGAACTCATAAGAACAAATATATGTAATTGTAAACAACATTGAAATAAACAAAAGCTTTCCTTAATACATATATATAAAACTCACAGTTTTCAACATATGACTACAAAACAAAGTAACCAACATAAAGATAACTCAACCTACACTACTTGGAGACGCAGCTCCACAACATAAAGGGGAAGGGGGTACATCATAAAAGTACAGACGCTGGGAAAACACTAGAGACTGGCCAAAGATTGACACTGTACTACTCATCAGAGTAGTACACTTCTGGGTCCTCCTCCTCCTCATCCTCCTCTGTGGCCTCCTCTTCCTCCTCATCCTCGTCCTCTAAGGCCTGCATGTCATATCCACTCATGATCTGCTCCGCATACCGGAGCATATTCTCATCAGTCATCATCCACCACGCGTCCTGACTCGCATCGGCAGGAGCAACCTCAGGTACGACCTCTGGTACATCCGCTGGTACCTCCTCCTCCTCCTCCATCTCTTCATCGTCAGACGAGATGATAATGGTTGGGGTGGAGAAGAATACCCTGGAGTGTGCCGATGTGCTCTTACGAGCAGTCATCCTCTAATTCGCCCGTTGGAGAGGAATCAGAGGGTGTAGCTCGGAAGGCTCATACGTAGGTCCTGGGGGTGGGACAACAGGGACAGAAGGGCCGGCAGCAGATACAAGTACGACGGAAGTAGACAGTGAAGTAGGTGGAGATGACATGGAAGCAGGGTCAATGTACACGTCCCTGGGCTCCTCTTGGTGAACTACAGGCTGGGTACTAGGCAGTCGGGGATGACTGTGTGACCCCTGAGCTACCCTCACCACTAATCCGTAAAGTACAAACTCTCTCGGACAGGCTCGTCATGGAGAAAAGTAACTGCTTCCTGCTCGTGAGACTCACTACTCTGGTGTAGGTGCGCTGTCCGTCAGGGTGGATCGTCCAAGCGTCCGCCCCATCGTGAAGTGTCAAGTCTAAAGTCAAACGAGAAGGTGGATCGCTCGCCATATCTACTCACCATAGCAAGATGAAAACCATGCGAGCAACGTGACAGCAAAAGTAATGAGGTGAGATTCCGCATATCGCACAACCAGAACAGCAGTGATAAAAGTCACGCACACACACACCCAATCGGCAAAATAGCGCATGGGCTCTCACAGCATAACAATTAAATTACATGGCATCACAATTAATATATCAATCAATGATAATATGGGTCAAGGATCAACTCAAGTATGCAATGACACTAATGCAACATGACTCAGACCCCTACTCCATGAAGCTAAACATAACAAGAGTGAGTGATTGGGAGAACATTGTCTGCGTTATCTCAGCCCACAGTGCCACATCCAATGATTGCAATCATCATAACAGCTCACGCCAAACGTTCTTAACCCAAATCGTGATTTGCCTGGTGTTTCAGTCAGGACGTCAGTGTTTTTTGATGGATATCCACGACATAGAGGAGCTACTCTCTGGCCACATGTGTTTTCCCAACCCCTGGCGTCCCCAAGATCTTCATGATCGACACCTCAGACAAGCGCACTTGCACCAAGGTGTAATCTCAACTCCTAGGCATCACGCCCAACTCATGCACAGATGCAGATGCATGTCAAGAAATGCCACAAAATAGCCACGTACTACCTCATCACTATAGCATCACATTTATCTCTTGATAAACCACAGGATACCCTTACGGGACCCACTTTCACACGACTTGCCATTAGTCGCCCATCCTTGGTTCCATTCCTTGCAATCACGTACCACTTCGTCATTCGTAACACGATGTTCATGTCTTATGATACATTAGTCCATAACCTAGATGTATTATGGAGGTTAGGATCCACGAGGATCCCCTTCATCAATCTTCTCACTTGTCTATCAAGGAACATTACTTATACTTTATAAGTAACTTTTAGTGATTAAACATTATGGAGTCCTTAGATGATCTATATCATCAAGGATGTGAGACATGATTTTGTCATGATCACTAGGTATTATTATATGTCTTTTACTAAAATCTTTATGAGTCCATTATGGAGTTCATATAGATTCCCTTAGGAGATAAGGTGCGTTTATACTATTATAGTGAAAAGCCTATCCTTATACTAAGGTAGTTCATGAAATCTCCTTTATTAAGTATAGTTTTGAAAACTCTAATCAAGTGTCCATAGGTGTCTCATTTAGTGTAAAACTCTTTCGAATTAGTTTCCTAGTTCTATTACTTAGTGCAAAAGGAAACATACTTCTTATTTGAAAATCACCAATTTGTTTTCAATGAAATATAACTTACAAGGTTTTGGAAAGTTCAAAAAGGTAATAAGTAAAACTCTTTGTTTTTAAAGAAGGCTTTGTAAGAATCTTATCTTCTCAAAGAAGACTTACTAACCAAAAATCCTTGAAACCATCTTAACTAACTATAAAACTATTGGTTCTTGAAAATATTTTCTTCAAAAACAACTTGTTAAGTGGTTGATCAACATCAAACCAACCTATTTGTAAATTGGTTCCTACATGAAAATCAAAAACTCTCATTTCACAACACATGATTCTTTGGAACCAAAACTTGGTTTCTTTGGAAATCTTTTCAATTTATATACCCCTTATACTTTAGTATGAACATATAAAACCCCTTAGCATCAACATTTTAAGGTCCTAACCCTACTATCTATGTGAAGGCCGAATGCCTTATAGAAGCAGGATAGGTTTTCTTTGTTTTATATGCATTGTTAGAACCATATTAAGTTCATTATACCATCACTTAAACATAGAAGCTTTGGCTTCCTCCTCAAACCCATAAGGCCGAACCTTACTCATACATATTCAACCAAAATGAAGCCATTCAACAATGATCAAGTGACCAACACATAAACATATCGTCAAGGCAACTTAGAACATAAACAAGTTCAACATTCTAAAATCCTATTCTTAGGTCTTTGGACCTAAGAATAGTTTTTCACCATGCCAAAATGATTTTCTTCTAGCATATACAACCACATTCATCATATCAACACAACCACATAATATAATATGACAACAAAGTAAAGAACTTTATAAGGAAACCCTAAATCTAAGGTTTTCCTTCAACAACACTAGGAGGCCTTTATCACCACCATTTAAGGTGTGATATGGTTCACTTCCCCATTACTTTTGTGAAGCTTCCTTGAAGAGAATAAGATGAAAACTTGGTCACCAACACAACTATGAAAACCGTGACCTAAAGGGAAAACAAACAAGTTCAAAAACTTGATTTTTCAACTTCATAAACAATGATAACACAAGGATGTTCTCAAGAGTAATAAAGAAAAGAAACTAAGTTATAAACTTACTCAGGAGTAAGGGTTCAAAAACAAGTTCAAGAAGCTTGAACCTTCTTGAATGATTCTTGAATAACTTTGAGCAAACAACTTCAAATGAAGAAATTCCAAAGATGAAAGTTGTTTATATGAATGAGATAAACAAGAATATGAAGTTAAAATGATGAAATAAGATGAGTATGAACACTCACCAAGCTTGGCTGAACCTTAGAGAGAAGTGAGAGAAGAGAGAAAGTCTTGAACTTTTGTGTTTTGAGTGAGAAATGAATGGAATAGTGACTTGGTGTTTTCCCCCTTGAATGGCCGAATACTTGAGCCTTGTGGACTCCAAAACTTCTTTCAATCTTGGTCATACAGAATGTAGGGCCAAGATGCAAGTAGATAGGTGTGTTGTTGCTTAATGGAGGGCTTAAGGACAAGATTAACCAAAAATGACAAATATGTTTTTTTCCATTAATGGTTAGTGTCATAAACTTGACTTGAAAGGATGGACTGCCAATCTAGGCTTCTCCCAAGATGAAATGGCCGAATGGCCATAACCAAATTTAACTAGAATAGTTACATTCCCATTTAGTTAAAATTAGGTGATTAGGGTTTTTACCAAAAATGGATAATTGATTTTTACTGCTTTTGGTAAATTTTTGGATTTTAAGAAAGCTAATTCTCTTCATTAGGAATAATCAACAAGGTAATGGAAAATTTAATTCAACATTACATTCTACTCAATTCCCCGTTTTCCGGCCTCCGGCATGTAAAACGAGAAATTACCCGATAGCGATCAAAACAGAACTTTTATCGATTTTCGTCTCATAACGGCAAAAGAAAACTTCACCACAACATAACCATGGATATAAATCATCATATGTATATATATATATATATATATATATATATATATATATATATATATATATATATATATATATATATATATATATATATATACACACACACACATGAAGTCATATCAAACATAAGGTAGCAATCACAATGTAATGGTGATTATAACCGATTACAAAAAACGGGGGTGTTACAGTTTAGATTTAATGTATTCATATGTATTGTAGCTCTATCTCTTAGCTTCCATAGACACCAAATTCGTCCAGATTGGATTCTTGCAGCTCAAGTTATATCCAAATTCGTACACGTTGTTCAGGTTCTAACACTGGGACCATTTTCCCAACTTATATCCCATTTTATACCCTCTAAACTTTCAATTCAGATTTGTAGTCTTCATGAAAGTTGTATATCTTTACTTTATCTTTCCAACGATATAAAGATCATAAATTTTCGATATCTTTAACTTAAGATATGTCCGAAATACCGAGCTAAGCACTGGGTAAGTGGGCCATGATGCATTTTATGCGTTTTGGGCTTTTGGGTTTCTATAAATAGAACTTTAACACCCTTAGAGTGCAGTTTTGAGCCCTAATACCTCCTAAAACACTTTGGTGGCTGCTCTAGGAGATCCAAGGCTTGAGGAAGGGGATTTTGGAGAAGAATGAACAAATAAAGAGGAAAAAGGAGAGAACGCTTGGCGAACACTAGGATTCGCCATACGAAACGCTTGGAGATTCTTGGAGGTCTTCAAGAGATGAGTAAAAATGACACTTTCTCACCTTTCCATGGTGCAAAAGAATTTGGGGAAAGGGGTTTGAATTATATGGAGATTTTTAGAGAGATTTCAATGGAAAAATACATGTTTTGGTCAAATCCTATTTTCCAAATTTGGGGGTTTTTATAGAAAACGAAATTAATGTTTAATTAGGACATTTTATGATATGAATGCTATAATTGTTTGTTTATTCGATGTGAATTTTGGAATTCCCTGATAATTGAATATGTATGTTGCTATATGTCATATATGATATGTGTTATTAAATAAGATTAATATGTCATGTATGCTTGCCATGAAAAGAATGATTTGTTGATTGTTTGATAATCACTTAATACTACCACAGCAGGGGTATTAAGGGTGGAGGAAATACTACCATTGTAGGGGTATTGACCTTTTGAAAAACATCACCATTGTAGGGATGTTGACAATACCACCATTGTAGGGGTATTGGGATTGAGGAAATACCACCGTTGGAGGGGTATTGACCTTGTGAAAAACATCATCATTGTAGGGATGTTGACAATACCACCATTATAGAGGTATTGGGATTGAAGAAATACCACCATTGGAGGGTATTGACCTTGTGAAAAACATCACCATTGTAGGGATGCTGACAATACCACCATTGTATGGGTATTGTGATTGAGAAATATCTCATGGCAGGGATATCGAAAAGAGAAACATCACCATAGCAGGGATGTCGAAAAATACCACCACTGTAGGGATATTGATTTGGTAACTTCACCACAGCAGGTGAGGTCGAAACACTCCTCATGAGTAGGGGTGGGCAATGAAACGCCATTGTTGTGTGCTTATGATTGTTAGAATAAGTACGCGAATTAAATGTTAAATGTTGTTATTTGAACTATGTGCTGTGTTAGTCTGAATATTTTATATTATCGATATTATAGAAAATTATATTATTTTCGAAAGTAGCAGGTGTTATGGTTATTTTTTCAGTTACTGCGTCGACTGAGAATAACACAGTTTATGAAAATAATTTATAACTGTTTTTATTCACTGGGATTCTCATCTCATTAGTAGTGTTATTTTCATAGCACGAGGATGATATTCTTAAGACCGAGGAGGCTTGAAGACTAGAGATTTCATATTAGTATTCTTATAGCTTTGGTTAGTATTATGACATACCGGAGCCGTTTGTGGCAAGACCTTAGTCTATTTCATTTTGCATGTTTGGGTTTTAGTTGGCGCCGTGTTTTAAGAGTTTTGGTTTATTGATGTTATTTTAGATTTGAGGAATTCATGAAGTAAAGCGTAACACCCCGATTTTTCAAGCTCTATAAAGTTAATAAACGGTATTTATGAGTTTGTATTTTATTGGAAGGTCTAGCGAGTGAAATAAAATAAACCGAGACCATAGTCATGCTTTACGCTATCGTAGGGATTACGGATAAATTTTGGGTCGAAAACTCAGACGGAGTCCGATCTGCGTTTTTCACTGATAGTAGTGTTTTACTACTCAAAAGACCTAATTTGGACTTGTGAACGAGACAGTTTGTCTTAGAATTGGATTTCCTACCTTTTTGCTAAAATTGGTTTCGCACTCTAAAAATCGGAATAATAATAAACTATTCAGGCGAATTCTCAAACCAGGTGACGAACGGAGCTAGATATGGATTTACCGGGACCCGCTAACTGATAATCTTGAAGTCACATGAGGTCAAGTCACCTAGGAATGCGTACCAAGTGTCATGATGATTTTGAAAATATCTGAATGCGAAAAGATCGAAATACCCCTAACCTTTTTCCTTAAGGACATTTTATCCCTAAAGGAAAAGACCAAAATGCCCTTAAGTGATCAAGTTTTGGACACCCTTGTCCCCACCATCATTCACCCGTAAGGGAGGTTTCATGAAGCCTGCAGCATTTCTTCTCTAACTCCATCCTCTTCCTTAAATTTCTCTCATTTTCCTTAAGAGAAAACTTGATTTTTGGTGACGGAAAAGTGTTGATTCTTGTTCATTCTTCATCATTCAAGAGGTAAGATCACTTCTTTGATCCTTATACCTCATGAATCTCTTCCTATTTCATGTTTGAAAACCTTGATTCCATGAGTTTCAACTTCAAGAACCAAACTTCAAAAATTTCTAGAAAATTATAGAAAAATCCTTTCAATGTAAAACCATACTACTACAGATTACAAATTAAATGACACCCCTTTAATAGTGTTTTCACTCAGAAACGCTATAAAAATTTACATGGAGACTTATTATAGCGCTTCCTTAAGGAAGCACTATCTTAAATATACCTATTATAGCGCTTCCTATAATAAGTCTCCATCTAAAAACAGTACCTATTTAATTCAATTCACTCCCTCTCAATGTTTTTTCTCTCCCCGCGCTCTAAACCCTCCCCTCTGCCACCATTCCCTCTGCCACTGTTAGCACCACCACCACCCCAAAAGCCATTGCCTTCGCCTTTCCCTCGCTGCTATGAGAAGCTTTGACAAGCTCATCACGCACGCCTCTCCTCTCCTGGGTTTGGTGCTCTGAGAAGACCACTGCGTGCGCCCGTATTGGTCTGAGAAGCTCTCCCTCGGCCAACGCTCCCTCACCGTGAAATAGGTAGTGGTTAGATGCTCCTTTCTTTTTCCTTTCATTGTTTAGTAGTTAGATGCTCCAGATAATGCATTCACAGATAATGCAATCATGTTTCCTCCTTCTTCTATATCCTTATCCACTGGTTCATCATAATCCACTTCCATTAAAATCAATTGAGATTTCTTATGCTTCAATTGCTGAGCCCTTTGCCCTTCTATCTTCCATTTCAGCTGCATTATAGCTTCTAGGTGTTTTGCCTAAAATTGGTTTGGTTGTTTGGCTCGGGTAAGGTGAGGTACTGTTGTAGGTGTTTTTGTTTGTTGTTGACATCAGCTGTTGGATTCTGCCCTGTGTAGTTTAGTTTCTATACGTATCTTACCGGTGAAATGATAATTATATTCCACTTCATAACCAATGTAAAAAACTAACTTATAGTTCATATCTCTTTTGACTGTATCATAACTCTTTTTGATATATATATATATATATATATATGAAATTATGGTAATTGATTTTGCATTTCTTTTATAATTTTAAGGTGGATTTGATATTTTTTATTTGTCGGTATCATTCATAGTTCTATCTCTGATTTTTGAATCTTGTTCTTACAGTTTTATAGCACTTCAGCTTCTACTGCTCCAGCCACTTCTAGTTTTGTACCACGTACCTCTCCTCCGTGACCTACTTGCTCGGAGAAACCCACCGCTCAGATACTGACATCTTCTCATACCCATTTTTTTCCCATTTTTTGCCTTATATATGCATGCATTAACCTTAGTAATTTCCTGTTCAAGAACGATTTGTATATTGTTTTTGACACAGTATACAAGTTGTTTTTGAATTGTCCAAAAGTGGACAGTCTAAGAGTGTAATTCACGTTCAATACATTATTGTATGTCTTAATTACTTCTTGCTCTAAGAATTACATTGGTTTATATCTTCTCATTATTCTCTGGGTACATACGTAATTTGGGTCATAGTACCATCTGAATTAAGTTGTGTGCTTGGAGAACTAAGGGGAAATGATGCCGAATTTTTCTTAGAACAGGAAGTAATTAAGACATACAATATAATGCAAAGTTTACAATCTTGGATAGGATAGGAACCCCACCCTATAGTATGAAGTAGGTACATCAAGCATGCATGCATGTATTACTCATTGAACGTAGACGTCAACCTCTCTAAGCTCAAAGTAAATGTGGTAGATCGGGAAAGTATGGATCAGGAGTGGATGTCTGCCAGTCGTTTGTCTAAGGAATATTAGTGCAACATTTTATTAGGTTTGTAGTTGAGAATGCAGAAAACCCTACTCGAATCGTATGCCCTTGCTTACGTTGTTGTTATGCAAGCCGAGTTACCGCAGCTGAGTTGAAAGCACATTTAGTATGCAATGGAATTGATCAAAGTTATATATGTTGGACAAAGCATGGTGAGACAAGAGGTGAGTCTAGTCATATGAGGAATAATGAGAGATATGCTTCAAATGATACCAGTACAAATACATATGAGGGTGACCGCTTTGAGGAGATGGTAAACGCGGTTGAAGAAGATCTTCGTGATTGTCCTCAAATGTTTGATAAGTTGATAAGTAATTCAGAGAAACCATTGTATGAGGGTTATACAAAATTCACAAGGTTGTCAACGATGTTAAAGTTGTATAACTTGAAATCGATCAATGGATAGACTGATAGGAGCTTTAATGAATTACTCACACTATTGAAAGATATGTTGTCGGCTGATAATGTGCTTCCTAGTAGAACATATGAGGCTAAACAAATGTTACGTTTGATTGGCATGAGCTATGAGAGGATACATGCTTGTCCTAATGATTGCATTTTATTTCGGAATGAATATGCATCATTAAACATGTGTCCTAAATGCAATGCCTCACGAAGAAGAAAGAATCAGCTCCAAAGAAGGTTCTGTGGTATTTTCCCATAATACCTAGATTCAGGCGTATGTACCGCAGTTCAGAAGATGCAAAGCACTTAACATGACATGAGGATGGAAGGATTCAAGATGGCAAGCTACGACACCCGGCAAATTCTCCTCAATGGAAGAGGATTATGATTATCCTGATTTCAGGCAAGAACCAAGAAACCTACGACTTGCGTTGTGTACTGACGGATTTAACCCGAATGGTGTTCAAAGTAGCTCTCACGGTATATGGCCTAAGATTTTGATGATTTATAACCTATCTCCATGGCTATGCATGAAGCGCAAATATATGATGTTGTCTTTGTTAATTTCTAGGCCCAAAAACCAGGAAATGGTATCGACATATACTTGACTCCTTGAATTGAAGACTTGAAGAAAATGTGGGAGACAGGTGTAGAGGTGTATGATGGGTATAAAAAAGAGAGTTTCACCTTGAGGTCTCTTATCTTCGGCACAATTAATGATTTTTCGGCATACAGTAATCTGTCAGGATACAGTACTAAAGGTCAGTGTGTATGCCCTATATGTGAAGATGGTACAGATTGGATGCGGTTAGAGCATGGTAAGAAAAATGTCTTCCTCGGGCAACGTAAATTCTTGAATTCAAATTATCATTACCGGTCGTGGAGAAAGGCATTCAATGGGAACACAGAAGAAGGTAAAGCCCTTTCACAGTTAACTGGTGAGTAACTGTTTGAAAAGGTCAAGAATTCAAGTACTACTTTTGGTAAACCTTTTGTTAGAGATATTGCCACCAAAAGGTGGAAGAAAAGGTCGATTTTCTTTGAGTTGCCATATTGGAAGTCATTATATGTAAGACATTTCATTGATGGGATGCATGTTGAAAAAAATGTCTTTGATAGTGTCATTGGTACCTTACTCAATGTGCCAGGGAAGACTAAAGATGTCATCAATGCAAGGCTGGACTTGGTTAGTATGGGATTGAGACAAGAATTGGGACTGGTTATAAAGAAGGGGAAACTTGCATATCTACCTCCGGCCGCTCATACTCTATCTAGAAAGGAGAAAAAGGATTTTTCTGAGTTTCTTGATGGAGTTAAGGTTCCGGAGGGGTACTCTTCAAACGTTAGGAACCTCGTATCCACGAAAGATCTGAAATTAAAGGGTCTAAAGTCTCATGATTGCCATCTTCTCCTGGAGAATTTACTACCCATCGGTATATGATCAATTTTGCCCAACAAAGTGCGGATAACCTTAACTAAACTTTGTTTCTTCTTTAAGGCAATTTGCAGCAGAGTGATTGACCCTGGAAAGTTGCCAACATTGCAGAGAGAAATTGTTTTGACTTTGTGTAAGCTAGAGATGTATTTCCCACCTTCATTCTTTGAAATTATCGTTCATCTAACCATTCACCTTGTTAGAGAGACACAACTGTGTCGGCCAGCTTATATGAGGTGGATGTATCTGTTTGAGTGTTACATGAAAATATTAAAAGGGTACGTGAAAAATTGATCACGACCAGAGGATTATATTGTTGAACGGTACATAGTCAAAGAAGCTGTTGAATTCTGTACCGAGTACCTACCCAATGTTGACCATTCCGCTGGGATCCCAAAGTCTCATCACACAAGAAGAACCATAGGGCAAGGGATTACTGGAGCTAAAATATTGGCTATACCAAGGATAGAATGGGAGCAAGCACACTTATACGTTCTTCACAATGCCGATGAGGTTGAACCATATGTTGAAAAACATAAGGTAGAACTTAAGAGTTCATACTCAAATAAGAATCAAAATTGGTTAACAAGATAACACAATCGGTGTTTTATAATGTGGCTATAAGATCGCATTTAGGCAAAGTTGGCTATAAATCCTACTTCAGTTTCAGAAAGATTGAGATGGTTAGCGAAAGGTCCAACTGGGCATGTTTTCTCTCACAACAGTTATCTGATTAACGGGTATACATTCTATACCAAAGAACAAGATGATCAGAGTACGATGCAAAATAGTGAGGTGACTCTTGTAGCTCAATCTATGCATATCTCAAGTGCAAAAGATAGAAACCCCATATAAGCGAATATATCATACTTCGGGGGTCATAGAACGCATATGGGAGTTGGATTACACAATGTTTTGGGTGCCTGTGTTCCAATGTAAGTGAGTTGACAACAATAATGGTGTGCAAATGGATGACTTGGGATTCATGCAAGTGGATTTCAAAAGGGTGGATTATAAAGATGAGCCTTTTATTATAGCATCGCAAGCCCAACAAGTGTTCTATGTCACCGATCCAGCTGATATGAAGTGGTCCATTGTTCTTTTAGCTAACAAAAAATTTGTTACTGAGATTGATGGTCAAGCCCATCAAGATGCCAATATTGAGGATGATCCTTTCTTCGGGACATCACAATCACTTCGGATTGATCTAACTGTAGAGGATGGTTTGTATATGAGAAATGATCATGACGAGGGGCTTTGGTTCAATCCATTATTTCGTATCAATAAGGGGAAAACAAGTCACAATCCAACCAGGAAATGGAAAAGAATAACTTAAACATGTATGTAGTGTTTGTGTTTTTTAAATTCTTGATCAATTATAAATTACTTAAATTTATATTTATCGATTTCTATAATTAAACATGTATACTTGTTCACTAACGTTTTACTTGTGTGTCTATAATTTTGGTGCAGGTAAATGGTATCTCCCAATCCTGATCATGATAGTGTTGCCAACTCTCCCAAGAAAAAGGTGAAGCGACATTGAGTGACTTTTTTTTGAGGAAGGTCATTCGCGCTAGGAGTGAAGGAAAGAAATTAAATGTATGTTACTTACTATTCTAACTGTTTCATATTTTATTTATTATCTAACTGTTTCATTATCTTCTTTATTATCTAACTGTTTCATTTTGTTTTTTTTATTAGGTGACATGGAATGCTAAGGGCCAACCAATTACTGAAGACGACAACACATTCATCAGTTACATTGGTGTCTTAGTCCGACGGACGATCCCCATTACATGTGAGGATTGGAGGGATGAAGCTTTGTATGAACTCAAAGAAGACATTTGGAATGATATACAGGTAATTATGCTATACATTTGGGAGTTATATTGTTTTTAATGAAAGTACTTTAATTTGACACTTTGTTTATATTGTTTTGCAGATGACTTTTAATGTCACTAATAACGACAAGACATTTGTACTTCAGGAAGCCGGAAAACTACATCGAGCTTTCAGAAGTAATTTGTCCAACAAGTGGCTAAGAGATGAGGACGGGAATGTCTTGCAGGAGCCTCCATCAATGTATATTGACTTTATAAGTTTGGATGATTGGATAGCTTTTGTAGCAAAACGCAAGAAAGATGAGGACTTTCAGGTATATTTGTAGATCTTATATATCCTTATAATTTCTATACTCTTTTTAATAAAATATTGATATATCTACTGTGTCTAACTAGCGCTTAAGGGATGCTAATCGGGAGAGAGCGTCAAAGCCTGACTAGCCTTATAGAGGATCGCGTTTGGGGTATAAAGGCATTGAGAAACAAATGGTATGTATATGTATGCTTAGGGTGTACAACATGATAATATAATTGTTACATGTTTGACTAATATTGTCTCAATATGTACAGCATGTGCAAGCAGGAAAATATGTTAAAACTTCAATGGTCGAACGCGACATTTTGTGGGTGGGAGCTCGTGTGGACGCGGAGGGTAATATCATCGATGATAGCACTCGGGAAGTGGTTAAAAAAATTGTAAGTATTTTCCAGAATACTTGATTAACAATTTTTTCTAGAACTTGGTTAAAATTATGACTCTTGCTAACATTCTTTAATCATTTGTGTCAGGGGACCATAACACAGTCTGCAACACAGGGGTAGATAGAAGTTTCTGGTCCCAATGATATTCTTGCCATAGCCATACCTCATAAAAAGTACCCTGGTAGTTGGAGGGGTGTGGTATTTCCTCTCACTCGGACGTCTATCCACCCAACTCAAAAGCACCCAAAACTTAGTGAATGTGAAGAGTTGAAGTTGAAGTTAGATCGTCTCGAGAGACTTGTTAGTGAGAAGTTCAACATGCAGGGAAATGAGGAGGTGGATAGACATGAGCCTGATTTACCTACCCCATCCAGCGCAAGAGATAGTTGCACTCTTGCGTCACCCATCTTCGTTCCCGAGGTAATTATATTACTTCCTTTTAGTATTATTGCATTCACAATTTGTATTAATTCATAACTTATTGTTTTATCATTGGTTCAGGGTGGCTTTGAGTCATGTAAATTATGCTTATCGACCCTAACACATTGCATGGTCGCTATGGGAAAAGTGTATGGACAATCTGTTGATACAGTACTGCACAACCTACCATTGCCCATCGACCATGTGACAGTTGGAGTTGATATTGTAATTGAGGGGATGCGCCATTGGCTGTACCTGTTATGGAGGCAGAATTGATGACAGTACAACAAGCGTGTGGTACCTATGTGGCATGGCCAATTAGCCTCATGGAAGTACAATCTATGGTTTGTTAATAAATATGATCCGACCATTTTCGTATACTGCATTTATTTATTGATTATAATTAGTCGGTCACTGACTGATGTACATATTGGCTGATGTCTAGGGGCTCTCAAAATCCAAAAGTGAGGACAGGGGCAAGCACAAGCTGTCGATGCACAGTCCTGAGTCTATTAAAAGTATGGGGCACACAAAGGAGTTAATTACATCCAAAGTAAAGGGCACGACCAAACCCCAGCCCTCCCCCCTTCTCAGCCCTCCTCCCGGCCTTCTAATGCCTCCCGGCCTTCTCAGTCCTACCGGCCTTCTTAGTCCTCCCAAAATCTGCTCCTACCCTATCATTCCTATCTTAAAATCCATGTGTCTAAGATGCAGGAGCATGTGTTTGTCGTATTCCCAGCAGAAATTTTCGGAGTACATCTTGATACATACATCGGT
This sequence comes from Ammopiptanthus mongolicus, assembly GCA_039655645.1. Taxonomy (NCBI): domain Eukaryota; kingdom Viridiplantae; phylum Streptophyta; class Magnoliopsida; order Fabales; family Fabaceae; genus Ammopiptanthus; species Ammopiptanthus mongolicus. The sequence continues at coordinate 36,524,063 of CM077347.1, forward strand.
GAAGTCAACTTGTAGACATACTTAATCATGACCTTACATGTAATCTTCATCTGTCCGTATATATAAGGTACTACATCTATTTTAATGTTATTTTAATCCATTTGTTAATAGATGTTATTGTTAATCCATTTACATATGTATTTTAATTTTAGGCACTTGTATGAGGACATTTTGGTCCCAGAGCAACAGACGAGCAAGTTTGTGTTCTTATGCCCTTAAGAAAAGCTCTGACAGCTACGAATACTGGGCAAATACAATACATAGCCGATCGCTCGAGTCTTGCAAGGGCTGAGAATGAGACCCTGTTTTTGTCTCCATGCAATGTTGGGTGAGTCACTTATCCTAACGATACTTAATTGTTTGAAATGTGCATGATGAGCTACACAGGATTTGCTAACTCAAAGTTTTTTGGTAGAGGGCACTGGGTATTGATAGTTATCAATTCCATTGGAAACATCGTGTACTATCTAGATCTCTACGACATCCATATAGCAATAGGAAAGAAATGAAGGAGCAATACGATAAGTAAGTATATACATTTATTTTTAACATATGTGTGGGTTGATTCAAGATGTGTACTTTAATGAAGTTGATTTTGTAATCAAGGCTACCAAAGTTTATTATCCATGCAGCGGACGCAAGGTATCTAAATCATCCACGATTAAATGGATTAATATAGGGGTATTTATAAAACTTCTTGAGCAAATTATATATTTAAAAAACAATTAATTTATTAATTTTAATTTTGCAGTACCCACAACAACCAAACAGCACAGATTGCGGCTACTACATGATGAAATTCATGAAAGATGTCGTCTCACAAAACCAAATGAGCATCCCAATGACGGTATGTAATTTCAGATCTAGCTAGCTAGTTTATATAATTTGATAAGTTCAATGTAATTCTAATTTTAGTTCTAATTTTGATTATGCAGTACTTTCCGGAGTGTAAATGGGACTCATACTCTAAAGATTAGCTAGCAGAACTCGTGGAAGAATGGTGCCGGTATTTCACGAAAACATTTATTTAGTAATTAATTCAAGGTACATATGAATTCGGTTTTATACTCTTACAATGCAATTTTCGTGTTCTTGCCTATGATTGTTATAATTAATATTTAAGTTTGCATGGTTTCATTTTGGTTATGTTATGCAAATTCTTTTCTTACTGAGGCTGACTGGAATAATTTGATTTTAGGCGCAGCATCATCAAATGGTATTGGTTGTTTGATTTTGATCCAAAGGGACTTATAGAGTTTGTTTGTATATATAGTAGTTAAATATTGTAAGCATAGTTGAGTTTTGTATAGTTAAATATGTGTAATATTGATTTTGGAGCATGAACAGCTTTGTATGTCTTTTTGGTCCAAAGGGACTAAGTGTATATATATATATATATATATATATATATATATATATATATATATATATATATATATATATATATATATATATATATATATATATATATAGCAACTATTTGTAATGATATTTTTTGTGTGTATTATTGTACTGGTTTTTGCTGAATGCAGGTTTAATATGGAATGTATGACAAATGAAAAAAAAAAAAAAGTGGACATGTTATAGCGCTTTCCCATGGAAGCGCTGTAATAGGTCACATATACCTATTACAGCGCTTCCCTGGAGAAGCGCTATCTTATAATGTCAGGAAGCGCTATCTTTTCTTTCCGCTTTTAATTACACTAAAAAAGATAGCGCTTCAGAAACGCTATTATAGGGCAAAAATAAACGTTGTGTTTTCCCTTTTCTGTTGTAGTGCCAATTTCTTTGAGCTAGTTTCATCACCTTGTACCACTGTCCAAGAGTATGAAATCAAACACTAATCCGAGCCTATTTTAATTGAAAGGGCCGAACCCTAGAAATTGGGGAAGAAGAGAGTTTTCTTCAATTTTTGTTCTTGAACATTTGATTCCATCCTTTCCTTTCCTATGGTAATGAAATCCAAGTGATTGGAAAACAAAATCAATTCCTAGCCATTTTTCTTCTTCATGGCCGAAACCTAGAGTATGATGAACCATGAGTTTTGTTTCAAATTTTTGAGTAATAGGGCTTAATCTAGTGTTAAACATGCTTAAGAACCAACCATCCAAAAGATTGGAACCAAATGAAACCCCTAGCCTTTTTTTTTTCAAGTTATGGTCGACCCTTGGATCTATTAGGGGGGAGAAATTTATGTTATTAATGTTGTTATTTTTTATTGATTGTTGTTGAGAATTGAATTGTGGTTGATTGTTTTAGGCGACGCGGATGAAAACGGAAACGGAATCGAAAATAGTTCGGGTGTTGACTTAGAATCCTAAAGAGGTAAAGGGAGGTATTTCATAATAAGTTTGGTGGTCATATAGTGATTGGTTGTTAGATGTGTTGTTGTTGTTTTGATTGATGCTTTGGAGATATACTTTGTGTAGTATATGCTTGGATACTTGAATATGAATTGTGGCATTGATGCCTTTGATGATATAGACTTGCGATGTTGAATTGAGACTTGATATATATATATATATATATATATATATATATATATATATATATATATGAGAGCTATATGTTGTATGTGATTGGTTATTTGAATATGAATTGTGGCATGAATGCCTTAACTGAGATATATTGGTAATGTTGAATTGAGATTGATATATATATATATATACATACATACATACATACATACATACATTTATATCCTGGATTGGTTGAGAGCATAGCATTAGCTATCGCTCGATAAAGAAGATTAAAATGTTTAAAAAACCGAAATTGAAGTTTGAAAACGTATTTAGAAATCAAAGAAAGCTCTTGAGAAATGTTTTGCTCTATCAAGGAATAAAACTTCTTTTTGAAAATGTTAGATCCTTTTGAAAGAAAAAGTCGTTCAAGGAAAGTTCACTCAAAATGAAATTTCTTTTAGAAAACGTTTTTAAAAAATATGGAACCTTTAGAAAAACAAATTTGCAAAGAAAAAGAGTTTTCCTGGAAAATGATTTCTCGCAGGAAAATGTTTTAGTTCATGAAAACGAAGTGAGTTTTGTTTTTCCAAAACTTTTTTTTGAAAGTAAGACTCGGGAGAAAAGCGGTGATTTCCTTTTTCACCTTAAGAAGTATGCAAACCTAGTGACTGAGACGTCATGCTAGTGTTTTGTGAGTTGCGTACCCGGATTGCGTTTCTTGTGTTTTGAAATAAACGGACTTTGTGTCCTATATTGAGTCTAGTGTCCAAGACGTCGGCCTAATAATTCGTGGATTAAGAACTTGGGTTACATGTCCTGAATTTGAAGGGCTAAATGTCCTTTAAAACGAGTCATGAGCTGCGTGCCTTGACAGAAAAAGAAAGAATGAACGAAAAGGAAAACAGAAAACATTATGCATACATATATGAATCGGCCGATGTGCCATTTGAAACGAGCTACAAGCCAAGTGGTTGAGAATATGAGCCAGTTAAGATCGCTAGGTCTATAGAGGCATCTTGTGTTCAAGGCTCCACAAGAGGCCGGAGGCATTGCAACCCTGTGCCGTGGTATGGTTGTGACGTGGTACCCCTGAACAATTAGAGATCGGACCTAAATTGATAGGCCGACTCATGAGGATAATTGTGTTATGGGAGTATTCGCGGCCTATCGCTCTATGAAGGGAAGTTAGGAATCTCCGGAGAACATGAATTAGAAAGATGATATTGGAGTCTTATGCATTATTATAACTCATGATGATGTCTGAGATATTATGTTATATGATTATCTGTTAATGCAACTGTAATTATATGTGGATGTGTATTTCTGTTTGTCGCTTGTATGACTATCGTGATAAACTTGTACAACGAGTATCTCACCTTTGCCTGTACATGTTGGACACCCTGTTGTGTTTTTGGAAACGTGTACAGATATTTCTCAACGGTCCTCTGGCCCACTTCGGGACACTATGGCGTGAGTTTTCTTGAAGACGACGACGAAGATGTGTGGACTGTTGATGACGAGACCCAGTCTCATTTGTACTATGTATGCTAGGTAGTATACTATTTTGTTCTTAGAGTTCTTTTATCAGACCAGCTCATAGGATTTTTGATGTTTAAGTCAGGTCTTTCGACTGTGATTGTTTATGTTGTGTATTAAGAGATTGAAAATATATATGCCTTATGGCGAAAATTGAATTACTGTTATACATGATGAGTTTCATTCTGGCTGTTAAAGTTTTCTTTGGTATCAGATTTCCGCAAGTACTCTATTGAGTTGTTTCCGAAAAAGTTTTTAATTAACCGAGAAAGAATATTTGGGATACGAAATGTGACATCGGGTTGGGGTGTTATATGAAGACTAATTTGAAATTATTATTATTAAATTAAATACTATATTATGAGAAAAACAATTTATTTCACTATTTTTATTTAAATGGTTTTTAAATTTGTTACTAATATAAAGAAGGGCGTTACACAAATTAGATCGGAAAAACACAAGTGGCATATGTCATCTATTTAGTGATTCACTTGTCTCTTGGTTTAGCAAGAAAAAAGTAAGTGTTGCATTATCAACTGCTGAAGCCGAATATGTGGCTGCAGAAAGTTGTTGTGCACAAATACTATGGATGAAACAACAACTAAAAGATTATGGAATAAACTTAGAACATATCCCCATAAGATGTAATAACACATGTGCAATTAATATAACCAAAAATCCAATTCAACACTCCAGAACTAAACACATAGAAAGAAGGCATCACTTCATTCGCGATCATGTTCAAAAAGGTGATTGCATTATGGAGTTTGTTGAATCCAATAAACAGTTAGTAGATATTTTCACAAAACCATTAGCAAGAGAAAATATCTTTTATATAAGACGAGAACTTGGAATAATCGATGATTCATGCTTACAATAAGTCTTAACTATCATTCTCTCTTCTAATGTTTTCTTCTTTCACAATTTCTTTTTCTTTTTAAAGCAAATTTAATGTGGTAATCGATTACCTTCTAATAGTAATCGATTACTTTTACTTTATAAGCTGATTTTCTTTGTTTTGATCAAGTAATCGATTCCCTTATGCCAGTAATCGATTACCTATCTTAACTGAAAGCAGTTACGTACAATAACTGTCAAGTAGTCGATTACTTTTCCATTGTAATCAATTACTTTTGCACAATTTTGGTCATTCTATAAATACAAACTCTTTTATGTCATGCATCTAAACTCATTTCTTCACAATCACGTTAACATGGCCTTACATACTCCATGTCGATCTTTTGCTCAAATCATTCCACTTCTACCAATTCTTCTCTACTTCTTCTTCTTCATCACATTCTCTGGAAGTCTCCAGCGACTCTAACACAAGTCCCTCCAATAACGAGGACATTTGCTTGTGTTGTTTGAATTTCTTTTTTTTTTTTTTTTTTTTTTTTACAATTCTTTGTCTTTCTCTCTGAAAAAGGGCATATGGGGCAGAAAGACTTGGGGGACTAATCTGCTAATATAGGAATGAAGGAAGGAGAAGGCCTTCATTGTCTATCCAAAGGTCCGCCTTGGGTGGATTTAGGCGAATCAAGTGGGTGGGAATGATCCGAGCCCCCTATGTCAATTTCAGTAAGGTAACTAAGGTTTACAATAATTCATTTCAGTAGTGCGTTACCTTGCAGCTCTATCTATCGGGTAGTCAGTCTCTTGGTCAAAAGCCGGTACCTAATTCCCCTGCTGGTGGGCCGATCCTCGTCTAGCGGTGGGAACCGGCTGGTATGGATCAATTGCTTGCCCTGTCTCTCTTCTGTTCAACCATCGAGAATCCGCAGTTCTCTTTGCTCATTGGGTGGAATAATAGGCGAAGGAATCCTTTCTATTGAATAAGGGCTTTGAGAAGCAGGCCATTCCTTTCCAGTTAGCACTAGTAATACCGTATCCCGCTTTTCCTTCTTATTGATAGCAAAGGGGGGTATAATTAGCGTGCTTAAGCCGGCAAGATCCGAGATCAGACCTAGTCCTGCTTACCCGCTACCCTTGAAAACATACTTGTTGCCACCTTACGTGTGAAGGAACTTTTTGCACATATGGTACTCAAATAAAATGTCCTTCATACTTTGTACTTTCTCTTGAATAAACATTTTATTCTTACTTTGTTCTTTCTTTTTCATGTGTTGTATGAAGATCATTTTTTAATTTGCTCCCTTAGGTTGCTTGCACGAATTCTTGGATCTTGAGTTTCAGTTAGAACAAAATAATCGACTACTTTGTCTCACTGAAAACTGAAGTTTCTTGATAAGAGTAATCGACTACTCTCTTGAAAGTAATCGATTACTTCAAGTACTTTTGAAACAAATTTTTAAATTTAAGGACTTCATTATCTAAAATACTTTTTCTATAAATTGGCATGAGTATGACACGAAATTTAAGAAAGTTGATTACTAAGGTCGGTTGTAATTGAACCAATATAAAATCTATTGTGTAAATCTCTCTAACCTTACACTTTTACTTTCTTGCAAGATATATTATTTTACATTTTAATCTTGTCTTATTGTGTATTCATTGTTATACAGTGATATTATTAAATCCTAAATGATTGATTTTCAAGAAAGATTTCATATATTAATTTGTTTGTTTGCAAACACCAATAAAAATGGAGTGATTTGTTGAAGAAATTTTAAAATACTCAATTCAACCCCCTCTTGAGTTTCTCCATTATTCCAACATCATGAACTTTCAAAAATTTATAATTGAGTCCCTCATACTCATCTCCGTTAGAGTTCTCAAAAAGTATAATAACCTATTTGGTTTTTTTTCTAAAAAGTATATAGACATTTAAATTAATTCAGAAAGTTCAAGACCCACAAATGTACATGTGAATGAATTACTTAGCGGAAGGCTAATGGATATTTAATGAAACCCTAATAGATATGTATATTAAGGACTCAATTATAATATTTCATAAGTTTAAGGACTTATCTGCAAAATTTAAAAGTTTAAAACCTATTTTAATTTTTTCCAACTGTTCAAAAACCTACGGAATAATTAAACCTAAAATAAACAATCTAGACTTTTGACATAAAACTCATGATATACAATCACAATAGTAATGAATGAAAATAATAGACAAAATTTAAAAACTTGACATCAAATTTATGAAATATAATCATGCCATATATTATTATAACTAGACACATAATTAGAACCTTGCATGCTTGTAATAATGTTGACATCAAGTGCTGCATGCTCGTAATTTTAAAAGAGTGTACTTGTTATGTATTATTAATATAAAGTTTTTTATATTATCAACCAATCAAAAATTATGATTTAAATGATTTTTAAGATAATTAGGATAAGGGATAATCATTTTTAATGATGTGATAATTTATGATTAATTGACAGTGCAAAAAAATTTTATATTGATAATATATAGCAATTAAATCTATTTTAAAACTTCAAATTAAATTTAAAACATTGCATGCTCGTAATAATGCTATATCGGAAAAATTAAGAATGCATTTCGATAAGGCTTTTTTCGTTTTAAAAAAAGTTATTTTTGTGATATCATTTTTTAAGAGCTTTTTTTGTTTATAGAAGCCATTCTTTTGGGTAGACTCGTAGAAGTTGGAACGTTTTTTATTTTTAATGAAAATACTAAATTAATTTTTTATTTTATTAATGGTGACAAGTCAAAAAACCCAAAGCAACCTTCGGCGAGTTAAGTCAATAATTTTTATTGAATTTTATTATATACGCCCATGTATACAAAAGCACTGACATGCACAATTTATTTTCACATAAATGAGGACTACAAACTTCTTTGTTTATTTTTTTTTTTTTTGGTAACGGACTACAAACTTCATTTCTATTAAGATTTATTTCTCACTTGGTGGATTTTCACTAAAGTCATGTTAACGAGTGGCTTAAGAGAATGTTAAAAAATAAATTTTCATTAAAAAATTAAGTGCATGTTTGAGAAAGATGAATTTTTCCACATTCAACTATTTTTTATCTAAAAAGTTGTTTTTATACATAATCTATTATAGATAATCCATTTTCACCATTTGATAAGGACTATTGAATTGAAAAGAAAAAAAAAAAAGCTTTTTCTCTCACTCTCACATGCAACGCCCTTTCTCTCACTTATTTATCTTTTGTAAAAATGATTTTTTGGCCCATTCAAACGAAATAACTACTCATTTGGTTTAGATTTTGGTTGACCCAAAATCACGTTCACCTTCGACAAAAGTGATTTTTGGAATTCTGAAACTGTTTGTTTTAAAATTAGCTTTCAATAGAATCAATTCTGAGTTGGGTAGAATTGATTTTAGAGCAACAAAAATTTCTAGCTTTTCTCTTGAGTATAATTGATTCTTGGTGTGAGATCTACAATATTCTTTATATTTACATCTCAAAAGTGATTTTACTCTATTGTCCAAACAAAACCATTTCTTCTAAACTAACTTTTAAAATATTATTATCAAACACAAATCAATTTTTTTAGACTCAATTCTTTTAAAATCAATTCTATCAAAATCTAAACCAACAGACTTTTATCTTAAAACCCTTTTCAGTAAACATATCCAAACAAAAATATATTCTGATTATAATCGATTATTAAAATAATCGATTTTACATATAATCGATTATCAGCATAATCTTTTTTTTTCAACACTCTAAATATATTACTTTTTCAAATATTAAATATATTAATTTTCAATGAAAACATTATTTTCTTAATTTCTTAACTCGTACATAGAATGCTCATTAGTAGTTAGCATTCTCCTATCTTTAATTATGAAATCCTGACTAGTAATTTATTTTGTTTAATTGTCAACGATTAAATTTTTCATACACAAAAAGACATTCCATTCCCTATGAGGGATATAGAGGTTGTTTTGTAACATTAATTTTAACTCAAACACTTATTTTTTATGGTAAAAATTATTTTTTTAGTAAAACTTGGTATGTTTTGATAAATTAATTAAATTATAAAACAATTTTTTTATGAGAAAAATCATTTTTAGAGAATATAAAAGTTTGAATCTTATTTAAAAAGTTGTTAGATCATTTTGAAATCAATAATATTCTTCTGATTTCATTCCTGCAAAACTATCTATCAAACAAATATTATTAAATTATACAAATAATTTCATACCTTATATAAAAATCATTTTTTTACACAACTCAAACGAAATAGATTATTTTAAAATCATTTTTAACAAAAATATCTAAATATAAATTTAATTCTATTATAATCTATTATAATTATAATAATAATCTATGAGTTTAATTGCTAGACACTGTTAGTGTAAAGTTTGTTACATTGTCAACTAATTAGAAATCATAGTATGAATGACTTTTAAGATAATTATGATAAGAGTCAAACATTTTAACTGATGTGTTAAATTATGATTGGTTGACAGTATGAAAAATGTTTACACAGTCAATACATAACAATTAAATTCATAAAATGCATATAAATCTAAACACTCTTAACTCCCACATATATATTTTTGGCAAAATTAATGCTTTGGTTCCTTAAGTTAATTTAATTTTTCAAATTGATTCTTTAAGTTTTTTTTATGACAATTAGCCAGGTCCTTTAAGTTTATTTTATAACAAAATCATATACTGTCATAACAACTTAATGGACCTGTTAGTCAAAAAAATCTTAATGTATCGTTTGGATCGAGGGACTTTGAAGAGAAAGAACTAGGAGAGAGAGAACCATGAGAGAAAAATGAGAGTTCTTTCTTTTGGTTCAAAAGAAAAGTGAGAGAAGATAAAATTTTGTTGTAGGATCCTTGGCCAAAATAAATCTCTTCTTCGCAGGCGAGTGGTACCTACTATAATTATTGGGTAACTTTTACGTTGGTTAGGTAGTCCAATCAAATGTTGCCACCTCAAATATAGTATGACACTTCATTTTTAGCTATGACAAGTCATTATTATATTTTGAAAAAACCTTTAAATTTTCCTATTTAATTTTAAACTCAAAAGACTTACTTGTCCCTGTCACAGTTCCACCACTTTCATCCATGTGAGTTCCTTCCACTACACCTTCACGTCAGTTACACCACCAAGCTCCATTGAAGCCTCATCCAAGCTAAGCAACAATAGCCATCCACCACCCATCACGCACCTTCTGCCCCTCCGCGCGTCGCCGTGCCCTTCCTTTTGCCGCCGCAGATTGTTCCAAGCAGAGGGTGTGCGTTGCCACAATCCAAGCCCAAGCTCAGCACGTCGCGCACCTCTGGCCCTCTGCACGAACCAGAATGGACCACCGCGTGCTGTAGCCTTCTCCGCCCATCGCCGAGCTGTCATGTCGTCCTGCCACCGTGACTGCTCCTCCACATAGCAGCCTCCATTAGGTTAGGGTTGAGTTTGTGTTAGAGAAGAAGATGAAGGTCATTTGGGTCTGGGTTAGCTCTAGGCCCACTTCCTCATTAAAAAACCAATTTCTGAAAAGAAAAAAATTATGTTTGGGCCTAAAGTCTCATGTAATAAATTTTTATTGCCTTTTTAGTATTTTTTTTAGGCTGAAAATTATAAAAAAAAATGTAAACATTTCCTCTTCTAAAAATAAATAAAATCTCTTAAAATAATAATCTAAAAATTAGAGTATATACAAAAATTTGAAAATCTTTTTTCTCTTCACAAAAAAATCGTTTTCTTGTTCTTTGAATAAAAAAATATTTATAAAAAGAGAATTTAACCTATGAGAGATACCTAAATATCTGTACCTAAAATCTTACTATGCCTAAAGATATATCTGCTATTATTTTAAATTGCTTGGAAAATAATAAAAGTATTAATTAAGTAATGTTTTAAAAATAGGACCAATCAATGAATCAGTGAAAAGTGAAGACATCACTTCAAGGTTCATTTAAATAAAGAAAAATCATTTCAAAAACTATAATTGCAAATAGGTATTATCAACTATTGATTCTTCTCAATTAGTCCTCAAACTAAAGAATTAGTGAAATTGATCTTTTTGTTAATCCAAAGTTAATCACTAACAATGATTGAATTTCACCATCCATTTTACTTAAATCTAAACCGCTAATTATTATTTGTCTACATTTTTATTTTTTTATTTTAAAATTTTGAGGAAAAACTAGAAAAAGAAAACAAAAAATTATTAGCTTCGTGTGTTTCTTCCTTTTCAGTTGGTTTGAAGCCATTAGCTCTCTTAGATCCAGCGGTAGGGATGGGAATATGCCAAGCCGTTCGTCAGAGGCCTATGGCCTAGCCTATTTATAGTTTGGCCTAGCCTAGCCTGACCTAGCCTATTTAAGAAAAAAGTCAAGTCAATGTTTTTTAAAAAACCTGTATAGCTATAAATATATGTATACATTTTTTATTCAAAAGTTTTATGCATATGTTTACTATTTTCTATAGTTTATATATTTAATTAAAATAATTGATATCATTTTTTGTATAATTAATATATTATATAGGCAAAATAGGTTAATTGGTCTGATATGTTTTTTTTACTTTTCACATCGGTCATATATGTTTTATTTTTTTCAAATTGGTCATACACGTTATGTTCTGTTTTCACATTAGTCTTTTCCGTCAATTCCGACCTTATGACGTCAGTTCAAAAGTCACGTGTCGGACTAATGTGATAGTCATGTCAGGTTAAAACTGACGACGTTAGGTCAAAATTGACAGAAATGAGTAACATGGAAACAAAACATAACGTGCAGGACCAATTTGAAAAAAATAAAACTTATAAAACCGATGTGAAAAGTAAAAAAACGTAACAGACAAATCAACCTATTTTTCGTATTATAATAACTTTTGGTCTCATTTCAGTTTTTGAAAATTAACCTAGGGGAATTATTTCAAGCGAACTTCCTGATAAATTGGTTAAGCACTAATTCGTACCAAAGAGTTCATTGGCACATAGTGTATATGAATTAAAATCATATTTTATTTTACATAAAAAATAAACTATAATTTAAATCTTTTTGTGAAGAATATTCTTAAGTGAATAATGTAACACCTAATTAAAATTCATTTAAATATTAGAATAGTCAATTTAATTTTTAAAACTAATAAAATTCAATTTAACCCATAAATATTATTTATCATTGTTTGTTGATTTAAAACTTTTTTTGCCTTTAATTTGTTACTTAACATAATATGCAGTATTAAAAATACATATTTGATTACTTCTAGTGCGATCATTATTCATTTACATTGAACCACTGAACCTTGAATCGGTATCTTCACTCTTCATTGATTCAATAATCAATCCTATTTTTAAAACATTACTTGATTAACACTTTTATTATTTTCCAAGAAATTTAAAATAATGGTAGATATATCTTTAGGCATAGTAAGATTTTAGGTACATATATTTAGGTATCTCTCATAGGTTAAATTCTCTTTTTATAAATATTTTTTTATTCAAAGAACAAGAAAACAATTTTTTTGTGAATTGAAAAAAGATTTTCAAGTTTTTGTATATACTCTGATTTTTAGATTATTATTTAAATGATTTTATTTATTTTTAGAAGAGGAAATGTTTACATTTTTTTTTTTATAATTTTCAGTCTAAATAAAATACTAAAAAGGTACTAAAAAATTATTACATGAGACTTTAGGCCCAAACATAATTTTTTCTTTTCAGAAAATGGTTTTTTAATGGGCAAGTGGGCCTAGAGCTGATCCAGACCCAAATAACCTTCATCTTCTTCCCTAACACAAACTCAACCCTAACCTAATGGAGGCTGCTATGTGGAGGAGCAGTCACGGTGGCCGGACGACATGACAGCTCGGCGATGGGCGGAGAAGGCTACAGCACGCGGTGGTCCGTTCTGGTTCGTGCAGAGGGCCAGAGGTGCACAACGTGCTGGGCTTGGGCTTGGATTGCGGCAACGCGCACCCTCTGCGTGGAACAATCTGCGGCGGCGCAAGGAAGGGCACGACGGTGCGCGGAGGGTCAGAAGGTGTGTGATGGGTGGTGGATGACTACTGTAGCTTGGCTTGGATGAGGCTTCAATGGAGCTTGGTGGTGTAACTGACGTGAAGGTGTAGTGGAAGGAACTCACATGGATGAAAGTGGTGGAATTGTGGCAGGGACAAATAAGTCTTTTGAGTTTAAAATTAAATAGGAAAATTTAAAGGTTTTTTCAAAATATAATAATGACTTATCAAAGTTAAAAATGAAGTGTCATGAGGACCACCTAATCAATGTAAAAGTTATCCAATAATTATAGTAGGTTTCAAAGAATTCATCCCCTTTTTTTACTCAATTTCTTTTTTTCATATTTCTTTTCATATCCAAATAAAACATAAGGGATTAATTTAAAAAATTAAATTAATTTAATAGAAGAAAATATTATTTTTAATATATATTTTATTATTATTATTATTTTTGTACCAGGAATAGTTTTCTTATCGTTAAAGGCGTGAATGGAGTGATGTGATGCCACGTGAACAACGGCCACCCCTGGGGCTACGTTCCACGTCATCGAAACCGGCGACGAGTTTCTAATTCGCATTCACACGGAATAAACCAAGTTAGCGGATTCAAGAAAAGGCATCGATTAACCGACGCCGATTTTCACACACATATGTACAATATATTACTTGCTTTCCCAATAATTAATAATTAATAATTGAGTAAACATTCAAATTTATTCTCTAACAAAAAAAAAAAAAAAATCAAGTTGACTATTTAATCGTTAAGAAATGAAAAATATTAATTAATTTTTAAAAATATAAAATATGGATTAAAATAATTTTTAATAGAGATTAAAACGTCCCGCATTTTACATTCTTGAGGATCAAATTGATATTTTTCATTTCTCATAAACCAAAATGTCACCTTATTTTTTTATCAAGGACCAATTTAGGACTTTAATCTTAATAATTAATAGAATTTAATTTTTGATATACTGTGAATGTAAATTTTTTTAGGCAAATACTAATCAGTGCCTTAAGAATATTAATTAAGAATTTAAAGATAGAAACTTTGTATTGAAAGTGGTATATTTAATACATTAAACATTCAAAAATTATATTTTCCAATAAATTTTTTCAAATTTTGGATTCCTTAAACAATACCCTCAAGATATTTATGAGCAATATCTAATTTTTTTTTCTATAAATCACGCACGGCTCCTTTTATATATAACTTTTAAAAAAAGAATATTGATTACTATTTACCTTAAAATAATTATTATGGATCATGGCAAGCTTAAGGAAATAATGACTTTTATATATAAATTTTAAGAAAAGTAATTTTTATTGAAAAATGAAGTATACTATTTCATCAGATATTAAATAAATTATTTTTCAATAAAAATTATTTTTGATTGTTTTAGGGACACTAATTAGCATTTATCAATAATTATTAGAGTTTAATTATTATGTATTGAATGTGTAAATGTTAATCAGTCATCAATCATGATATGATTGACTTTTAAGATAGTTAAAGTAAGAATTAATTTTTTTATACTAATGTAGCAATGTTTGATTCGATATATGTGTAAAACAATTTTTACAATGTTAGTATATAACAATAACTCTAATTATTATAAGAAGAGTTTGATGGATATGCACTTAGTTATCCAATCATATTTTATCATATAAATATTTTTTGAGATATTTTACCATGTAATATAATAAAGTGACCCAATAGTGAAATATGATTTGAGGGCACTGCATATCCATTAATTAAACGCTTAAAAAGATTAAAGGGGGAATATATAATGAGTAAAAGGCATAAAAAATCTATATACAATGGGTTACACTTAAATCCTTCCTAATCCTAATTAATTAACAATAATAATAATAATATTGTTAACCTTCCCGCATTCCCAGATTCTCCCACCTTTTTCATTCATTCATTCTCATCATCCCTTATACAGTACGTATTGTTTTTCTTGAACAAGCGTCTTTTTTCTTCTCAAATCTCAGTCTTTCTTCTCTCCTTTTTTCATTTTCCATTCTTAAATCCCTATCACCCTTGTTTCGTCAATCATCCTATCCCACCAAGGTTTGTCTATCTTTCTTTTTTTAAAAAACAAATTTCTGATTTTTAATATTTGCCTGCTTTGGGAATTTTGTCTCAGGATATGGGTTTAGGGTTTTCATTTTTTTAATTGATTATTGCTTGGCATGTTGCAAGTTCGATGCTTTTTGGGTTAAAATTAAGCATTGTATTCCCACATACTTTCTTTTTTGGGTCTCAAATTTAAGGACATATGAAGCTTCTGAATTCTGATCTGAGATTGTTTATATGGTTGTATATGATGAATCATGCCTTATGCATTTCAGTATTGCCATTGTTGATCAGTTTAATCAATTTACTGTTTGTGTTCCTTTCTTATTTTAAATTTATTGCTTTTATCACACTAAAATGGATGCTGTATATATACCACTGCACTCACTTGTTTGAAAGCATGCATCCTATGTAGTTTGAATATCAATATCAACATTTTCCTTTTTTTTTAGTTTTCAGCCAATTGAACTTTTTGTTTTGGGGGCACACACATAAAGCCAGTTAGTTTCTGGAGTGGATAGAGTTGCATGTGTTTTACAGGCCACATGGCAACTTATGACATGGATCCTGATGTTGTTCGATGGGGTCTTCATCTTCTAGATGGTTGCACTCTTTCCAATAGTGGATCACCTAGTATCATAACTAGATATGATCCGGATTTAAGTCGAGTTGAATTTGTTAGAGAAGGCTTCTGTCAGAATACATATGTGGAGAATGACGAGGCTGTTGCACGCGCATATCAAGAAGAATTATCGCAACTGGATTCCATGGAAGATTCTGGAATATCAAAATTTGAGAATGAGCATTTGCGAGAATCTGTTCTTGCACAAGATTGGATTTCTTCAAATGGAAACTATAACTATGGTAGTACAAACTTGCAGTTGCAGTTCTCTATTCGTTATTGATTTCTGTGATGGATTTTATCAAACTTGTCATGATAGATTGTCGACAACGTGTAGGAAATGAGTCTTGCCAGAACACTTTAGATGATCCAAACAATATGAAAGAAATGGAGAATTATGGCCCAAGTGAAAGGGAAAACGATGTGCATGAAATTGGAGATTTTGGTTCGTCTTCTGGTTCAATAGAGATACCTGTTACTAGTAATGACTTGTGGCATTCATTGGAAATATCAGATGAGTCTTCTCTTGATGGTGAAGTAGGCAAAAGACTAAACCAGATGGTTCCAATTGCTGTAAGTGTAGCTGCTTGCTGCTGTTTTCAATGTGATCATATTTCTTTTTTCGAGTGTCCTTTCTTTGGATGATTACTTATAAATTTCATACACAAAATTCTTGCATGTTGCAAAATGCAAATGATGAGCTTTTATTTTAATTCATGAGGCTTGCAGGAACAAGATTTTTTTAATTTGATAGAAATTTAGGAACTAGATTGATACCAATTATTTTTTAAAGTGTGAGAATTAAAATTCAATGTAGAAATAATTATGTACCATAATATGCCCTGTGTAGAAAACCGGAGCTGTATAATTCTGATTTATATACTTGAGACTTAAGTGATATATGATTAGTATTTTAGTTTAGCTATGAAATCCTAATCTGGATAGTAATTCACACATTTATTTCCCCTGTTTGTGTTTGCAGCATATTCCTAAAACCAACGAAAAAATACCATCTGATGACGAAGAAATATCAGATCATCAAAGGCTGCTAGACAGGTATTTGTTTATTTCATGTTTTATATCTCTTGGTTTGAGTTGTTTCCTTGATAGAACTTCGTTACTGTAATTATATGTCAGCAGCCTTTACTTGCAGTGCTGGGGTTTAAAACCACTGGAAGCCTTAATGAGTGCATTGTGCTCTGGGGGCCTTAATGAGTTAGTTTCTGAATCACCTGGTTTCTTTAGCACATTAGCACAGTAGAGGCACCTATTGCTCATAAAAAAAATATAAGGATTCCTTATCTAGTGCAGTTTTTTTAAGGTTTCTCTAGAGAAGAGTGGAGTGAGCAGTCATTAAGTCACCCCATGCCGTAGAGTCACACCCAGCGCACTCGGTGCCTTCATGACTTAGTTTCTGAAGGAAATTGCCATAGCTGTTTAGCTGCCAAAGCAATATTTTTAGAGACCAAGATTCCTAGACCCATGCCCCCATCATTTGAAGGTCTTCAACACAAATTCCAACTAACATGATCTCTTTTGAGATCCCATTCCTGACCACACGAAATCCTTCATGTTCTTCTATAATCTCTATCCTATGAGCCAGTTCCTTTGGAAAATGAAAGAACGAGGGATAGTAGAGGGAAATATTGGACAAGCAAGATTGAATAAGTGAAATACAAGATGGTTCTAACTAATTCTTTCTCCTTTTTTATTTTTTCTACAGTTTGCATCTAATTTAGAGCAAAATGCATCTCTATATTTTTTATTCTTTTTGGTTGACCATTTTCCTAAGTGGAACGAATTTGGTCATTTTTAGATTGCAGTTATATGATCTGATTGAGCTTAAGGTTGAAGGAGATGGTAACTGCCAGGTTAGCTCGTTATCTTTTTGGGTGGGCATTATTTTTTAGATGTATATCATTTCCTATATTTTAAGATTTATTTCATCCTTTGTTAGTCATGCTTTGTTGCATGGTTCTGTAACTTAGGTTTAAGCTTTTTCTTTTATTTGAGGATAGCTTATCCTTTTTTTTTTTTTTTTGTACTTTTGTCTACTAATAATATTTCTTTTCTTATATAAAAGAAGATTTATTTCATGCTTGTAAGTAAACTCAGAAATTTATAATGAGAATTGAGAAGCTTATTTGGACTTCAGTTTTCTATCTTGTGAAAGTAGGCTTAGCAATAGGGTGAGTTTTTATTCACCTTGACCCCAGCCGCACCCACAATATTAGCACCTTACACACCCCTACTCGTAGTTACCAGGTTTGTAGTACCACATTGAAGACAATTTATCTCATACAATCGATACATAAACTTCATGGCATAACACAATAAACACAAAAAGTACAAGAGAGAAGTATTTTCTCTGTCAATAAAATCTGAAGCCCGTCAGCCCATTTTCAAAGTTTAGCCTATTATTCTTTTTCTTTGACTTAAATGAAATGGTTCAGACAAAAAAAGATGAAATGGTGCATTATTGACTAATTAGTAGACTTTCACCATTAAAAATAAAATATGAAATGGTGCAATTTATATTTGGATAGGGTTAGATGTTCCTATCTTCCACCCCTTCATATCTGCAAGACTGCAACACTTCTTACAGTGTAGCCATGGCAAGAAATTTTTTCCTTCATTCTCCAACACTTTCTCCTTTGACTTTTGTTCATACGATATGGTTCTTCAATAGCATTGTAGATTGGAGTTGGTTCTCCAATAGCATTATAGATTGCAAATGTACTGCAATCTGATACGCATGAATTGATTCACGAAACCTGGGGCCGGTGGGGGTATGATTCAATTGTGTAACTATGCCCCTACTCTCCTGGCAGGAGGTCTTGAGGACGAAGACCTGAACCTGTCCCTATGAGAATATTCAAAACCAGCACCCAACCTGCCCCGACCTGATCATATAATTGAAAGGCATGGGAATACTTCTTCCACCTTTATCTAGAATTTAACAAAGTAAATTAACACATTTTTAAAACTAATAACACAAGTAACAAGTGACAAAATTAACTTAGAGATTTTTTCATATATAGTGTGGGACTGTGGAGTCCAGCCTGTGAGTAAGGTAGAAAACCTGCCCAGTGCAGCACGGGGCTGGCATAAATGCCAAGCCTATTTGAAAGGTGTGGCTTCCCATTCCTAGATTACAGCTTTATTCATATACGTGCAACTTGGTATAAAAATTTATTAATTTCTCTTCTTGACTGGTTTAAGTTTGATCCATTTTTTTATGTAAAACTCTTTAAACCATCAGTAAACAGGATCAGAATTAAAAAGATCTCGAAACAAATAGACCATATGGTTCATTGATAGTGTGAAACTCTCTATACTGAAATTTTATCAGAATGAAATCCTCTCTTATAACGTTATGAATTATGATATAGGTTTTCTGCTTCAAACATTTTTTGATTTTCCCTATCTATTGCAATTTAGCCATTTAGTTATTCTTGAAGTTTAGTGGAACCCAGCTGACTTTTGTTGGTATTATGTATTATGATTTGGTGACAATTTGACAAATTTGCAGTTATATAACTAAAGATTTTGAATTTGCTGAAATTTATTTTTTATGAGCATTACTAACAGTGGCTCATTCTGCATAAAATTTCATGATAGTTCATACTCTTAAGTCAAAATTGAGTATCTTATTGGTTGTATGTTATTCCAGTTTCGTTCTTTGTCAGATCAACTCTATCGCTCTCCGGAGCACCACAAATTTGTGCGAGAGCAAATTGTTCAGCAGGTTCGTCGGTGTTTGTAAAAATGTATTACTGTTGGGTGGACTACAATAGTCTTTTTATTGATACATTGCTTTATGATTTGTTTGTCAGCTCAAGTCTTACCCAGATCTATATGCTGGTTATGTTCCTATGGCGTATAGTGATTATTTGAAAAAGATGAGCAAGTATGTTTATATCTAGTCATTATGTTATGTTATTTGAAAAGATATGGCTTTGTTGAGGTCCTTATGTTTGCTGATAACTTTTTATGTGGATGAATCAGGAGCGGTGAATGGGGTGACCACGTTACATTGCAGGCTGCTGCAGATTGGGTATGATGAAAGAAACAATTTCTATTTTGTCTTTTGCCTTCCCCACTATACTGTCCTCCTTTTTGGGTGGCTTTGTATTTATATTTAAAATTTCAAAGTTGAATTTCTTTTATCTATTTGATCCCATGGATGCTTATTCCCTTTATTTGCTTCTGAAGCATAAGTTGGATTAGAAACTGTTGAAGTCACAATCAGAATTTTAAATTGAACATTTAATAGTTCAAAAGAAATTCCAGTGGGTTTTATGGGCATCTCTTTTCTTTTAAAGTTCAAATGGATTAAGCTCTTCAGTTAACTTTTTCACTGATTTATCCAAGCTTTAAATGATTGGGATTATAATTTTATTTGATAAAAAATGATTTGGGGCCTGACAACTTTGTATGCTGCTAGCTTTAAAAAGGTTAGAATTGATGATGTGATATACACACTTACAGGATTTATTAATGTAACAGGCTTTAAGTTATATTTTTGTTTTGAATATATGCCTCCATTTTGTAGGAGTTATGGGTAACTGAGTTTCCTGTGGATGGAATTTAAACTGCATATTTATGTTTTGAAGTGGACAATAATTGTTGTATTTTTTATGTAAATCCTCTTACTTTTATGACTGATATGGTCATCTCTCATCTGTCCTTTCAGTATGGTGTCAAAATTTTTGTTATTACATCTTTTAAGGACACATGTTACATCGAGATTCTTCCACAGATTCAAAGGTCTGGAAGAGGTAAAAAATTTATTACTATTTTTTTTTAATAAAATTTTATCATGGTGAATGCCCAACAATAGTGGTAGATTTGGTTGAACTGTGTCCATAAACTGAATTAGTGCAAACAAATGTGTGTAGTATTCCGAGATGGTGCATATTGTAGGAAATTGCTGTTGGACTAATGGCAGACCAAGGGGGGTGGAGAGAGAAAGAGAGAAAATGATGAGAATATTTTGTTTTAAGTAATTTGTACTCTGGTGCATGATCTGTGACATGTACAAATAATAATTTTTGTTTCTGCCACATGCTAAACGTATGGCCATTACTTGTGACTTCTGCAGTGATATTTCTGAGCTTTTGGGCAGAGGTGCATTACAACCCAATCTATCCAGAAGAAGGTAATATCTTTGTGTGTTATACAAACACTGTAGAGACTAGATAAATGAGAATGTGAAGCTCTTAAACTGTAGGAGTTTATGATTCATGTAATATAATTTTGATCATGCTTTATTAAGTCTTTATGTCCCATGAAAGGTTCAAAGTATATGTCGCATTACCATTTACCAATTATTATGCTATGATGAGTCCTATTTACCATAATGCAGCTAAAGGTCTTCAGCAAACAGTTTAAATACTAAAATTTATCCCTCTTGTGGATACACCACTGATTCTCAAAGGTGGAGCATGGATGATGCCTGTGTAAAAATGGGTTTAAATCTTAACTGATTCACAGTTGACTGAAGAACCAATACACATTTGCTGAGTTTCCCCCTCTTAGTCTTTTAGTCTTGTCTGTTTAATGCATTTTGTATCCATGCATTTTATAGAGACTGCAACTTCTTACTTTACATTATTTTTTTATGAATAACTGCATCCGCATTTTTTTTCTAACCAGCACTCCATATAATACAACACCACCCATTTTTGCTATTGATTGCAGTCGGAGAAACTTAAGTGCTAATGTATCTTCGTTGTTGTATTCTATGTAATTTCATGTTCAGAATTACCTTCACCTTATACAAAGAAAAAGAAGAAATGGTGGAATTTCAGTGGCTAGGATCAGTGCAATGGATGCAACTATTTCACCCATCAGCTCCTTTTCAATCGCAGAGGAAACTGTTCATGTCTATAACTCATCAGTGAGTTCAGCTGTGATTATTTGAGCTTTTATTGAAGCTGCATATTTATACCATTGTCATGCTGCTGGTGCTGGGAGCCAGAGTTGCCCGGTCCCTCTTTCTTGCCCCCTTTAATTGTTGGTGTTGTTGCCAAATACTAACTCTGCTTCCATTATTTTGTATATGAACTCCTATATTCTCATACTACTTTTTTACACACGACTAGTTAATGATGTATAAATGTATAAATTTGTGATTAATCACATGTAATTGATAGTTAATGAGTTGTTTAATAGTAACATTCGTGATTATTGGTTAATCCATTAACCATTCAATACACATGATTAACCATGATTTTATACATCATTAGCCAGGTGAAAAAATGCTGTAAAAAAGTAGTGTTTGATATGATAATTTGTTTGTATATATTACTATTTTTTTCTTGTACATTATTTATTCTTTTGTACATATTTTATTTTTATTTTATAGTATCTTATTTTTAAGAAAAGTAAGTTGCTTCTGCTTCCATCGGTTTTGTCTGAGTTTCTTTGTAGTTTGCTTGTTCTCGTTTTTTCATAATACATTGTTGTTTAAGTTTCTGGAAGATTCATACATTTACTCACAAATAAAATGAAATGGATGATAAGGATAGGCAGAGTGAAGGAACAAAGGGGTGTTATCCTTTTCTAATGTGTTTTTATACCGTCTACACCTTTTTTTTTTTTTTTTTTTTTTTTTTTTTTTTTTTTTTTTTTTTTTTACAAGTACCGTCTACAGCTATAAGTTCTCATTTGCTCATTCCAAAATACTTAGGGTGCGTTTGGAAGAGCTTATGGAGAGCATATGAGAATAGCTTATGGAATTAAACTTATACAAATAGTTTATAATATTTTCATACGCTGTTTTTGGTTTATTTTCATAAGTTTGTCAAAGAAGTTTATGAAAATAAGTTGTTTTTAGCTTATTTTAAATTTTTTTTTTTGCATAAACGCTTAAATAAGCAGTATTTCCAAATGCACCCCTAATCAATTAGGACATGGCTTGTGTATCTTACATGAAATAATTTCTTGGACTACATATTTCAATTTAATCGAACTGGAGATCTAATCGTGAGACATCAGGATCATGATTAAATTGGTTTAATCGGTTCAACCAATGGTTGAATTGGGTAATTAATAAATAAATAAATAAATTATAATATATATATATATATATACATATGTGTGTGTGTGTGTTAATAAAGAAATGTTACTTCCCTAAAAAAAATGTTTCATTTCCATCGCATTGCATCAAAAACCTCATCCATCTATTTTGTTCTCCCAAATTTTCGACAATATTAAGATCGAATAAATGAAGAATAATATCACTATCAATCACTCTCACTCTTAATTCAAATGCATTTCTCTTATATTAAAATTCTCTAAACTAGCAGAGTAAGGGTACAAAATAGCTTGTCCTCTTCTTTACATTCATCTACTATATATAACAAAATGCATATAACCGTTCATCCCACTCACGTTACCGTTTTAGGCTCCTCTTACACTCGGATTTACATCCCATGAACTAGTAACTGCTTCTCCTGCTCGCCTATCATTTTCTCCCCTAGTTTGACTCGGTCTTCCCTCTTTGAACGATATTCTTACTCGGATCATAACTTTCTCAGCACTGGGCCAACGACATTCTCAGCCTAACCTAAGCCCAATAGCTGAACCTCTACTCGGTCCCCCTTTGGCCCACTATTCTAGGATGGTACACAAGCCCCCCAAACTCTAAGTCTCAAAGAGATGCGAGAGCTTATAGGAAAGGCTTTCACATGTTCTTTCGGCCTGTACTAATTTTTGTCTTCTACTTCTCGGTCAGTACACCAGTCTCCCGAGTTCTAAGTCTGAGTTAGACGAGAGGGCTTTTACATCTGCTCCTCACTTATTTCTGATTATGTCTACTACCCTCTTGATACGGTTCAAGAATTTTCTAGTGTGCCTCGTTAAAACCTTCTCAAGCAAAAACCTCTTCGAGAAAAAAGCTCGACACAGGAAAAAGAGTACACATCGATAATCCTCAAATTCGCATCTTGATTTTACTCGGGAAAGAGTTGCTTTGCTATCTTTGACTATGTATGATTGATTCTCATTCTCGGCGTTCATATACACACTTTTGCGCTTTAACGACAAACGATGTCGTACTCTCTTGTCCCCCCATTGTCTTCATTTATAGGTTGGCATGCCCAGCTGTACACTTTTTAACACGTGCCTTACACTCTGATGCTTCTCTCTCCTCGTTCGCCTCGAGCGCACAACTTTATTAACCTTGTCCTTTTGCCTTTCTGAAGAGTTGAGTCTCTTGATCTTCCAATATCCCTCAATAAACGCAAAGTATCATCATAACTCTACTGTATGTCTATTCACCTGCCGCACTTGCTCGTTTCTCAACACCATCAGTCATGATGACCGACATTTATAGGCCCCTAATTTCTCTCTCCTCAACCATTTCCCCCCAAAACACACTTGCCCGCCTTGTTGCTTAGTATTCCTTCCCAAGCGTTTCCTTTTCCTTCAGCCTTTATAAAGAAATCTTCCTTTCCCTTCCCTGGCATTTTCCTTCTTCCTCAATCGGTGCTTCCTCCTCTTGAAATCCTCCATTGATTCTTCTTTCTCCTAACACAGGTACACCTATCTTTGCAACCATCTCTCTTTCTTTTTTATTGCATTATGAGTTCTCCCGAAGGAATCCCTTCCTTTCCTTCTGACATGAACCCCTCCTCTAGCATCCCCACCATACAGATCCTGGAAGACTCTTCTACTTCCAGCGATTCTACTTCTCTATCTTCACTACCCCAAAACTCATCTTTTCAAATCAAGAACGACCACCCAGAAGAAGTGGTTTCGAGATCTTCTGGGCACCACAGAGGTGAAACCCAGATTCACCCTCCCCCACCCATTCCTCCAATTCCTGGGTTCGAATGGGTGGATTTGGATGTGGTTGCCCACTATTCGACGAAAAGTTCGTTGGGTGTCTCTCAACGCCCGAAACAATAAGCGATTGCTCTCCCTCTTCAATTCCTCATACAAGGGATTTAAAACTGAATTTTTCAAAGGACAATATGCCGATGGCGAGTACTCATTTTGGTTAGACGAGGTGGGCGACCATAAGTTCCCATTATACTGGACGAGAAATCCCTGCCACATTACTGATACATATTCGGAGCTTACTTCCAATGAGAAGGAGGAAGCGGAGGTCCTTGCTAAACTCGCTCTCTTACACTGTGCTGATATTCTCAGAGTCCTGTACGCCGTATGCAACACCCTTTCCCGAGTGTCACATTCCCGAACGTTTATAAGGCCGAAAATATTTATTAATGCAGAAAATACGAATTTTCTTTTTCTTTTCTTTTCATAAAGATGTAATGGGATTAGTAAAGGTAATAAATAACACTAATAAGTGAACTTAGGTTCACCATGCATTTCTAGAACATATTGTATTATAAATACAGAAACAGAAAACGAAAAACAGAAACATCAACATTACTATATATAGACATAAGTCTAATGTATGACTGACATAAGAAATACAATAAGTACTAGGAGTCATAGCTCCCAAAAGGTACTATAAAAACTGACATAGTCTGGCCGACAACAAAACTAAAACAGCAAAAGAGTCCACCTCCGAACTCAAAGGGACTGCGGAACCAAACCATCGTCGTGTCCATCTGTTCAAGCATCAACAGCAAGTACCAGCAGAAAACATACAGATATGGGTGAGATTCCCGTTCATCAACACAACAAAATAGCAGCAGTAAAAACGGGACGACTCACCGGGTAACAGCGTACCCAACATGCTTACAAGGTTCTCAATATAAATCATGTTAAGCAGTCAACAACATAATATCATGCTAAATATTTAACAGCATAATATAAGGCATTCTTAAACAATACAGCGATGTATAACAGTAAATGTAAACATCATTAGCCATGCAATGCATCGCAATGTATATGACTCAATGTCAATGTCACTGGGTACTACTCTGACCCCTACTCCATGGAGCTAACAAAACATTCGGAGTGAGTGAATGGGAGGACATGTTCCGGTTTCTGCCAGCCATGAGCAAGATGCTACAACATTCGTAACGTGAAAAGTACGGCATCTAGTAGAGGATATCATTGTATTGCACGGATTCGCCACGACACAGAAGAATCACCAACTGGTCACATGTCAGCCCTTCCAACCCTGATACCTCCAAAAAGACCATTGAAGATCGTCACCGTAAGATTCGCACCCGCATCAAGGTGTAAGCTCAACTCCTAGGCTCAAGGCCTTACAACTATGCACATGAAATGCCAATGCTTACACAAAGCAGATGCGATAAAGCAATGTCTGTCCATTAGATAGACTTCAAGGTTCACTAAGGTTCTCTTCCTTAGAAACTACACACATCTTTGTTTTATAAAACAGTTATCCATCGGATAAATCATTTATCCATCGGATAAATATCTCGTGATTCCTTTGGAATGATCCATACTGCTTTCAGAATCGTCGACTGTCCCCACAAACCAACACAAGTCTTTTCAGCGTGTTTTGTCCTCACTCACACGCTTTCTAGGGAACTTCCCAGAAGGTCACCCATCCCATAATTACTCTAAGTCAAGCACGCTTAACTATAAAGTACTTATGTTCTAAGCTCCCGAAAAGAAGATAAATCTTGTTGATATGGTTAGTACCAATCAATTCTTATATGCCTTCCCTTAACTATACAGTCCCATACCTGCATAGCCTCAGGATTCCTTCCACTGTACAGTCCCATACCTGCACAGCCTCAGGATCTCTCTCATTCCAGTTATCACAAGACAGAAACCATTGAACGATTAACCTGGATCCGAATCATCGGTCCGTCATCGAACTATTGTTTCAAAACCCAAAACGTTACATGTTTGTGTTTATGTCTTATGAATTATGTCTCAGTCATAAGCATTATGAATAAGGATTGAGAATCCTCTTAGATAAGTCTTTAAGCCTTTCTAAGGTATTAATCCCTTGTTTTTCAATTAAGGAAACAAGTGTTGATTTCACTTAAGTCTTATGAACTCATTGATGTACTAAGTCATCAATGGTATAGTACATGGTCTTGTTCCACCACATACCATACTTAATTAACCCTTGTCTTCAACTCTAAGTTAATTATTTAACTTAGGTTTTTCACGCGTAAAACTTTACGATTGAGTTAGAAAACTCCTTTTGTAAACCAAACAACTTTTACGATTGAAAACTCATTTGATTTGAAACAACATTTGAACTACTTACTTCACTTCTAGCATTTTCTAAAACATGAAATTCGCTTAGCGAGAGTACATTCGCTTAGCTAAATTAAGGTAGTGATTCCTTTCTCGCGGGGCGAACAGAAGTTTCGCGTCGCGAGGCTGAGAGTTATATTTGCTCCTTATACAAATCCTCTGTATCGCGAGGCGAATATTGTCTCGCGTCGCGAGGCAGAGAACTGTATTTCAAACCGACCTTCTGCATCGCGAGGCGATAATTGTCTCGCGTCGCGAGGCAGAGATGCAATTCTTCACTGCTTAGGCGGTTCGCGGGGCGAGAACTACTTCGCTACGCGAGGCAGAGAAGCTGCATCTTTGCTGCTCGGCTAGTCCACTGTCTCGCGAGGCGAGGCAATGTTAGCCTGGCGAATGCCTTATCTTCCCTCTGTCTCGCTAGGCGAGACGGGGTTCGCTGGGCGAGTGCCCTGCTTTCACTTTTCCTTAACTTCTTCATTAATTCTCTTTTGAAACACTTAGTTTGATTAACAAACCTATGGCTAAAGAAAAGACATTTTCCACTTTGGTGACACACTTAAAAGGTTAAAACTTCATTTGATCTTTGAATCAAAATCACTTTTGTTTCTCTTTGAAAACGTAGGTTATGAAATCATGTTTTGTTACATCAAAACCTTGCTAGATCAAGAACAACACATGTTCTTATATTTTCCTCTTACTAAGGCCACAAGCCTACTCCAATGAAAAATGGAGACTTTGCTTCACCAACTAAGCAAATATAGCTCAAAAGCTCACACCAAGTATGACAAACCACAATTACACCTTATTACATCATAACCAAAACATACAAGTCCATCACACATCATGGTCTCATAATCAAGCATAAAAGTCCATACTTGATCTAGTGATCAAAGTAGGTTTTCCAACATACATGAAAATGATTTTTATTCAATCATATCATCATCAACATATGCTAAAGTACACTACAACATACTAAAGCATACACTCATCAAGACAACCTTGTTCTTGAAGAGAACTTAACCAAACATAACAATTAAAAGTGAACCCAAACTAAAGGGTTTCACCCACACATAAAGTAAACAACCATCTTCACCACCACCATCTTGGTGTGATGAGGTTCTTCTCCCCATACCTGTTGAAGAGCAGATTCCCGGATCAAAGTCGGTTGATCGGTTTGTGAACCTTCTGATAATTGTCACCAACTACAAACAACCAAACAATCAATAATTAAACAACAATCAAACCAAACTCAACAATTCTCACAAAGAGGGTTTCGGCCACCCTAAAGAGAATAAAGCTAGGAATTGATCTTGGTTTTCCATTTCATGGATTCAAAGGTATTAGGAAAGCTAAGAATGAAATCAAGTGTTAGAAATCAAAAATTGATGAAAACACTATTCATCATCATCAAGAAGGGTTCGGCCCTAATGTGCTTTTTGAGCTATGATGAGAGTTGAATCATAAGCTCTTGGGTTTAGGTAGAGAATGATGAGGTGAGTTCAAAGAAATTGGTCTCACATCAAAATGATTTTTCTACAATTTCCTATGGATTTTCAAAGTTTTGGATCTAAGAAATAATTTTCATGAAAATGAAGATTGATATTGAAATAAAGAGATGTTCAAGAAGCTAAGAGATCATAGAAGTGATCTTACCTTAAAATGAAGGAAGATTGCTCAAGGAATCAAGTGATTCCAACAAGTGATTCAAGCTTTTCAAGGATGAAAATGGAGTTTCTCTCAAGAACAACTATGGAGCTCTTTGGGGTGAGGGGCTGTGCGAAAATGATGAAGTGAGGGGCTGAGTTCAGCCTCTTAAAAGCTCACTTAAGGGTAAAAAGGTCATTTGCCAAAAGGGTAAAATGGTAAAAGTGCAAAAGACTAAGGTTAGGGGCATTTTGGTCATTTCACGTCTAGATTTTTTCCGATCATCATGACGACTCTGGCATACTCTCCCAAGTGTCCTGGGATGTTGTGATATCAGGATTATCTGTTGGCGAGTCTCGGTAAGTCCATATGTGGCTCCGTTCGTCACCCGATTGAGGATTCCGCCCGAACGAAGGTCAGGAAGTGATTTTTCTGAAATTTTTATGAAATTTAACCAAAACGTAGAGGATCAAATTCTAAGACTTATTGTCTCGTTCACGGGTCCATCTGAGGTCTTCTGAGCAGTAAAATCATACTGTCAGTGTAAAAATGCAGACCGGGCTCCGTTTGAGTTTTTGACTCAAAACTTAATTGTAGCTTCCTACGATATCGTCGAGCATGACTATGGTCTCGGAATATTTTATTTCTATTCCTAAGACCTCGAATAAAATAAAGACGTTAAAATACTGAAGAATTAGAAAACGTGAAAATCGGGACGTTACACCGTAGCTCAAGAAGACCAGTGGCGAAGTGAGTCACTTATATTTACTTTATGTTATATACTTTGCCAATGCGTTGCTAACCTATTGTTGTTATTATCTTCAGAGACCATGGGTGACATGCTTTCATTTGCTGAGATGCAAATGATCAAACTAGAGCAAGCTAAGAATCAGAAATTCGCTTAATCCTCAGCTGCTGCCCCAACACAAACTTCCCATGACTCCCCTGCCTTTATCAAGAAGCGAGCTACTTCAAAACCTCCCGTTTCCAAAAAGAGGAAAACCATCGAAACGGGGGAGGATGCTCAAGTCGCCAACCCTTCCGACAAGAGTGTGTTTGCTCCCTCACCCGAGAATCCTATATCTGCTGTTGCCGGAACTCAGAGAAAGAAGGTGCTGAAAAAAAGCTGGTTTGGTTGCACCCAAAACGAGGAACTCTAGTCACTGTGGTGGCATGAATTCAACCATCGCCTTGATAATGACGATCATTTGGTCAAGAAAGCCGACGAAGACTTGGTTGAACATTACGGCAGTGCCTCTACTTATGAAGGAGCCGAGATGTATGCTCTTCACTCAGCTTCATTTATTCGGCAGGTTGAGAAGGAACGCATTCGGGTAGAAATGCTTCTGAAGGAGAAAGATGGCGAGGTTGAGTCCCTGAAGGTTCAACTGACGGAATCCACTGAAGAGAAGAACACACTTAAGGGGCGCTATCAAAAGCTGGACGGCGAGAAGAAGAAATTGGAAGCCAGTTTGAAGAAAGCTCAAGATGAAGCTAAGGCTGCTGAGGAGAAAGCTCTCACCGCTACCATCGCGCTCGAAACGGCCAACAACTCCATCAAGGAACTGCAACACTCCCTGGCTTCTCAAAAAATTGAAGCGGATTATGAAGTTAATGCTTTGAAACTTGCTTCTGCTGATAAATTTGAGGCTGGGTTTGAACATGCTATCAGCCAAGTCCGCGTTGTTCTTCCCGACTCTCATTTGTCGTCATGCCATGTGTGGAAGGAAATTGTGGACGGGAACTTGGTTAGGCCCGAGAATGAAGATTTGGGGGCTGCAGTAGAAGAAAATGCTCCTACTTCTATAGTGGATGTTGAAGTTAATTCAGGAGATTTCCCGAATTAACTCTTCTTTATGTAATGTATACTTCAGGTATGTAATTTCAGACTTTATTTAATGAATGACAATACCGTTTGCTTTTCTATTGCTTTTCTCTTCGTTTTTCTTGTATGCTTTATATTGCTAGAAATGCTACTCGTCGCCTGCTTCGCTGTATACTCCCTTGCAACCCCTTCACCCTTTTTTTTTGGACCCCTCGCTCAGATAATCCTATTTCCTCCTTTTCAACCTTATGACCTCCTCCTTCACCCTATTTTGTTTTTTTAGCCTTGTAGCCACCATCATCCTTATGACTTCTTCCTCTCCATCCTTCTTCCTTCAGCCTTATCCCCCTTTCAAACCTACAACCTTATCTCCTCCTTCTCAATCTTACAACTTTTTCCTCCACACCCTTCTTCATTCATCCTTATTGGTCCCTTCCCGACCGTATTACATCCTCTTCTTCCTCCATAACCCTTTCCTTTCCAGTTTGAAGAAAGCTCAGAATGAAGCTAAGTCTGTTGAGGAGAAAGCTCTCATCGCCACCACCACGCTTGAAACGGCCAACAACTCCATCAATGAACTGCAACACTCCCTGGCTTCTCAAAAAATTGAAGTGGATCTTGAAGTTAAAGCTTTGAAACTTATTTTTGTTGATAAATTTGAGGCTGGGTTCGAACATGCTATCAACCAAGTCCGCGTTGTTCTTACCGACTCTGATTTGTCGGCATGCCATGTGTGGAAGGAAATTGTGGATGGGAAGTTGGTTGGGCCTGAGAATGAAGACCTGGGGGCTGAAATAGAAGAAAATGCTCCTGCTTCTACAGTGGATGCTGAAGTTAATTCGGGAAATGTCTTGAATTAACTCTTCTTTATGTAATGGCTTACTTAAGATGGGAGGAGAAGCTAAAAAATGCTTAAAACTCTTGAAAGCTTCCTCAAACTCGATACTCCATTCGAACTGTTACGGATTTCTGAGTAATTTAAACAATGGTCGAGCTTTTTCTACCAATTTTGGTAGGAACCGAGCTAATGAAGCCAGCCTCCCTGCCAACCTTTGCACCTCTTTGACATTTCTTGGACTTCTCATTTCAATGATGGCTTTGCACCTGTCAGGGTTGACCTCGATGCCCCTATGTGCGAGCATGAAGCCAAACAACTTGCCACTTCTAATGCCAAAGTTGTACTTTGCTGGATTGAGCCTCATATTGTACTTCTGGAGTTGATAGAAGATCTCCTGAAGATCAGTTGCATGCTGAGAAGGGTCTTTTGATTTGACAACTACGTCATCAACATACACTTACAAATTCCGGCCAATTTGCTTCTCAAACACTTTATCTATGAGCCTTTGATAAGTGGCTCCGACATTCTTCAATCCGAATGGCATTACTCGGTAACAGTAGTTTGTACGGTTGGACATGAACGCCGTTTTGTCTTCATCAGGTTTGTACATGCGAATTTGATTGTATCCCGAGGATGCCTCAATTAGACTGAGGATCTTGGACCCTGATGCTCCATCTACTAGCTAGTCAATACTCGATAATGGATATGAATCCTTCGGGCAAGCTTTATTCAAATCCGTTTAGTCTGTGCACATTCGCCACTTTCCGTTGGATTTCTTCACCAACGCGACATTTGACAGCCAGGTGGTATACTTGATCTCCCAAACAAATTCCGCTTCTACTAACCTTCTGGTTTCCTCTTCCATCACCTTCCTCCTTTCCTCTCCTAACTTCCTCTTCTTCTGCGAAACTGACTTGGCATCTGGGCATAACGAGAGTTTGTGACATATGAAATTTGGATCTATACTCGGCATGTCTGCATTACTCTGTGCAAAAAGATCTGAATTCTTCATCACTGTCTTCTTGATTTTTCCTTCTAACCCCAAATCAAGCTGAGAGCCTACATGTGTAACTTGCTCCGCCGACTTCCTTAACTGAAATGTTTTAAGGTCGTCGACTGGTTGGGACCTCAAATATCGCTTTTCTTCTCTCAAATCTAATTCCACAGAATTGACCTGCACTGTGTTTTTCGACGACTTAGGAGGGATCAACGCTCATGTGGTTCTGTCAGTTGGATCGTGGGCTGATTTAAACACCAAATTTTGTGGTAGAGGGGAAGAAACATAGGAGGTAGAGGTTGAAGAGGTAGTGGGGAAATGAACAGAAATGCGAGATTTGAGGCCCCAACCGATCGACGACCTTAAAAAATTTCAGTAAAGGAAGTCGGTGGGGCACGTTACACATGTAGGC
Source organism: Ammopiptanthus mongolicus (assembly GCA_039655645.1). Lineage (NCBI taxonomy): Eukaryota > Viridiplantae > Streptophyta > Magnoliopsida > Fabales > Fabaceae > Ammopiptanthus > Ammopiptanthus mongolicus. The sequence continues at coordinate 36,556,537 of CM077347.1, forward strand.
TCTTAGCTTGATCCGGGGTTAGAAGGAAAAATCAAGGAGACAGTGATGAAGAATTCAGATCTTTTTGCATGGAGTAATGTAGACATGCCGGGTATAGATCCAAATTTCATATGTCACAGATTCTCGTTATGCCCGGATGCCAAGCCAGTATAGCAAAAGTAGAGGAAGTTAGGAAAGGAAAAGAGGAAGGCAGTGGAAGAGGAAACCAAAAGGTTAGTAGAAGCGAAATTTTTTCGGGAGATCAAGTATACCACCTTGCTGTCAAATGTCGTGTTGGTGAAGAAATCCAACGGAAAGTGTGGATGTGCACAAATTACACGGATTTGAATACAGCTTGCCCGAAGGATTCATATCCCTTACCGAGTATTGACCAGCTAGTAGATGGAGCATCAGGGTACGAGATCCTTAATCTAATTGATGCGTACTCGGGATACAATCAAATTTGAACGTACAAACCTGATGAAGACAAAATGGCGTTCTTGTACAACCGTGCAAACTATTGTTACCTGATTAATGCCATTCGGATTGAAAAATGTGATAACTCTAAGAAATAAGAGTTGTTACTATCCTTTTAGCTTAATCATTGTCCTTGTTTTGATTGATTTTGGAAAAGAAATTTAAGATTTGTTTGATTGAGTAAATATTTGTTTGAATATGATTAAATGTGAAAAAGCTATAAATTATGATCTGTTATTACTGAAGGTTTGATTTAGGTTTGAGCAGGCTTTTAAAGATGTAATTGCTGAAGGAATTGGTCTGGGATGTTTTAGAATGCTGCACCTTCTGGGGAGCAAGTCACTACAAGATAAAATCATTTCCTGCTCCGCTAATGCCCACTAGAAGACAAAATACCGGCTGCGCTGTGCAAAAAGGAGGAGAGAGAATACAATGCAGCAGCTGTGTGTACTTGGGAATTGGGCCAAGGAATATTTTGGTGTTGAATGAGCTAGGAGTCTTTAAGAAGTTGGACGTATTTATCTGACAGCTGAGGGAAATTAATTTGAACTTAGGAATAAGAAGCTTTTAATGAACTCAGTTCTATTGCTAGAAATCAAATCTTAATTCCAGGGCTAAATGCTGTAGCATCTTGAAGCATAAGTTACCCTGAAGTTAAAACTACAAAGGATTAGAATCCTAAATGTTTCTATCTCTGTTTTAAAACAACCATTTATTGCTAATTTTAATTCCTTGCATTTATTATTTACTGTTTTGATACCCAATTACTTCATTTACTTTACATGCTTAAATCTACTCTTTATTTTATTAAGCTAAGGAGAAAAGGTTAAACTAGCATTTGTATTCAAATCATTTAAATTCTCATGGGAACGATCTTTATTCACACTTTATTACTTGTTATGATTGTGCACACTTGCACATATCACTATTTTAGCACAACAAGTTTTTGGTGCTGTTGTCAGGGACTGACAGTGGTGTTGAATATTTAAATTCTTTTATTAACTTTTCTGTTTAGCTAGTACTGAAAACTGTGTGCAGTTTGCTCAGCAACAGGTACTAAATATATATGCATAGCAAAGGTATACCTGATTTCCAAATCGACTAGGAGATAGAGAAAACAGCAAGAAGGTTAAGGAAGAGAACTAAAGAACAAAGAGCTCGAGATCAGCACTCTGACTTAGGCTTCATGGCTCATATTCTTGTAAATGAGGATGAGCAACCTGGAATGATTGAGATGCCTAATGACAGGGATAGGCCTATCAGGGGCTGTACTGTGTTTGATCCTCAGACCATGAATACTGGGATAGTGAGGCCAGAAATAACCACTCAGCAGTTTGAATTCAAACCTATGATGTTCCAAATGCTTCAAACTGCTGGGCAGTTTAGTGGTGCGCCTATTGAAGACCCTCATTTACATTTGAGGCAATTTCTGGAAGTGGCTAGCAATTTCAGGACCCCTAGGGTGAGTGATGATGCATTCAAGTTGAGACTTTTCCCTTACTCTCTTAGGGATAGAGCTAAGACTTAGTTGGACTCATTGGAAACTAACTCCATCACTTCTCGAAATGGCCTAGCTGAGAAGTTTTTGACTAAGTACTTCCCTCCTATCAAGAATGCAAAGATAAGGGGAGACATCACTTCATACAGGCAGAATGATGATGAAACCTTATATGATACTTGGGAAAGATTCAAGGATTAACTGAGAAAATGCCCTCACCATGGAATTCCAGCTTGCATTCAGTTGGAGACTTTTTATAATGGGCTGACATCTCCTTCAAAACTGATGTTAGATGCCTCATCTGGAGGTGCCCTGTTGATTAAGTCCTATAATGAAGCATTTGAGCTATTGAAAGCATAGCGGCTCATAGCTATCAATGGCCAACAGTGAGAGCTAATTCTTCCAAGATGGCAGCTGGTATGCATGAAGTTAAGGAGATGACTGTGATGTCAGCTCAGTTAGCTGCCATTACAAATATGTTGAAGAACTTGACTGCTACAAATACAAACCAGGAACCTGTCATGACTGAACCAGTGGCTCCAGTGAAGACAGTATCATGTGTATTCTGCGGTGAAAAACATCTATTTGAAGAATGTCCCAGCAACCCTGTTTCAGTGATTATGTGGGAAATAGAGGCAATCAATATTCCAACAATTATAATTCTGGATATAGGCATCGTCATCCAAATTTCAACTATAGCAATCACAACACTTTGAATCCTGTTTCTGGCCATGTTCCACAACAGAATCAGCAACAAGGGCAGAACACTCAGCATCAAACTCAAGTCCCAGCTAAAGAACCTTCTCTTGAGGCTATTCTGAAAGCTTTTATGACTGAAACTAAGGTTCAAATTCAGAACCAAGGGGTAGCTATGAGGAACTTAGAAAATCAAGTGGGTCAGTTGGCCACTGCACTCACCAATAGGCCAGCTGGTACCCTCCCTGCATCCACAAAAACTCCATCTTCTTCAACTGATAAAGGGTAGGAACAGATCAAAGTCATAAATCTGAGAAGTGGTAAAGAACTGCCAGAAGCTATAGCAATTAAGCAGAAAGCAACTAAGAAGATTGAAACAGCCGAGCCAGAAAAGGAAATTCCTGAGGCAATCCCAGTAGCTGAAGATGAAATGCAGGACATTCCTAGGCAGAAGGAGACCAAATTGACTCCAGAGATACCACCTCCACCATTTCCACCAAGGTTGAGAAAGTCAGCTCAAGAAAAGCAATTTAGCAAGTTTTTGGAAATCTTGAAGCAGTTGCATATAAACATACCTTTGGTTGAAGCCCTGCAGCAGATACCCAATTACACCAAATTCATGAAGGATATCCTTACGAAGAGAAAGAGGTTGGGAGAATTTGAGACAGTGGCAATGACAAAGAAGTGCAGCCAGCTGTTGCAAAACAAGGTTCCTTAGAAAATGAAAGATCCAGGCAGTTTTACAATCCCTTGTTCTATAGGGAATACTTATTGTGGAAAAGCTCTGTGTGATCTTGGAGCTAGCATTAATATGATGCCTATGTCCATTTTCAAGCAACTGAAGATTGGTCAAGCCAGACCTACCACTGTTGCTTTACTACTTGCTAACAGGTCTATTGCTTACCCAAAAGGAAAAATTGAGGATGTTCTAATCAAGGTGGACAAATTTGTATTTCCAGTGGACTTCATTATCCTTGACTTTGAGGCTGACAAGGAAGTCCCAATTATCCTTGGAAGACCTTTTCTTGCAACCGGGAGAACATTGATAGATGTGCAGAAAGGAGAACTCACTATGAGGGTGAATGATCAGCAAGTAATTTTCAATGTCTTTAATGCACTACACTATCCTGATGAGGAAATGGAAAGCTGTTCCGTTGTTACTAGTATTGAATCTCTGGTGCAAGAGCAACTGATAGTATCAGGGCAAGAATTGGAGCACGAATTTGAACTGATTGAGGGAATTGATTCTGGAAATGAAGAGTTAAAGCTACTAGTTGAAGGGAATTTGCCACACATATTTTGGATTAGAAAATATGAGTCTTTAGATGTATCTGCAGACACCTTCAAGGGGAATGTACCCTCTATTGAAAGACCTCCCACCCTTGAATTGAAGCAACTACCTTCTCATCTGAAGTATGCCTATCTTGGAGAACAGGAAACTCTTCCTATCATCATTTCTTCTTTCTTAAGTTCTGAGCAAGAAGGTAGTCTTAAGTCAGTTTTAAAAAGGCACAAGAAAGCTATTGGATGGCAAATGGCAGATATTAGAGGAATAAATCCTAGCTTTTGTATGCACAAAATTCTGTTAGAGGAAGATGCCAAGGACAGTATTGAAGGCCAGAGAAGACTGAACCTGATAATGAAAGAAGTGGTTAAGAAAGAGATCATCAAATGGCTAGATGCAGGAATTATTTACCCCATTTCAGATAGTGTGTGGGTAAGTCCCGTGCAATGTGTTCCAAACAAAGGAGGAGTCATTATGGTAAAAAATGAGAAGAATGAGCTGATTCCTATAAGGACAATCACAGGTTGGAGGATATGTATGGACTACAGAAAACTAAACAAGGCCACAAGGAAGAACCATTTTCCCTTACCATTCATAGATCAGATGCTTGATAGGTTGTCTGGGAGAGACTTTTCATGTTTCCTAGATGCCTATTCAGGCTACAATCAGATAGCAGTTGCACCCGAAGATCAGCAGAAGACCACATTTACTTGTCCATATGGTACATTTGCTTTCAGAAGAATGCCTCTTGGCCTCTGCAATGCTCCAGCAACCTTTCAAAGGTGCATGATGGCCATTTTTTCTGATTTTATTGAGAAGATTATGGAGATTTTCATGGATGATTTTTCAGTGTTTGGAGATTCATTCATGGGATGCTTGGACAATCTAGAGCAGGTGCTGGACATATGTGAAGAGATCAATTTAGTTCTAAATTGGGAAAAGTGTCATTTCATGGTCAAAGAAAGCATTGTGCTAGGCCACAAAGTGTCAAAGAAAGGCTTAGAGGTGGACAAAGCTAAAATTGAGGTGATTGAAAAACTTCCCCCACCCAATTCTGTTAAGGGCATCAAAAGTTTCCTAGGACATGTTGGGTTCTATAGGAGATTCATCAAAGACTTTTCTAAAATATCCAAGCCACTGTGCAAATTGCTGGAGCATGATAGTGCATTTGACTTCACAGATGAATGCTGATCAGCTTTTGAAACTTTGAAGAGGGCTTTGATCACTGCCCCTGTAATAGTAGCTCCAGATTGGGAAAAACCATTTGAGTTGATGTGTGATGCAAGTGATTTTGCAGTGGGAGTTGTGCTAGGTCAAAGGCATAACAAGATTTTTCATACTATCTATTATGCTAGCAAGACCCTCATTGATGCTCAGATCAACGACACCACTATAGAAAAAGAGTTGCTGGCAGTTGTATTTGCTTTTGACAAGTTCAGACCCTATTTGGTGGGGACCAAGGTTGTGGTATACACAGATCATGCAGCCATCAAGTATCTCATTGACAAGAAGGATGCAATGCCAAGGCTTATCAGATGGGTGCTTTTGCTTCAAGAGTTTGATTTAGAGATCAAAGACAAGAAGGGAATTGAAAATCAGGTAGCTGATCATCTTTCTAGAATTGTTGAAGGAGAAGCCAAGCCTCAAGGAGAAATCAAAGAAATTTTTCCTGATGAACACCTTTTACTGATTGAAAATGCTGCAGCACCCTGGTACGCTGACATTGTGAATTTCCAGGTCAGTGGGGTAATTCCTGTGGAAATGAACTCTTAACAAAAAAGGTTTCTGCATCAAGTTAAACTTTTTTAATGGGATGAACCTTTTCTGTACAAAAGATGCCAAGACCAGATCATGAGGAGATGTGCTGCTGATGAAGAAATGCATGATATTCTTAATGATTACCAGGCTGCTCCTTATGGAGGCCACATTGGAGGAAAAAGAACAGCTGCTGAAGTCCTACAATCCTGGTACTTCTGGCCCACTTTGTTCAGAGATGCTTAAGAATTTGCCAGGAACTGTGATAGATGTCAAAGGGTGGGGAATATTTCCAATAAACAAGAACTGCCACTCGACACCATTTTGGAGATTGAACTATTTGATGTGTGGGGGATAGATTTCATGGGGCCATTCCCGGTTTCATTTGAAAATACCTACATCCTAGTAGTAGTTGATTATGTCTCCAAATGGGTGGAGGCAGTAGCTTTGCCCTCCAATGATGCCAGAGTAGTCACCAAGTTTCTGCACAAGAATATCTTTACCAGGTTTGGCACTCTTAGAGCTATAATCAGTGATGAAGGCTCTCATTTTTGCAACAAGCTATTTGCTAATTTGCTGGCAAAATATGGAGTGAAACACAAGGTGGCTATTGCATATCACCCTCAGATCAGTGGTTAAACTGAAGTGTCCAACAGAGAGCTCAAAAGGATCCTTGAAAAAAATGGTGAATCCTTCCAAGAAGGACTGGTCTTTACACTTAGATGATGCTCTCTGGGCCTACATGACTGCATTTAAGACCCCTATTGGCATGTCCCCTTACAGATTGGTTTATGGAAAAGCTTGCCATTTGCCAATTGAGCTGAAACACAAGGCATTCTGGGTCATAAAGAAGTTGAATTTTGATGCACAAGCGGCTGGAGAGGCACGACTGCTGCAGCTGAATGAACGTGAAGAGTTCAGGCTGTCTTCTTATGAAAATGTTGAAGCATACAAGAGCAAGGTCAAGGCATGGCATGATCATAAAATCCAGCCTAGGGAGCGAGTTAAAGGCATGCAAGTGCTTCTGTTTAATTCTAGATTAAAACTATTCCATGGGAAGTTAAAATCAAGGTGGTTGGACCCTTCAAATTGGTCAAGGTATACCCTCATGGAGCTGTGGATTTGTTGGATGAAAGCTTTGGTCGGGAGTTCAAAGTTAATGGCCAAAGGGTGAAGCAATATTGGGGTGAGTCTTATGCAAGGAACAAGGCCACCATTCATCTCACAGACCCTTGACCACAAGTGTGGAATCAGGTTGAAGGACGGTAAACCAAGCGCTACTAGGAGGCAACCCAGCTTTATATTCTTTTGCTTAATTAGTTCATTTTAATTTTAGTTTAATTTTAATTTCATATTCTTCTGTGTTACTTTAGTTTAAATAAATAAATGTTGTTAACCTGTGTTATAGCAGGTTATAGCATGCGCTAGGTTCTAAAGGTTGTGCTGGGAGTTGGGTCATGTCAAGTCAAGCCCATTGTTCAACTCCAAGAATTTTGAAGTCCAAATTTAAACAACTGAAGAGTTTTTGGGAGCGGAAGAGTTACAAAAATCGTGGGGATTGAAACTGGTCTGCAACCACCCACTTAATTCCACCATTCTCTCCACCACTCATATCTATCCCTAACTTCTCACCTCAACCTATTAAAGCTACTGTCATCTTGCCCTTGTAACATCCTAGTTTTTCTTTAACTCTAATCGAGTGAGTTAATCTCGATTGGAGCTTTGGATGATTGTGTGAATTATTATTTGTTAGTTTTAGACCTAGTTTGAAGCTTAGGAATAGGCTTGAATAAGGTTGGAGGTGCCTAAGGCGTTAAACGAGTAACTGTGGAAGCCAGAAGTTTGGAAGACTTTTCCTAGCTGAGCTACACGCTCGAGCGTGGGAAGGTAGCACGCCTCAGCATGACAACGCTCAACCGTTGGTAACGTTGAACGCTCAAGCGTTCTGAGTGCGTTTGCCAGGTGGTATGCTTCTTGACGCGTGTGCTACCTGTGTCAAGCCAGGGTCAAGGAGGAGCGGACAAGGTTCCACGCTCAAGCGTGGAGAGGACCTCACGCTCAAGCGTGGGCACGCTCAAGCGTGGGAAACCTGCACGCTTTAGCGTTCTCAACAGGATGCCCCAAGTGAAGTTTTCTCTTCACTTTCACTTGGCATCATTTCTCAACTCTTCAAGCTCAAAACTCTGCAAGGTAGAGAGAGAGGCTCTCGTTCTAGAGAGAGAAAGCTTGAGGTTGAAGGCGATTGAAGTACCGGAACGCAATTCCGACTACACCATTGTGATCGTGGTGAGGTTATCTTCAACTTTGACGGATTGGTTTCTCGATCGTCCGAGGGCAAAGTTCGTGCTTTGATTTCCCGCAAATTGTAGACTAAGGCCGTGACTACCAAGAGGATTTGGGGCTGTTCGTGGCTGAGCTTGCAGCTGTGTTCGCGGAGGTGATTCTCTTTGAGTTCGTGCGACGATTATTCAGGTGGGGAGTAAGAGTACTTCTGCCGTCGGGAAGGCAAGAGCAATGTAGGATGTTTTTCTGCTATGTGTAGGGAAGCCCTAACCCTACTAGTGGTTGAGCCCCGATAAAGTACCTAAACCCTAGGTTTAGCTTACTTTGGGCTATCATCGTTAAGTTGGAAACCCTAGGCTACTAAACTGTTGATTAAGGATGTTTGACTTCGTATGACTGTATGCTGCTGATTGTTGTTGCTATCTGACTAAGTTCTTATATGCTACTTGGTATGTGATATGCTGCTATGTGCTGTTGTTAGTATTATTATTGCTGTTATTATGTTGTAATGTTGAACGTTGTGGCGGAATGCCTTAGAGCTAAGTTTAGCTGTGTGCTGTGTTGTCGGATTTATACCATGGATGGTTTCGTTGCAGTAATGCTGACTTCTTGAGGCTGTGGCCGTGTTTGTTTGAGCTGTGGCTCATGGACGCGTGGCGTCGAGGCTGTGGCCGTGTGGATGCAGTGGCATCGTGTTGTTTCCGGTTGAGAGCTTAGGCGTGAGATCCAGTACCAAGTCCGTTGAGGATGTTTACTTCATATCATCATCAGCTGCCAAGTGGCGAGGCCGTATGACAGGTAGTATGGGCTGCCAGCGTCATATGAGATTAGTTGTACCTGAGTGCGGGTATGAAGAGTAGATGGGGCGGTCAAGTGAGTGACCTTGGGGATGTTGCCGGTCACGGGAATAGTTTACAGTGACAGATGAGGTAGCTCCTATCCTGTCGTGACGCCCAATCCAGTCTGATTTTTCTGACTAATCCCAGAGCTTTCCATTTGTTCCAGGCTAACGTTTCGAGGCGACTGAGATACCCTGGTTCCGGTGTGGAAGGGGGATGCACTCTTATTTGTCACGGTGAGCGGTTCGGTTTCTTGGGCAAGCTAACTCCGTTCCAACACATAACCTGCTCCGGTGTGAACTTATTCGGGTGTGGAACCGTTCCAGTGGGAACAACTTTGAGTGTTTTCAGCCGATATGCTGCATGGGATTAGTATCCTGGTCTAGAGGATTGATCTGAGTGTGAGACTCATGGAGATGGATGCTTGTTACATGTGTTGTCTTGAGAGACGTGTGTTGGAATAAGTAATTGTGATATTTGCGATATCTACTATATGTGACCTGCTATATGTGTTTACTGCATTAATGTTGTTTTCTAACCTTATGATGCGTTGTATTTCTTATCTCGCTACTGTTTTTCTTTGTTGTCTGATATGGGATTGCTTGAAGACGACGAGCCAGCAGAGGTACAACGTGGACCCGAGACTTCACCAGTTCATCATGGGGGCACCACAGATGCCGGTGCTGGGCGATATTGAGATAGTGTACCATGATGAGAGGGGATGGCGGGTAGATCCCTCTACCTTTTTGGTTGTTTACACAGGACCCGTCAGTCTGATTTTTCGGAGCGGCACGCCTCCGTATCTGGATATCATCGGCCCCTATCGCGTGTACCAGTTTCTTCCTTTTCCGAGGATGTGGCGACCTCCGAGGCAGAGGGAGCGAAATTGCACGTGGGTGGCACCCCAGTCTTCGGTCGTGACCAGTAGGAGAGGTTCCGTCTACCGAGGCCAGCGCAGGAGGACCAAGCAGTATCTGAGGACCTACCGCAGGCGTAGTATTATGGTGTCCAGTTCTTCATTAGAGCACGAGCCTATTGTGCGATACAGGCGTACTCATGGCGAGGGTTAGGGTAGCTCAGGGCATCCTCACCACTGATGGTGGGAGCCTGCCAGTGCGTCCTTGGTAGTGAGCTGAGAGCTTTTCATGTACCTTTTTGAGAGGGGACGGGGGTTGCTGGTGAGTTCCGAGAGTTTTCATATACTTTTTGATGTATTTTGGTTTTATTTTGACAGCATGTATATGTATGTACAGTGGCCTACTGATGGGGCTAAGTCATGTATGACGTTATATAGTTATGTTTATATTTGCGCCTTTTACTCTGATAGTTTTTCTGTGCTTGCCCTTATTGTTTGTTTACTTCCATAACGCTGTTTGTATACCACGCTATCGTTTTATATACGGCTAGGCATAGATAATAATAATAATAATAGGAGTTTGGGACTAATGGGATTATCCTTCTAAGAGAGGAGGGTCGTCTTAGCCTTAACCCCACATGCAACCCCACTCTCCCTATCTGTCTCACCCATCTATGTCTATCACCATCGATTAAACCCTTTTTTTATCACTTTAAACACCATGGGAAAGACACGAGCGGAGTCATCCAAGAGGCTCGTTATCACCTTCTCCTCCTCTTCTGGTGAGGAAGCTGATAAGCGATTTGTGGATGAAGAAGGGAGGCTAAAATATGAGAAAGAAGTCAAGAAGCGGAATATCCATCTAGAGAAGGATTTCTTCTTATAGATTGCAAGGTATCTTTCTCTGCCCCTAATTTGAACCGAAGGTAGGGCTTGAAGGATGTTATGGATGAATACCTCGACCTATTGAATAATGCTGAAGAAACAGAACTGAATGACATGATGAGGGAAGTCCTAGTGGAGGGAGTAGATTGGAATCAAACTGATGAAAATTGGAAAATAGCAAGGCCTAATCTCACTCCCCTGGCTAAAGTCTGGTACCACGTGATCAGAACCAAAACTCTTCCCACTGCACACTTAGAAATAGTGAACAAGGAGAGGCTAGTCCTCTTGTACTGTATCTTGAAAAGAAGAAAGTAGATGTGGGTCAGTAGGTTGAGAGGGAAATTATTTCCTGTGCATTCAAAAAGAAGGGACTGTTGTTTTTCTCCTCCCTCATCACCTCCTTATGCTTAAAATGTGGAGTAAAGGCCCTGCCTGAGGATGAAATCAAGGACAATAAAGGGGCCATAGATTGGCTAGCTATCAAACGCTTCGGAGCGTCAACGTCAAAGGTGCAAGGTTCAGTTCCTCCATCTGGGCAGCAGGATCACCCAGATGATGTGAACACAAAAGTGGACCTCTGCTGCCAAATGCTACAACATAGTTTGAACCAGCAGCAACTCTTTTGGGAGTTTTCCAAAGAGCAGCATTTGTGGATGCAAAGGACCCTTGGCATCAACAAGCTGAGGCAAGGAAGCTTTCCTCCCCTATTCCCTGAGGCCATCTTTGAGCCATTCAAGTACTCTCCCCTTGACCCCATGAAACCAACTGAACCTACAAAGGAGCCTACGCCTGCTAACCCTCCTGTACCAGAGCACGCCCTGCCATCCCCACTGACAACCCTAATGTGCTTGAACCTGAGCTTGAAGTTCCTCCTATGCAACCTACTGCTAGTGAGCGTTCAGTGAACAATAATGAGATCAATTCTGAATGGATACCTCCAGCGCCTCCAAGAGATCCAGCACCAGCACAACCAACTAGCATTGACAAGGGCAAGAAGAAGATGGCTGAAGTTGAGTCTACAGCTCCTCCCCCACCCAAGAAAGGAAGAATTAAGCACACAGCTCCTCCTAGGAAGGAAAACTAGAGAAGAGAGGGAAGCTGAGAGGGCTGCTACTAAAAGCAGTGAGAGCTCAGAGGATGATATCCCTATGAGGAATAAAATGGAAAGCATAAAAGATGCCAAGGCTCAGGCAAAGAGTGGAGGGGCTGCTGTGAAACCTTGAGTGACAACTGTTGTTGCAAGTAAACTCAATCAAAGGAAAAAAATCGTCTCAACTTCCCGTGTGTTCCAACACACATGCTCTTAGAAAATCTTCCAACGATTGAATCGTCCGTTCTAACTGACCATCTATTTGGGGATGATAAGCAGAACTCAACCTTAACTTAGTTCCCAATGCTCCGTTTAAGCTTCTCCAGAACCTCGAAGTAAACCTCGGGTCTCGGTCCGATATGATACTCGAAGGCACACCATGCAGATTGATGTAAATCTGAGTTAGCCTAGCATTGTATGGTGCCTTGCCCATGGCAAGGTAGGTGATTCAGTTGGGTTACGTTCCGAAGAAGCATCTGGGTGGGGGCCGCAGGTGGGCCCTTTGAAAAAATGTGGGGCAATGGAGGTGTGATGCAATTTGGGTCATCATAGATAGGTTGACGAAATGTGCTTATTTCTTACCTATCAACCAGAACTATTCTCTGGAAAGGCTGACTCAGATTTACATCAGGGAGGTGGTGCGTCTGCATGGTGTGCCTTCCAGTATCATATCGGACCGAGACCCGAGGTTTACTTCGAGGTTCTGGAGAAGCTTAAACGGAGCATTGGGAACTAAGGCTCTGTTTGGCATGTCCAATAAGCTAGCTTATAGCTTTTTGACTAGCTTATAAGTTAGTTTGACTAAAGTAGAGGTGTTTGGTAAACAAGCTTATCTCATGAGCTTATAGCTTTTCTTCATAAGCTAATATATTTAGCTTATAACTTATTGCCTTTTCTCTCATTTTTAACCTCATTCATTTAATGAAATTCTCACTTTACTATGTTTGTCATAAATATGTCTTTTTATGTCATTTTACATTTATAAGCTAGTTTAACATCTAATTTTACCAAACACATCAAATTCAATCAGCCAGTTTTTCAGTTATCAGCTATAAGCTATAAGCTTTCAGCTAAGATTTAGCTTATCAACTATAAGCTAGCTTATCAGCCATAAGATAGCTTATCAGCCATTTTTTCCAAACAGAGCCTAAGTTAAGGTTGAGTTCTGCTTATGATCCCCAAACGGATGGTCAGACAGAACAAACGATTCAATCGTTGGAAGATTTGCTAAGAGCATGTGTGTTGGAACACACAGGAAGTTGAGACGATTTTATTTCTTTGATTGAGTTTACCTACAACAACAGTTATCACGCCCGTTCAGGATCGTGGAGAGTTTGGAAAACAGAGCATATAGGCTGGAGGAATTATCTGAGAAGCCAATACCCCAAACTTGGAACGCTTCCCATCTAAAGTTGTTCGTTAGTTAAGTCAATGTAAAAGGTGTGTACTCTTTTTCCTACTTTGGCCTTTTTCGGTTTTTGGCCTAAGAGGTTTTAATGAGGCACACTGACTTTCCTTCCCTTTCAATAAATGAAATATTTCCATTTATGTATTCCGAGTATGTTTCCATTGTTACTTTGTGTTTATTTATTTAGCAATTTGCATGTATTTATTAAAAAAAAGATATGAAGTGGAATATGAAAGGGAGGTGATGAAGTTATAAAGTTATAAGGGTGAAGTAGGCAACAAGGCCGAGTAAAGAAGAATATGAAAGGAGAAGTCATAAGGTTGAAAAGGAGGTGATAAGGCTGGTGATGAAGTTATAAAGGTGAAGGAGGCAATAAGGCCGAGTAAAGAAGAATATGAAAAGAGAAGTCATAAGGTTGAAAAGGATGCGATAAGACTGGTGATGAAGTTATATGGGTAAAGGAGGCAATAAGGCTGAGTAAAGCAGAATATGAAAAGAGAAGTCATAAGGTTGAAAAGGAGGTGATAAGGCTGGTGATGAAGTCATAAGGGTGATGGGGACAACAAGGCTGAGTAAAGAAGAATATGAAAAAAGAATATATAAGGTGGAAAAGGAAGTAATAAGGTTATAACGATGATGTGAAGTTATGAAGATGGCAGAGGCAACAAGGCGGAGTAAAAAGTTATGAAGTGGGAAGTCATTCAGGAAGAAGAAAAGGAGGTGATATAGTTGTAAAAGTGGGGATTAGTGTTTGCAACAAATATAAAATGTACAAGCAGAAATAGAGAAGAGCAACAAGAAATTAAATGGTATTGTCATTCATTAATCACACTTGGGAGTCATACACAGAAGTACAAAACATATAAATAAAAAAGAGTTAATTCGGGACATTCCCCGAGTTAACTCCAACATCAGCAACAGTAGCAGGTGTATCTTCTCCAACTTCAATCCCCAGATCCTTATTCTCAGGCTCAACCAATTTTCCGTCCACAATTTCCTTCCACACATGACACTCGGACAAATCAGAATCGGGAAGGACAACGCAGACTTGGTTGATAGCATGCTCAATGTAACACCTCGATTTTCAAGTTTTCCTAATTATTCAGTATTTATGAACAAATATTTTATTCAAGGCCTTAGAAATGGCAATTAAGTATTATGACCAGATAGGAATGTCCGACACAACCATAGGAAGCCATGGTTAAGTTTCGGGCGAAAGCTCAAACGGAGCCCGGTCTGCGTTTTTCACGAATAGTAGTCTTTTTCTACTATCAAGACCTAACTTTGACTCGTGAACGAAACGGTTAGGTTTTATATTTTATTTCCAAAAATATTGGTTATTTTGAAAATATTTAAAATAAATAAGTCGTCATACGACTTTCTTGGGCGAAAACCTAAATTGGGTGAAGAACGGAGTTGAATACGAGATTTCAGTGACCCGCTACGGATAAGGTTGAAGTCACATGGTGTGCTATGACTCATCAATGACTCATCAGTGTAATGATTACGTTTAGAAAATATCTGGACGAGAAATGACTAAAATGCCCTTGACCCTTTTCATAATTACCATTTGCCCTTGAATAAAAAGACCGTTTTGCCCTTGAGAATTAATGGAATAACCATTCTGACCCTATGACTCACCATGTCATCATTACCTTTCTAGAAATATCTAGATATTTATAAGGGAAATGACCAAAATGCCCCTAGTCTTTGAAGGAATTATCAAATTAACCTTTTGGTTATTTACAAGTTTGCCATAACATCAATATATATATTTCTCTCTTTCTCTCTCGTGGCCATTTCTGCCACCACTCTTTCTCTCTCTTGTTCTTCATATTATTCATGAGTTCTTAAGTGTTCATCAAAAGTTCCTCACAAAAACCCTAGTTTGATCTTCAAAAGTTGAAGTTTTTGAGTGAAAACTTGTTTCTTCTTCACTAATCTTTGATCCTAGGAGGTATGATCCTCATCTTAACTCTCTCAACCTCTCTATTTCATCTCTTGAATCATTTGATTCATGAAGATCCAAGTTTAGATCTAGAACTTTGAAAATCCATAGAAAATGGTAGAAAAATCCTATGATCATGAAACCAATTTCTATGAACCCATCATGATGTGTAATTTGAGTGTCTAGAAGCATGAACCCAAAATAAATTTTCTCCCTATTCTTCCATGGGAGGGACGAATCCTAAGGATGGTGCAAGGATGGGTTTTATTGCAATTTTTTGCTATATAGCACTTGTTCTAGCTTACTTGATGTCTTTGAACACTAAACCCAAGAGCAAAACATCAACCAAAGCTCCTAACCTATTTCTCCTCTTCATGACCGAACCATATAGGGTGCAGAACCATGAGTTTTGTCTCAAATTTTTGGGTCATAGGACTTGATTTAGTGTTAATCATGCTTAAGGACCAACCATGCAAAAGTTTGGAACCAAATGAGATCCCTAGCCTTTTAATCCTTTCATGGCCGAAACCTATACCTTCTTGGGGAAGAAAACTTATGTTTTGATTGATGTTGCTTTGTTGTTTGAATTGAATTGTGTTTGATTGTTTTAGGTGACGCGAACGGAACCGAAGCCGGAGCCGAGAACCGATAGAGTTTGCATTGAACTTCTTTTGTGAGGTAAAGGGAGGTAGTTCATTTTGAGTTTAGTAGCCTCATGGTATATGATTTATTAGTGTGTTATGATTGAATTAAGACTTGATGTATATGTATACTTATATCCTGGATTGATTGGATGTTAAGTGTTGTGCATAGTTGGTTATTTTATATAACTGTGGCATGGATGCCTTGGATGATATCTTATTGTGATATTGAACTGTTGATATATATATATATATATATATATATATATATATATATATATATATATATATATATATATATATCTATACATATATTTATATCCTGGATGAGCATAGGACTTGTTATGTCTTGATAATTGTTAAAAGACTCGGAATCGAAAACAAAGTTTTGAAAAACGCGTTTTGAAATTAAAAGTGGTTTTTGGAAAACGTGTTGCTTTTCAAGAAAAGTTAAGTTCCCATGTGAAACTTATGTTCTTTTGAAAAGCATGTTATTTTAAAAAGTGATTTTGTGAAAAGTCGTGCAAAATGTTTTTTATTCTGTAAAGTGTTTAAAAAGGGCGTGAAACCTTAGAAAACGGTTTTGGTTTTAAGAAAGGTGTTTTTCCCGGAAAATGTAGAAATGTTTTATTTCAAGAAAACAAAAGTGTATTTTGTTTTCCAAAGTTGTTTTGAAAAAGTTTGACCGAAAAGAAAAATAATGAACCTTTGAGACGAACCCAAACCTAGTGGCCGAGACGTCGGGGCTAGTGTTTTGTGGATTGAGCACTCGGACTTCGTGTCCTGTGTTTTTGATTTGAGTGGGCTTAATTTCTTTTTGAAACGAGTTGTGGACTTTATGTCTCGACATTTGAAAGAATGAATGCAAAGAAAACAGAAAACTTTCTTTGTACATGCATGAACTGGCAGACGTGCCATTTGAAATCGAGCTACAACTCTAGTAGTTGAGAATTTAATCAGTCAGGACCACTAGGTCTACAGGGGCATTCTTTATTCGAGATCCCACAAGTGGCCGGTGGCGTAGCAACCCCGTGCCGTGTTAAATCGGCTGCCAAACATGAATGAACTCGATCTGAGACTGGCGGATTCAGGATATGGTTATGACATGGTACCTTAGAACAATTGGAGTTCGGACCTAAATAGAGACGCCGACTCATGAGACCAATTGTGTTACGGGTGTTACTACGGCCTATCGCTCGATGTGGGGTAGTAGGAATCTCCGAAGTACATGAATTAGAAAGATGATATTGAAGTCTCATGCATTATTATAACTCATGATTGTGTTTGAGATATTATATTGTGTTGTATAGATACATGTTCATATAACTGTATTTATGCTGTTTGTCGCCTATGCGGCTATCACGATAAACTTATTATGTGAGTATCTCACCTTTGCCTGTACATGTTGGACACCCTTTTGTGTTTTTGGAACGCATGTACAGATGTTGATCATAGGTCCCCGCGGAGATGTGAGGACTCGGATGACAGAGCATTCTGATGAAGTTGACGTTGGGTTGTACCCCAATGGCTACTTTTAGCCAACCAGCTTAGGAGTCTCTTGTTTTGAGCAGTCTTATATTATATTAGTGCACGCTTTTGAACTTATGTTTTCAAGTTGTAATATGTTATATATTAGACTAGGATTTATGTTATGTTTACGTTTTTATGAACAGTGAATATCAACGTGTGATATGAAGTTTATTCCTTCATCTTTTTCGAACGTAGCTACTTCATTAAAGTATTTTCCGAAAGCAACCAGCGTTTTATTTTCTTGATTTATTTCCGCATTAGAGTCTGAGTATATAGCACCCGCGAGGGGGGTGTTACACTCAAACGCAGCTTCAAATTTATCAGCAGAAGCAAGTTTCAGAGTATTAACCTCGAGATCCGCCTCGGTGTTCTTGGAAGCTAGGGAGTTTTGAAATTCCTTAATGGAGTTATTGGCCGTTTCAAGGGCGGTGGTGGTAGTAAGGGCTTTCTCCTCGGCAGACTTGGCAGCATTGTGAGCCGTCTTCAGACTGGCCTCCAGCTTCTTCTTCTCTCCATCCATCTTATGATAGCGCCCCTTGAGCGTGCTCTTCTCCTCGGCGGACTCTTTCAGTTGAGTCTTTAGGGACTCAATCGCGCCATCTTTCTCTTTCAATAGCAGTTCAAGCCGAATGCCCTCTTTCTCAGCTTGCCGAATAAGTGAAGCTTAGCGAAGAGCATAAAGCTCGGCCCCTTCATAAGTGGAGGCGAGGCCATAATGTTTAACCAGGTACTCATCAGCTTTCTTGACCAAGCAATCGTCAATGACGTGGCGAGGATTGAATTCATGCCACCATAGTGATTCAGGCTCCTTGTTTTGAGTACAGTCGAACCACCCC
The DNA here is from genome assembly GCA_039655645.1 of Ammopiptanthus mongolicus. Taxonomy (NCBI): domain Eukaryota; kingdom Viridiplantae; phylum Streptophyta; class Magnoliopsida; order Fabales; family Fabaceae; genus Ammopiptanthus; species Ammopiptanthus mongolicus. Next base: position 36,574,543 of record CM077347.1, read on the forward strand.
CTTTTCAGCACTTTCTTCCTTTGAGTTCCAGCAGGTGCAAAAGTAGGATTGTCGAAAGAAGGAGTAGATACATTCTTGTTGGGGAGGTTGGCGCCTTGGATGTCCTCGCCCGCTTCAGTGGTTTTCCACTTCTTCGAGACAGGGGGTTTCGAAGAGGCACCGACCTTCTCGGTAGCAGTTGGGGGATTACTTGAAGCTTGGGTTGGGGTAGTAGTAGAGCTTTGAGCAATTTTCTGGTTCCAGGTTTGATCAAGCTTGATTCTCCTTATCTCGGCAAAGGAAAGTTTGTCACCCATGATCTCTGCAAGTATTAGGAAGAAAAGTTAGCATAAAATTCCAAATAAATTAACATAATGCAAGTTAAATACAAGTGGCTTACTTCGCCACTGATCTTCTCGATCTATGGCATGAGGAAGTTTAAGAATGTCAGCACAATTTAAGGGAGCCAGTTTAATGAGACATTATATTTCATCTTTCTCATCGGATGTCAGCTCCGAGTATGTGTCAGCAATGCGTCAAGGATTCCTCATCCAATATAGAGGAAATTTGTTCTCGCCCATTTCATCTAGCCAGAAGGAGTATTCACCATCAGTGGACCTGACTTTGAAGTGTCAGAACCAAAACAGGTATGGTTTATGACCACTCAAAGTTTTAATGATTAACAAAATTATTATATACTTATGAAAATAATTGAAGTTCAGTTGCTACTAATCCATAAGGTCAAAAGACCTTTTCTATATCTCTGACTTTAGAGAAGTTTCTCACAAAAGCACTTAGCCTCAACGTCTAAAGTTATATCTAGCTCATATTGAACGATAAGATCAAAGCATTCTCTGCTCCCAATGACATAATATAGCTCTCAAAGCTGTCTGTGTCCAAATTTATGTGGATCGTCCAACTGGTCCTTGGATTTTATTCTTTAAAGGATAAGTATCTTGCATCCAGAAGTCACAAGCACATTTTTATTGAGCGTCCAATATTTTATATTACTTGTGCATCCACTAACTTTATTTTGCAGATAACGTGGCACATATTTCAAAAGTTTTTAAAAGATCACCAAAGAAAAATAGCTTTCTATAAAGACAAAACAAGGTACAGCGTTGTACATGTCAAGCCACGCAAAGCAGAAAGCATGACGACCAAAGAATAAAGGACAGTCTACTCTGATTAAAACCTGCTACAAGCTACTATCGCTGTTATTCTGTCAATAGCAAACATCCCCTTGCTTACACAAAGAAAGGAGAACTATGAACAGAAAACAGCTAGCAAATGGACATGTGTCTAATGGATATTTCACTAAGTTTAAACGGACAAGTTTTCTGCCGTTTGAAATCCGGAAGATAGTCAAGACTATAAAAAGACCATCATTTGAAGAAATGGAAAACAACAATATCATATACGCACAAGAGATATTACTGACTCGATTCAACTTTCATTCTAAAAAGCAATCACTACTCTCTAGTCAAAGATCTACAAACTTTCATATTCTTTCTTTGTAAAGTTACTAACAGATTCATAGAGCTATATCTTGTAATATTTTCACTCTTAGTCAGTTAGTCAAAAGCTCAAAACAATATTCATATCCTTGATTTGGTTGAGCCTGAAGAGGCTTGTCTATAAAAGAATACATGGAGCCTGGAGAAGTGTAGAATATTTGGAGTCTTAACAGTCAGGAGTGACTAGGAAACAACTTGTGAAAAGTGTTAAGTATTTCAGTGGAAAAACCTTCTGGAGGAAGGGACTGGACGTAGCTCTTCGATTTGTAAGAGTGAACCAGGATATATCTCTGTGTGAATCTCTCTATCCTTATTCTCATCAAAGTTATTTTATTTACTAACTTAGGGATTGAAAACAAGGTTTCTTAACGTCTTTCAAAAACTTGTTTTTCTGTGTGTCTTTTTTAACATCCTGCTTGCTTAAAATGCTTTCGAAAAGGTTTTCAACAAGGGTTTAAGAAAGACAATTCAACCCCATTCTTGTGTTTCCCTATTTCACTTTCAGTTGGTATTAGAGCTCAGCCTCTGGGTTGAGCATTTAGCCGTGCTTGAGGAAAGATCCACTCAAAGCTTAATGCAGGACAAGGTATGTCCAGCGGGAGTCAACTTGTTCTTGAAGGCACCTCCTTGACTAGACCACCATTTTTTAATAGCACTCATTACCTCTACTAGAAAGAAATATTCAAGGGGTTCATCTTGAGCACCGACTCTGCTCTTTGGCCACTAATCATAAATGGTCCTCCCATCGTCAACAATCCTGATGGCACTGAGAAAGATCAAGCTCAATGGATAGATGATGAACGAAGCAAGATGGAGCAAAACTATAAAGCAAGGTACACCTTGATGTTTGTTTTTAGTCCTGATGAGTTCCAAAAGATTCATGCATGTGAGTCAGCAAAACAAATCTGGGATACTTTATCCAATGTTCTTGAAGGAACATCTAAAGTAAAAGACTCAAAGATCATAATACTTATGAGTCAATATGAGATGTTCACAATGGAAAAATGGAGAAACCATCCTTGATATGATGGGACGTTTCCAAAACCATCATAAACAATCTAAAGTCTCTTGGTAAGGTTTACACAACAAAAGAAAACGTTACAAAGATTCTCAGGAGTTTACCCAAGGAATGGAGACCTCTCATAACTGCAATCACTCAAGCCAAGGATCTATCAACCTTGACCTTGGATGATCTTGTGGGAACTCTTCAAGTTCATAAGCAGGAGCTTAACAAGGACAACCCCACCAAGAAAGGCAAGACCACTGCCTTAAAAGCTCATAAAGCAAGCAGCTCAAAGGCTCTCAAAGCCAATGAGTCCAGTGACTAAAACGATCAAGATGAAGAAGAAGAATCTGATGATGATGAGCTATCTCTCATTTCAAAGAAACTTGAACGCATTCTGAAAAATAAAAACATGAGAAAAAGATTGTTCGCTAAGAAAAATTTCAAGGATCATGGTGAAACCAAGGACAAAAATCCAATGGTTTACTATGAGTGTAAGAAACCTGGTCACTTCAAGGCTGAATGCCCTTAGCTGAAAGATAAGAAAAAGTTCTTCAAAAAGAAGAACAAGAATCTCATGGCAGCATGGGAAGATCTTGACCTTTCTGAAGAAGAAGAAAATGAAGAAGAAGCAAATCTATGTCTCTGGTCTGAAAATCATCTTTTTGAAAATCATCTGAAGAAGAGGAACAATCTACCTCTTCAAACACTCTATATCTTGAAGCTGAATCTTTAAGGGAGTTCAGTAGCCTTTCTATAAACAGACCATCTATTTTCTGTGAAATAGGTGACTATGCTATGTGGAAAGAACTATTCATGAGATTCAACTTAGTACAAAATGTTGATGACCTATGGAGAGCATACACCGATGATAATTTCTGTCCCATTGTTGTTATCAATGGTGAACGTATGGCAAAGCCAAGGGCTGAGTGTTTAGAAGAAGAAGAAAGAAAAGCTAGAATAAATGCAAAAGCTGTCTACACTCTCACTTGTGCTTTGGACGATAGAATCGTCAATATTGTAATGTATTGTGATATTGCAAAAAGAATGCTTGATATGCTTGATGCCCTCTGCATGAGAAGGCAAACTACTCGTTCCGAAGGACCGCCTATCTATCAATCTTCAGAATATGAAGAATGGAAAGAAAACTTCAGGTCCTTTGTCACAACGCAAGGATCAGAGGAGCATTGGAAGATACTCACTGATGAAACCTTCTGTCCTATCATTATTACCAATGAAGAGTACACTATGAAATCTTTGGAGGATTGCACAACAGAAGAAAGAAGAAGAGTTGTTCTAAACTGTGAGGCAAGAGCTTTCCTACTTAGTAGCGTGCATGGACGAAGAAGATAAGTCCTGGCTGAAGAAACAACTGCTTGGGGAATGATGAACTTGATGGACATCCTTGAAAGATCTCCACCTGCATCCCCACCAGCAGCAGATCTTTGTCTCAGGGCAAGTGTTTCTTCTGAGATAGAAACAGAACAGGATGAGGTAAATAAATTTGAATATTCCAAGGAAGCATATGATGAATTATTAAATTAATCATGCATTATTTATTCAGAATATAAGACACTTAAAAGAAAACTCACCAAACTCGATAAAGACTTTGACAAAGTCAAAACTGAGAATGGGAGACTAAAAGAAGAGATAATCAGTCTAACTGAAATCTCAAGTTCTGAGTCCAGTGTGAGACGACCCGCCGTCCCATTAAAGAACCTAAGATATTAACTAACCTTAAACCATATAATAAACGTTAGTGTGCTTTATACAATAGACAAAGCGAAGCGAAAATGAAACTAAACTAAAGCCCGCATACATCAGAGTACACAACTATAAAACATAAAAGATATATATACATGCATCAACTGCCCTATCAGCAGGGCTACAATAATATATACATGCGAAGTACATCAAACTGACCATGAACAAAAATACATCAAAAGATCAGAAAACTCTCATGCTGGCAACACTCACCAGCCCCACTCCAAAGTACATGAAAAATCCTCACCGTACATTCCTAGCACAGACACACTGGCGGAAATCCCGTCACCGACAATGGCGATATCCTGAACTACCATGTTCTTCACCATAAATGCACGTATAGACTCGCAGGGGCACATACTCTAATGAGGAACTCGCATCCGTCTCTAGTATAGAAATTCAAAACCTCCTGAGGCTGGGGTTCGTGGCTCGCCCACCGGCATCAGGCTCGTAAAGAATGTCATCCAACTCATCAGCGACTAGTTCCTCAACAGGGTTTTCCAACAAAATAAAAGAAACACACAGAGAAAAGACAGGGAGATAAGAAACATGTATCATCAAACATGGGAGAGGGGCAATAGTATAGTCTATACACATGTAGCACACAACAATAGAAAAACATGCAACATTCCAACAACCATCTCTCGAGTCACATAACATATCCATCTCAAAAGTCATTCTCTTATATCAAACCTCTACGAGGGATACTAATCCCTATGTGCATATCGGCCGATTTCATCACGTCCCCAGTTGGACATCCCTGTCAGGATCAATAACGTCCCCAATTGGACAACCCCGTCGGGATCAATAAAACACATCCCCAATTGGACATCCTTGTAAGGATCAATAAATCACGTCCCCAATTGGACATCCCCGTAAGAATCAATAAATCACGTTCCCACTTGGACATCCCCGTAAGGATCAATAACGTTCCCAATTGGACATCCCGCCTCGATATCGGTGGTACACATCTCGCCCCCATTTGGGCATCCCCCATTGGGATCAAATATGCTATGATATGCAACAAACATCCATCACAGGTTGATACTGGAACCTCACGCCTAAGTACTCGGCCACAGCCACGATGCATTGCATCCACATCACATCATCATCAACATTAACACGACGCCTTGCGTCCACGAGCCATAGCTCCACAGTCAGAACCACGACGGTATCAACCCGCACAACACATCAATCTCACCATACTCGCATCAACATCAACCAATCAACAACGATAACATCATCATAGCAATAAGCATACTAATACACCAATCATCATATAGGCAGATAAATAAATAATCACATAGGCAAAGTAGCATGCATATCACATGAACCTCAACAACAACAACCTAGGGTATTAACTTAGCGGTGATAGCCCAGAGATACCTGCACCTAGGGTCTAGGTGCTTTGTAATGGGGTCAACCTCTGGTAGGGTTTAAGGCTCCCCTACACATGCATACATTCTACACTACGCTTGCCTTCCTGACGATACCAGTTCTTCCTCCCCACCTTAACAGTCGTAGCATGAACTTCGATGCGATCATGAATGAGACGATAACGCTCCACCTTCCTCCTTAAGCTCACAGCCACTTCACCAATAACAGCCCAAGAACAGCCCAAGAACAGCTGGGACCTTAACCTCGCCAATGTGCGAAATCACGAGCACGGACTTTGCCCTAATCACGAGCACAACACGTAGGCAATAGTGTTAGCCCTAGAAACACGAAGAACGCAAAGAACACGTGTTAGGGATTCGAGTTTACCTTTGACGAATCGAGAAATCGATTGATCGAAACTGAAGATTTCGAGGTCACGATCTCAACGGTGTTGTCAGAATCACGTTCCGACGCTCCGAACTCCCTCAAACTCAAGTTTTATCTCTCTAACCCCTGGGTTTTCTCTCTCAACTTCTAAATGTGACACCCCAACCCAGTGTCATTTTTTGTAATCCAAATTATCATACCCCTTGTTAAGTAAAAACTTTTTCGAAAATAACTACATAGAGTATTTGCGAAAATCTGATACCAAAGGAAAATTTTTAACTACCAGAGAAAACAAAATGGAACTCATCATATATAAAATAATTCTAGTTTCGCCATTAGGCATACATACTTCCAATCTCTGAATACACAACATTCATAGTCACAGTTGGAAGACTGGAATTACACATTTATAAATCTTAAGAGCTGGTCTAAAGAAAGATCTCTAAGGACAAAAGGACGTACTACCTAGCATACATCATACCAATGAGACTAGGTTTCGTCATCAACAATCCACACCTCTTCGTCATCAATCCCAAGCAGCTCAAGCTACAGGGTCCCGAAATAACCCAGAGGATTGTTGATAAACATTTGTACATGTATCCAAAAACACAACAGGGTGTCCAACATGTACAGGAAAGGGTGAGAAACCACCATGTGGATTTAAACATGATAACTACATGCGGGACACACCATTGCACATTGTCCAACACAAGGCATAGGTGATCACCGTTTATGGTTTCATTGTCCATCAAGGCACAATGATATATATCATCATGAATATCTTGACCACCAAGATATACAGATTAACACCGTAGGCACGTCTGCCAATTTATGCAAGTAAAAACATTTCATGTCTTGTCACTTTTCTTTTTGTTGTTTCTTTCCTTGTCGAAGCTCAAAGGCTCCTGACCATTCGTGATTTACAATGTTTTAAGATTTTTCATCGTCAACACAGGAGACAACGTCTGAGTGCTCAATCACGAAATCCTAGACCGATGCACCACTCCTAAGTCCGTGGTGATATAAAACAACGTTCACCCTTAACAACGTTTATCACAACATAAAGAGGACACGCAGTCCATAAGACACAAAGTCCACAACACCGTAACATGGATCTCAGATCCACGTGCCATTATCACAGAACACTAGTTCCCGACGTTTCGTTTACTAGTTTCACGTTTCAATGTTTTCATCGTTTTTCGTTCTGTGAAACACAAATCTAAAGCAAAATCACCTCAACTCATCCAAGTTGTCGGAATTTACACCGTTGGGAAAAAATCGTTTACAGAAAATCCTTTCCGTTTGAAATTCATTTATAAACCGTCGAATTACCAATGTAAATTATTTTAATTTGAAAGTCTTTTTCCAAAACCTCAGTTCTTGGAAGAAAGCATTTGAGACTAAATTGTCGTTTCAAATGAATGTTGCTGTTTCTAAAATACCTTCCGAAAATATTTTCTGAATTAACCGTTGTTTAGCGTTTAAAAACATCCTAAGTTAAAATTTGACATTTTCCTCTTGAATTAATTTTCTCCACATAATAATTAACTTATTTTTGAAAACTAACTTTTTCTATTAACTTTATACTTTACTTTAGGATCCCTTTTTGTAAAACTCACATCATTGAAAATTCTCAAACATTTCTCAAATCAAATATTTGGGGTTCCTTACGAAGCTTTTGAAGGCTTTTATCTCATTTAATCAATCGAGTACTGATCATTGTCAGACTTCTCAATCAACAATCAACATCAATAATATTGACATATCAACGTTATAGCAGATAATACAGTTTATAACATGCATTGAAATACTATAACACACATCTGCAGATACTCAATCAATAGCGGATAATTATCAATAGACAAATAACAGCTGAAAATAAATTAAACAATCACCACACAGTTCAAACCACTTTGTACAAAACAAACACAGATAACACATAGTTATCGGGAGAACCCTCAGGCAATCTCCCCTTACCTCTCGAAGGTAATTCTGTGGATGAACGTTGTCCAATTAGTCTGCAAATCCTCTGATTACTCGTCCGAACACTCAACAACGACCACCTTCAATCAGTCAATCCAAACTTTAACAATCACAAAATACATCTCCTTGTCTACTAGGAGCTAGGTTCGGCCTCCATAAATTAAATTAGGCTAGGGATGTTAGAATTTTACCAACTCTTGCATCAATGATCCCGAAGCATACATAACACTAAAACATGTCTCTTTACTCAAAAACCTGAAACATAAACTCATGGTTCTTCACCTTATAGGTTTCGGCCATGGCTTAGGAAAATAGGGAAGAAATTTCTTTTGTGTTCCAGCACCTAGATACTCAATCTACGCATCGTGGAGGGTCCATAGAAATTGGTTTCATAATTATAGTATTTTTCTACAAATTTCTAGAGATTTATGAACTTTGGGGTTTAAACTTGAACATAGTTGAAAAAAACAAGATTTCAAGGAAGAACATGAAGTTTAAGGGATCAAAGGAAGAGTTCATACCTCTTGGAGGATGAAAATGAGCAAAGATCAACACTTGTTTCACCAAAAATGGTTAAAGATCAAACTTGAAAATGAGAGAAACTTGGAGAGAAAATGGTGAAGGTGAGAAAAATGGTGGATGAGGCTTCTTGAAGGTGGGGGCGTGAGGCTTAAGGGCAAGGATAGGAAGGTCCAAAAAAATTTCACTTAAGGGCAAAATAATCATTTCACCTAGGGACAAAATTGGAATTAGGACAAAAGACCAAGGGCAAAATGGTCTTTTCACCCTTAAAGTAACAAAATATCTAGATATTTTATAGAGGTAATGATGAGGGTGAGGGAAAAACGGTCTTTTCCTTTAGGGACAAAAATGTCATTTAGGAAATAGGCCAACGGTATTTTGGTCTTTTTGCAGTGTGAACGCGTTCAAATATTTTTGACCGTCATGATGACATGGTGAGTCATCGACACGCTTTCCTAGGCGATGTGACTTCAACTTTATCCGTTAGCGGGTCCCGATAAATCCGTATTTAGCTCCGTTAATTACGCGATCGAAGGTTTTGCCCGCATAATGTACATAGGTTCACTTTTTAGTGCGAAAAACCGATTTTACCAAAGTTGTTGGAAATTCAATTTTAAACCTAACTGTTTCATTCACAAGTCAAAATTAGGTTCTTATTAGTAAAATCTTACTGTCAGTGAAAATGTAGACCAGGCTCCATCTGAATTTTTAACCCAAAATTTATTCGTAACTCCCTACAATATCGTAGAGTATGAATATGACTTTGGTTTAGTCAAAATCATTTTCTAAATCTCGAATAAAATATAAGTTTATTTATATTCATTTTTGACCTTAGAAAGCAGCGAAAATCAGGGTGTTACACTAAGGTTGCAGAAACTCTCCAAAATTCGTGCAAATGTGGAAATGAAAGTGTAAGTCCCACTTATAGTTCCTGTTAGCGTGCAACTTTAGCACATCCAAGTGTTCCCATGCTTAAGCGTGGGCTCCTTCCATGCTTGAGTGTGGAGCCTCGTCCATTCAGCCTTCTCCCTGGCCTGACACGTGCCCCACACGCGTCCAAACTCAGAACAGCTAGCACAATGCACTCAGCACGCTAAACCGTGCAAGCTCTCCCACGCCTAAGGGTTGTCACGTTTGAGCGTGGAGTCCTCCCACACTTGAGCGTCTAACTCAGTTGGGAAAGGACTTCCAACCTTCTGACTCCCCCAGTTTCTTGTGTTACACCTTAAGCACTTCTTACAGGATTGAAGCCTATTCCTACCCTTCCAACTAAGCGTATAACTAACACACAAACAATCACACAACCATACAAACACCAGATCAAGGTTATCCACCTCAATTAGGGTTACAAAAGATGGGATGTTACATTACCACCCCCTTTAAAGAGAATTTCGTCCCCGAAATTCGTCGTCCCATTAAAACAAGCTTGGGTACTGCTGTCATATGTCCTCTTTTCTTTCCCAGGTAGCATCTCCCGTTGTTGCATCCCATATGACCTTGACTAAGGGAATTTGCTTTCCGCGGAGTTCTTTCACCCTCTTGTCTTCGATCCGTACAGGTAGCGCCTCATATTCCAAGTTCGCTCTTATCTGTATTGATTCAGGCTCTATCACATGTGATGGACCGGGATAGTATTTTCTAAGTTGGGAAAAATGGAAAACATCGTGGATATTGGATAGGTTGGGAGGTATGACAATTTGGTAGGCAACTGAACCAATTCGATGAAGGATTTGAAATGGTCCAATGAATCTAGGGGTAAGCTTTCTGGATTTAATTGCCCTGCCAATTCTAGTTCTTGGAGTGACTCTCATAAAGACATGGTCATCTTCCTGGAACTCCAAGGGTCTCCTCCTCTTGTCACTGCAGATCTTCTGCCGATCCCATGCGACTTTCACCTTTTCCTGAATCTTCTGTACTTGTTCCGTTGTTCGCTGCACCATCTCTAGGCCTATCAACTGGTTCTCTTCGGCTTCATACCAACGAAGTGGGGTCCTGCACTTTCTTCCATACGGTGCCTCGTATGGCGCCATGCCGATACTCGAGTGGAAACTATTGTTGTACGTGAACTCAATCAGTGGAAGGAAATCGTCCCAACTTCCTGTGTTTTCCAAAACACATGCTCTTAACAAATCCTCCAAAGATTGAATCATTCTTTCAGACTGACCATCCGTCTCTGGATGATAAGCTGAACTCATCCTTAGCTTCGTTCCCAAAGCACTATTCAGACTTTGCCAAAACCTGGAAGTAAATCTCGGATCTCGGTCTGAAATTATACTTGAAGGCACTCCATGCAACCTGACAACTTCCTTGATGTAAATCTGGGTTAACCTTTCCAGAGAATAACTCTGGTTGATTGGCATGAAATGAGCACATTTCGTAAGCCTTTCAATGATTACCCAGATTGCATCGCACCTCTTTTGCGTCCTTGGTAGTCCGAAAACAAAGTCCATTGCAATGTTGTCCCATTTCCATTCTAGGGAGTCCAATGATTGCAATAACCCTGCTGGTTTCTGGTGTTCAATCTTTGCCTTTTGACACACCAAACAGGATTGGTCATTCTCTGCTACCTCCTTCTTCATCCCTGACCACCAGAACATCCTCTTTAGATCTTTGTACATCTTCGTAGCCCCTGGATGAAAGCTTAGCTTGCTCTTATGTGCCTCTACCAAGATCATCTTCCTAATCTCTCTATCCCCTGGTACACAGATCTTTTCTCCAAACCTTAGGATTCCATCATTACCTTTCTTAAACTCTAAAAACCTTCATTCTTCTACCATCTAGTTTATTTCCTGTAGGTACTGGTCTTCTCCTTGCTTCTTCCAGATTAAGTTCAGGAAATCACTGGTGATAGTGACCATTCCTAAACTTACCTTATCTCTGGATAGCTCCACGTCTAAATTCAGATCCCTGAACTGTTCCAGCTCCTTCACCACCATAGCGGACATATGCAAGGATTTCCGACTCAATGCATCTGTCATGACGTTAGCCTTTCTCGGGTGGTATTGTAGGTCGAATTCATAATCCTTTATGAATTCCATCCACCTCCTCTGCATCATGTTCAACTCCTTTTGGTCGAACAAATACCTTAAACTTTTATGGTCACTAAACACTTTGAATTTTGCACCATAGAGATAGTGTCTCCATATCTTCATTGCAAACACTATCGCAGCCAACTCTAGGTTATGGGTTGGGTAATTCCGTTCATGCCCTCTTAACTGTCTGGAAGCATAAGCTACCATTTTCCTCTCTTGCATGAGTAAGCAACCCAAGCCTTGATACGATGCGTCACAGTACACATCGAACAATGTCGATGGATCTGGTAAGACTAGTACCGGAGATGTTATTAGCCTCCTTTTCAGCTCTTGGAAACTAGCGTCACACTCTTCTGTCCATTCAAACACTTTTCCTTTTCTTGTCAATTGCGTTAGAGGTAACATAATCTTCGAGAATCCCTTGATGAACCTCCGGTAGTATCCTGTTAGCCCAAGAAAACTTCGGATCTCACTTACCGTCTTAGGGCTTTCCCACTTAACCACAGCTTCTACCTTCGCAGGATCTACTGCTATGCCATCCTTGTTGATAACATGTCCAAGGAATTGTATTTCCTCCAGCCAAAACTCACACTTAGACAACTTGGCATAAAGTTATCTGTCCTTAAGAACTTGAAGTACAACTCTTAGATGCTCTTGATGTTCTTACTTTCCTGAGGAGTAGATATGGATGTCATCGATGAAAACAATGACAAATTGATCAAGGTACGGTCTGATTATTCTGTTCATAGTCCATAAACACTGCCAGAGCATTAATCACACCGAAAGGCATAACTAGATACTCGTAATGCTCGTACCGACTCTTAAAAGCCGTTTTCGGTATATCATCTTCCTTCACCCTTATCTGAGGATAACTGGATCTCAGATCGATCTTAGAGAACCCCGTTGCTCCCCTCAACTGGTCCATAAGATCGTCAACCCTTGGCAACGGGTACTTATTTTTTAATGTTACCTTGTTAAGCTATCGGTAGTTCACACACAACCTTGAACTACCGTCCTTCTTCTTGACGAATAACACTAGCGCTCCCCACAGCGAATCGCTTGGTCTAATAAACTGCTTCGCCAGTATATCGTCCAATTGCTTCTTCAGCTCTGCCAACTTTGTTTTGGAACTTTATCAAAATCGGCCCGACTCCAGACACAAAGATCGATCGCGAACTTTGTCTCCCTGTTGGGTGGCAACCCTGGCACATCATCCAGGAAAACATCTGGAAACTCACGTACCACTGGCAAAGCATCTATACTCGGAGTCTCCTTGGCTTCCAAAGAAAACAACACCATGCACTCTCTTGATTGTAAACCTCCCGAAATACCATCGTCGACAGGCAATGATCCAGATTGCTCGGAAAAGCGGAGGGTTTTAGTTGAACAGTCTAGTACAACATGGTTGGCCGAAATCTAGTCCATGCCTAGGATAACGACCGGGCAAGGACTAGGTCTACAAGAAAATATTGGTTCTCTATAACGACCTGGCATTGTAAACAGACCAATAGGGTTGTTAGGGAATCACCCGTAGGTGTAGAAATAGTCAAATCATATGGTAAGGATGAAACAGGTAAACCCAAATGATCCATACACACTAAAGAAATAAAGGAATGTGTAGCCCCTGAATCAAACAAAACAGATAAGAGTCTCCCAGCTACTAAGCACTTACCTTGTATTAGATCGAGACAATGAGAGGCTTCAGATCCTTTCACAGTAAACACTCTTCCTATCGTCTGTGGCCTGCCATGCTGGCTCACCACGGGTTGTCTTGTTCCCGTATCCTGAGTTCTTCTGTCTTGTTGTTGAACTTGACCCCTACTAGTATCCCCTTGTCGACACTCGTTGGCATAGTGGCCCCACTTGCCACAACGAAAACAGTTGATGATAGGCGCTCAAGGACAGTCCTTCACTAGATGTGGTCCGCTGCATCGAAAACATGTGGAAAATCCTGGTTATCCTTGACTAGTATTCCCTCTTCCATAACTCGCTGGTTGTTGATTCAGGTGACTGTAAAGCTTCGCCTTCTGTTGAAACTTTCCTCCAGACCCTTTTGGCCAAAGTTTCTGATTGGTCCACCACTCCTCACTTTAACTTGTGCAACTCCCTCTTGATCATGCCCTTCTAGTACTGTACATTTCTCTATCAGCTCTGGGAATGATTGGATGCTCAACGGTAGCATAGCCCTCTTCAGTTCGGGCCTGAGCCCCTTTTCAAACCTTTTACACATGCAATCCTCGTCTGGGTGAACCTGGTAGAATTTGGAGAATTTCAGCAGCGCGTCAAACCTCATGGCGTATTCTCCACCGACCTCTGTTCCTGCTTCAGGCTCAGGAACTCCTTTTCTTTTTCTTGACAAACACTCCTTGGAAAATATTTCTCCAAGAAGCTCTAACGGAACACTTCCCAGGTTAGTAGTCTTCCGTCAATCTCTAGCAGTCTCTGCTTGTTCCTCCACTTGGCTTTCGCCGCTCCAACTAACATGAAAGCATTGTATGTGACCTTCCTATCCTCTCTACAATGGATAGCGACAAAGACCTTCTCAATCTCTTGTAACCAAAGTTCAGCAGCCTCTGGATTGTATTCTCCATGGAATTAGGGAGGATTTCCCTTCATTAATGCATTCAAACCAGTATCCACCATCTCGTCTCCTCTCACCGGATGTAGTTGTTGTTGTCTAGCGTCCCTCTCTTCTTATTGTTGCATGTACTGAGCATTCTGCTGCGTTTGTTGCAGCATTGCAGTGGCCAAATCCCTCATGGCCCTCATCGCATCTTTCTGCTCTCTGCCACTTCCAGTCCCTAAGGTATCACCATTATGGTTGAAGTCCACGATTCCAGTTGGTGTACCTCTTCCTCTACCACGTCCTCTAGCCATCTAGCTTCCTGTAAAAAGGAGCAATAAGTTCCAATTCATAAGACATATTATAGCACTTAACAGTTAAACATATCATATGCCTTATGAATGAAAACAGTTATCACACTTCGATAAATCGCGTGGTGGACACTCTACCCATCTCTAAACAAGTTGATATGACTCGGGTATCAACCATCAAAGAAAGTACACTTAACCTCATAGTCCGGTTAGAATCGAACAGCTCTGATACCACCAAATGAGACGACTCGCCATCCTGTTAAAGAACCTAAGATATTAACTAACCTTAAACCGTATAATAAACGTTAGCGCGCTTTATACAATAGATGAAGTGAAGCAGAAATGAAACTAAACTAAAGCCCGCATACATCAGAGTACACAACTGTAAACATAAAAGATATATATACATGCATCAACTGCCCCATCACTAGGGCTACAATAATATTTACATGCGAAGTACATCAAACTGACCATGAACAAAAATACATCAAAAGATTAGAAAACTCTCATGCTGGCAACACTCACCACCCCCACTCAAAAGTACATCAAAAATCCTCACCGCGTATTCCTAATATAGGCGCACTGGCGGAAATCCCGTCACCGACGATAGTGATATCCTGAACTACCCTGTTCTTCACCATAAATGCACCTATAGACCCGCAGGGGCACATACTCTAATGAGGAACTCGCATCCTCATCTGGTATAGAAATTCAAAACCTCTCGAGGCTGGGGTTCGTGGCTCGTCCACTGGCATCAGGCTCGTAAGGAGTGTCATCCAACTCCTTAGCGACCGGTTCCTCCACAGGGTCTTCCCGCAAAATAAAAGAAACACACAGAGAAAAGACAGGGAGATAAGAAACATGTATCATTAAACATGGGAGAGGGCAATAGTATAGTCTATACACATGTAGCAAGCAGTAACAGAAAAACATGCAACATTCCAACAACCATCTCTCGAGTTACACGTCACATCCATCTCAAAAGTCATTCTCTCAGATCAAACCTCTACGAGGGATACTAATCCCTATATGCATGTTGGCCGATTTCATCACGTCCCCAGTTGGACATCCCTATCGGGATCAATAACGTCCCCAATTGGACATCCCTGTAAGGATCAATAAATCGCGTCCCCACTTGGACATCCCCGTAAGGATCAATAACATCCCCAATTGGACATCCCGCCTCGGGATCGGTGGTACACATCTTGCCCCTATTTGGGCATCCCCCATTGGGATCAAATATGCTATGATATGCAACAAACATCCATCACAAATTGATACCGGAACCTCACTTCTAAGCACTCAGCCACAGCCACGATACATTGCATCAACATCACATCATCATCAACATCAACACGACGCTTTGCATCCACTAGCCATAGCGCCACAGTCAGAACCACGACGGTATTAACCCGCACAACACATCAATCTCACCATACTCTCATCAACATCAACATCAACCAATCATCATAGAAATAAGAATATTAATACACCAATCATCATATAGGCAGATAAATAAATAATCACACAGGCAAAGTGGCATGCATATCACATCAACCTCAAAAACAACAGCCAAGGGTATTAACTTAGAGGTGATATCCAAAAGATACCTACACCTAGGATCTAGGTACTTTGTCACGGGCTCAACCTCTAGTATGGCTTAAGGCTCCCCTACACATGCATACATTCTACACTATGCTTACCTTCCCGACGATAGCATTTTTTTCTCCTCACCGTAACAGTCGTAGCACGAACTTCGATGCGATCACGAATGAGATGATCACGCTCCACCTTCCTCCTCAAGCTCTCAGCCCTTCACTAAGAATAGCCCAAGAACAGCTGCGACCTCAACCTCACCAATGTGCGAAATCACGAGCATGAACTTTGCCCTAATCACGAGCACCACACGTAGGCAATAGTGTTAGCCCTAAGGCAAGCTTAAGGATCAAACAGAAAAGGTAGAAACTCAAAGAACATGAAGAACACGTGTTAGAGATTTGAGTTTACCTTTGGCGAATCGAGAAATCGATTGATCGAAACTGAAGATTTCGAGGTCACGGTCTCAACAGTGTTGTCAGAATCATGTTCTGACACTCCGAAGTCCCTCAAACTCAAGTTTTCTCTCTAACCCCTGGGTACTCTCTCTCAGCTTCTAAGGTTGCAGACACTCTCCAAAATTCGTGCAAGTGTGGAAATGAAAGTGGAAACCCTACTTATGATTCCTGTTGTGCACGGTTAAGCATGCAACTTTAGCACGTCCAAGCGTTCCTATGCTTAAGCCTGGGCTCCTTCCACGCTTGAGCATCGAGCCTCGTTCACTCCTCCTTCTCCCTGGCCTGACACGTGTCTCACACGCGTCCAAACGCAGAACAGATGGCACAACTCACCTAGCACGTTAAAGCCTGCAAGCTGTCCCACTCCTAAGTGTTGCCACGCTTGAGCGTGGAGTCCTGCCACACTTGAATGTCCAACTCAGTTGGGAAAGGACTTACCACCTTCTGACTCCCCCAGTTTCTCGTGTTACACTGTAAGCACTTCTAACAGGATTCAAGCATATTCCTAAGCTTCCAACTAAGCATATAACTAATACACAAACATTCACACAACCATACAAACACCCGATCAAGGTTTTCCACCTCAAATAGGGTTACAAAAGATGGGATGTTACACAGTGCATCTTGTGAAGTTGAGAAACTTGAGCACCAAGTTGCATATTTAGCTTATAGTTGGTCAAAATTTACTGATGGATAAAAAAAACTCAATCTACTTCTTAGATATAGATCACCTCATGATAAATCTGGTATAGACTATGAAAAATAGAATCTAATAATCGCTTGCAACAAAACTGAGACAAATAGAGCTATATACTGCTCTGTTTGTGGGAAAAATGGACACTCTGCATCCAAATGCATATACAAGTAAAATACTAGAACTATTAAACTGTCTGCAATTAACCACAAGGACCCAAGTCTATCTGGGTACCAAAAAGCATGATAATCTCTATTGCAGACTTGCTTAACAGCAGGAAGAAGACAACAATCATGGTACCTGGACAGTGCATGCTCACGCCACATGATGGGAGAAAAGTCCATGTTCCTAGATCTAAAGCCAAAATCTGAAGGCTCATTTGTCTTCGGAGGCAACCAAAAGGTAAACATTGTGGGTATTGGTAAGATTGGTAAGAATAATTCTCCCTCTATAAATAATGGGGTTGAAACACAATCTGCTCAGCATAAGCCAATTGTGTGATAGTGGATTCGTGGTTTCCTTTAACAAAGATAAATATATAGTCAAGTATGCGGATCAGTCCACTTTATTCACTGGTCAGAGGCAAAACAATGTTTATAAAATTGACTTGGAAGACCTCTTTAATCAAAATGTATCATGGCTAATGTCTGTAAATGATGAACAGTGGATTTGGCACAATAGACTTGGTCATGCAAGCTTGAGGTTAATCTCAAAGCTACAAAAGCATAACCTCGTAAGAGGGTTACCAAAGCTTACATATAAATCAGATGTTCTTTATGATGCCTGTCAAAAGGGGAAACAAGTTAAAAAAAAAATTAATTTGAAGAATATTGTTTCTACATCCAGACCTTTATAATTGCTACATTTAGATTTGTTTGGTCCAACAAGGATTGTCTCTCTAAGTGGAAAGAAATATGGGCTTGTCATTATCGATGACTATTCTAGATGGACATGAGTGATGTTCCTAGCTCACAAAGATGAGTCTTTTGAAGTATTCCCAATATTCTGTAAAAGAATTCAGAATGAGAAAGGTATATATATAAACTCAATCCAAAGTGATCATGGAGGAGAGTTTGAGAATGAAAACTTTCAACTATTCTATGAAGAAAATGGTATTCTTCACAATTTCTCTGCCTCTAGTTCAACAAAATGGGGTCGTTGAGACAAAGAATGGGTCTCTTCAAGAGATGGTAAGAACATTACGCAATGATAACTCTGTCTCTAAGAACTTTTAGGCTGAGGCTGTTAACACAGCATGCTATATTCAAAATAGAGTATACAAAAGAACAATACTGAAAAAGACTTCATATGAATTGTGGAAGGGACGAAAACCCAACATATCATATTTTCACCTTTTTTGATGTGCTGGTTTTATATTAAATACTAAAGACAATCTAGGTAAATTTGATGCCAAAGTTGACAAAGGTATTTTCTTAGGATACTCAGAAACATCTAAAGCTTTCAGAATTTGTAACTGTAGATCATTAATTGTTAAAAATCTATTCATGTTAAATTTGATGACAAGAAGCCCGATAAAGTATTATTAGAGCTGGACGAATCCTTTGCAGATATTGATCTGAATGATCTTCGTCCCACAAATAAAAGCAAGGAACTTTTCGAGGAAGTCAAAACTGATGAGTACACTCCTCAATCATCAAATGATAGTTAGAAAGCTTGACAATTCAAAACCTTCCATCTTGAAGATCAAATCCTTGGTCAACCAAGTGACAAAGTAAGAACAAGGTCAACCTTCAGAAATCAAGCTGACTCTGCTTTCATCTCTGAGTTAGAACCAAAAATAGTGGACGAAGCTCTCTTGGATGATGGATGGATTTTGACCATGCAAGAGGAACTCCATCAGTTCACGAGAAAAAAAGTTTGGACCTTAGTTAAAGAACCCAGAGAAAAATCCGTAATTGGAACGAAATGGGTTTTTAGAAATAAAATGGATGAAGATGGAAAAGTTGTGAGAAACAAAGCAAGGTTAGTATCACAAGGTTATTCTCAAGAAAAAGGTATTGATTATACTGAAACTTTTGCTCCTGTTGCTAGATTAGAAGCAATACGTATTTTACTTTCCTTTACTGCTCATCATGACATAAACTTATATCAAATGGATGTTAAAAGTGCTTTTCTAAATGGAATAATTAATGAAGAAGTCTATGTAATGCAACCCCAAGGGTTTGAAAATCATTCCCATCCTGAGTATGTATACAAGCTTTAGAAAGCTTTATATGAACTCAAACAAGCTCTGAGAGCTTGGTATGAGAAACTTAGCTCTTTCCTTATGGAAAATGGTTTCTGTATAGGAAAAGTAGACATAACCTTGTTCAAGAAAACAAATAAAAACAATTTCATAATAGTCCAAATTTATGTTGATGATATTATGTTTAGGTCTACTAATGATTCTCTGTACAAGGAATTTTCTGAACTCATGACCAAAGAATTTGAAATGAACATGATGGGAGAGCTCAAATTCTTTTTGGGTCTACAAGTGAGACAAACCTCAAGGGGTGTGTACATTCATCAGACTAAATACATTAAAGATCTTCTAATGAAATTTCAAATGGACGATAGTAAGCCAATGAGCACACCTATGCATCCAACGTCCATTCTAAGCAAAGACAATAGAGACAAAAAGGTAGATCAAAAGGTATACAGAGGTATGATTGGATCTTTCTTATATCTTACTGCATCCAGACTTGATATCATGTTTAGTGTATGTCTTTGTGCGCGTTTTCAAGCTGATCCCTATGAAAATTATTTAACAGCTGTCAAAAGGATCTTTATATATTTAAAAGGTTCTTCTAATCTGAGTTTATTCTATGAGAAATCAAATGAGTACAGATTAATGGGCTACTGTGATGCTGACTATGCTGGAGATAGAATTGAACGAAAAAGCACAAGTGGTGACTGTCATTATCTTGGAACAAATCTAATATCATGGTCCAGCAAGAGACAAAGCACCATAGCTCTATCAACTGGTGAACCTAAGTATATTTTTGTTGCAAGTTGCTACTCACAACTCTTGTGGATTAAACATTAGTTGGAAGACTACAACATTCATGAAAGTAAGATTCCAATCTATTGTGATAAGACTGCTGCAATTAGTTTATCGAAAAATCCTGTATTTTATTCAAGGGCTAAACATATAGAAATCAAACATCACTTTATTAGAGATTACATTCAAAAAGGTGTGTTTGATATAAAATTTGTTGATACTGACCATCAATGGGCAGATATCTTTACAAAACCTCTCACAGAGGACAGGTTCTCTTTCATAAGAAAACAACTCAACATGCAGTATGTTGAATGACCTTGTGTCCAATATGTTTGCGTCCAATTGTTGCTCTTCACTCATTACATGCTTACGCCATTTATTGCAATAAATATTGAATAACTTGAACATCATAATTTTTTTTGTTAATAAATTTTATTTAAAAATCTCTCTGTGGCATCCATACGTTCCAATGCTGAGTCAGCACTCGTTAGTCATTCAAACGTCATGCATCTGTTACCTCCCTCTTATATAGCCACCCTCGGTAACTGCAAGTCATCATGTTTCTTTAACCATGGTTACTTTTTGACGGTTGGATAACCATCACTCCTCTCTTTATAAGCCTAATGCGTGAGTTAAACATCACATCAAACATCTCCCTCTCTGATATTCCTCTCTTTCTCTCTCCTTCAACTGCTCATCTTCTTCAAAGCTCTATCTTCTGAATATGGGAAGAAATCTTCGTTCAGCTAGTGAAGGTAGCAGCAGCATCCCTCAAGAAGGCATATCACCTTTGGCTCATCCAACTCGTGAAGTTCCAAACAACTGTCAAATCAACATTGAACATCAGATAGACTTGAATCTGTTAGCTAGACTGAGAGCAGATATCAGAATCTGCATTGTTGCAGCTGGGTGGGATCACTTCTTCATAAACTATCGAGAAGTCTATCCGAGACTCCTCATTGAATTTTTGGAGGACTACTCACATGGATAATGAAGGTGATATCACTGGGTACGTTTTGGGGACACAAAGGGTTGTCATCTCCAGAGCAAGCATTGCATCTGCAATTGGGTGTATGTCTTTTGGAGCAATCTTCTCCAAATCATGGCACAGCAAGTTTGGGGGAAAAGACAATGTCTTCAACTTTCTCAAACATCCTGATGCTCACCCTAATGGTCTCTTTCGCGCTGCTATCATGAAGGACGAAGCAAGGATTCTAAATCAGATCTTGAACAAGGTTATTCTGCATAAAGCTGGGTCTAAGGACTCAATCTCTGAGGAGCATGCTTTTCTTCTTACTCATCTCTTTTATAGCATGAAGATAAATCATCCCTCCCTTCTCTTTGATCGTTTCAAAGAAAATTGCATAGATGTTGCCTCTGTTAAGACAATCACTTATGCAACTCTTCTTTCTCGAGTCTTTGAGAATCAAGGGATTTATCGAATGCTGAGTAAGGTCCATCCGAGCATAAGGCATATCTACCAGACCATCGGTTGCCCGCAGTTTGGAAGAGCAAATCTTTGAAACATGCAACTTCAATCTGTTATTGCTTTTGAACAAGTTCAGTCTAACATTGCACAATCTCAATATATGGAAGCTCTTCAAAGCAGAAAAGGAAGGAAGAATCAGATTCCAAATGCTGCTAATCAACCTCAGATGTCTTCTGATTCATCCTCTTTGGAAGGATTGTTTGAACAATCTCAGGCCGAGACTCATGATGTATTTGAAGAATATGAGGTAAAGCCAAATCTGGAGTTTGCTTCAATGATCGAAGGTATTGCATACACCATTAATGGAGAAACCTTCATTAAGCTGAATGGTATTGTCAGACCTTATGTGGAAGAGGTTGATGGACCCATGCTCAAAGCAAACTTTGGTTCAACAGCTAGATAGCAAGCTCACGCCTGTGCGTCCACACAGGCTCAACAGCAACCTATGGCTAAGGAAGCAGGTTCATCTAACCCAGATATGGAGAAAGGAAGCTTCTCGTGGAAGAAGATGATGAGTATGATGTTCCAATTGCCTTTCTTCTCGCCAAGAAAACTAAGGTAACACCATCCCCCTCCAACCTACCTAACCCTCCTACCTCTTCTATACCCTCTATGTCACTTGAAGCCCCATCTACTACTCCAACCACAAATCCTAGCCCTTCTCCGACTTTACCTCCAACACTCAAAAGGATGAGATTTAAAACTATAGATAAAAAGCCACCCAGACCTAAAATGACAGATCTCACTCAAACCACTTCCTCCTCCACCACTCCCTTTCTGCAACCAAATACACAACCCATATCACCACCCTTACCACCAACACAGACTCAATCTTCCGATCGTACACCTCCAACAACCTTCTCGTCCAACACCTTATCCTCCAATGAACACAGAGAATTTAGTGAAGACCTACCCTCTACCTCTCATACACAGGTCCCAGAATCATCATCTCCTCCTCCTCTTGTTCTCCTATTACCATGGTACTCACATGAGGAAGCTACTACTTCAGAGATTCCAGTGGCTAGGGAGCATGAAGGTGTTCTTGAAGCTGTGACCAACGCCTTTGGTCAAGCCTCTATTCACTTCTCTCAGTCTGCTGAAGATTGTTGTGTTGAGTCTACTGGTCCTCAAGCAGGTGCAAGATGCGAAGACTTTTCCATCCCTGAAACTCAAGCAGAAGCAAGCTCCGTCCAGTTCACTGATCGTCTTGACCCTGACTCCGTTTTATTTGATCACACAGTAGAACTACACCTTGATGATGAAGATGACGAGGTCAACACTTCGGCCGCTGAAGAAGCTCATCTTGCTCAAGCTTCAGCACCTCCTCTACCACCTAGACCTTCTCAGGACATTGCTGACTATTTGGGAGAAGAAGTTTCTGCACGGGTGACTCAAGAGATGAATCAAAGGATGGATCAACTATCGAACTATCTTCACCGAATCTTTCCTCACATTCCTCCTCCTTCTCCACCATCCCCTTGAGTCTCTTTTAGTGTCTTTTCTTCACTGACTATGATGTTTATCCTCCCAATTCCTTTTTGTCTGATGACAAACAGAAGGAGAATATGGAAATGTGTAATTAGAAGTTTTTATCAATACAAATGCTTTCCTATGCATATCTGAATCTTTTATATTGATTGGACTCTTTATAAAAATGTTGTAATAATGCTTTGATCATATTTTGGTCTAAGATATGACATCTATGCTTAATCTATGTGACTAAAGACATATCTCTAAGTGATGCATAATCTTAGGGGGAGCTTTTGCCCACCAGAAAATCTTTTTCAAAAACTCTTTATAATAATGTTTGTCATCATAAAAAAGGGGGAGATTGTTAGAACCAAAACAGGTACGGTTTATGACCCCTCGAAGTTTGAATGATTAACAAAATTATTATATGCTTATGAAAATAATTGAAGTTCAGTTGCTACTAATCCATAAGGTTGAAAGACCTTTTCTATATCTCTGACTTCGGATAACTTTCTCAAAAGAGCACTAAGCCTCAACGTCTAAAGTTACATCTAGCTCATATTGGACGATAAGCTCAAAGCATTCTCAAAGCTATCTGCGTCCAAAGCAGTTTATGTGGATCGTCCAACTGGTCCTTGGATTTTATTCTTTAAAGGATAAGTATCTTGCGGCCAAAAGTCACAACCACATTTTATTGAGCGACCAATCTTTTATATTACTTGTGTGTCCACTAACTTTATTTAGAAGATAACGTGGCACATATTTCAAAAGTATTTAAAAGATCACCAAGGAAAAATAGCTTTCTACAAAGACAAAACAAGGTACAACGTTGTACACATCGAGCCACGTAAAGCAGAAAGCATGACGACCAAAAAGTAAAGGATAGTCTGCTCTGATTAAAACCTGCTACAAGCTGCTATCACTGCTATTCTATCAAAAGCAAACATCCCCCCTACTTTTGAAAGGGCAAGTTTTCTACCGTTTGAAATCCGGAAGATAGTCAAGACTGTAAAAAGTCCATCATTTGAAGAAATGGAAATCAACAATATCATATATGCACAAGAGAGATTACTAGCTCGATTCAACTTTCATTCTAAAAAGTGATCACTACTCTCTAGTCAAAGATCTGTAAACTTTCATATTCTTTCTTTGTAAAATTACAAACAGATTCATAGAGCTATATCTTGTAGTATTCTCACTCTTAGTGAGTTAGTCAAAGGCTCAAAACAATATTCATATCCTTGATTTGGTTGAGCCTGAAGAGGCTTGTCTGTAAAAGAATACTTGGAGCCTGGAGAGGTGTAGAATATTTGGAGTTGTAACAGTCAGGAGTGACTAGGAAACAACTTGCGAAAAGTGCTAAGTGTTTTAGTGGAAAAACCTTCTGGAGGAAGGGACTGGACGTAGCTTTTCGATTTGTAAGAATGAACCAGGATAATCTCTGTGTGAATCTCTCTATCCTTATTCTCATCAAATTTATTTTATTTACTAACTTGGGGATTGAAAACAAGGTTTCTTAACGTCTTTCAAAAACTTGTTTTTCTGTATGTCTTATTAACATCCTGCTTGCTTAAAACGCTTTTGAAAAGGTTTTCAAAAAAGGTTTAAGAAACACAATTCAACCGCCCTTCTTGTGTTTTCCTGTTTCACTGTCATGAAGAATTTGGTTCTGAAACCTTTATAGAAAGACTTGAACAGAGAGAGTAGCCGATTATTTTTATGAGCGATAAGAGACACCCAACAGACTTTTCGTCAAAGCCTGATGGTGAAAAAGTGAAAGAATTTAGAAGTAGAAGACGGGATACCAAACTCATCGCAGAAAATCTCAAACGCTAGGACAAAGGACCAACTGTTGGGGTATAGTTAGGAGGGGGCCACATTCAGCGCGCGAAGAACATCACATTGAAAATGGGAGAAATGAAAGGTGATTTTTATGTCTTTGAAAAAGGCTTTATACAGAAATACAAATTCTAGATTTGGTTCTTGAGCACGCGAGAACACTTTCTCGTAGTCAGTACAACATAGCCAAAGAAATTCCTTTTTGTCCCCAGGAACGCACAGCTGAATTTCTTTCCTTAATTCTATAAGGGAATGCTCGGTTTGGTACTGTGAATAATGAGCAACTACATCTAAGCCCACCCATTCAAACCCAGGAACTGGAGGAACAGGCGAAGGGGGAAGGATGTTGGGTGCACCCTCGCGATTTTCAGAGGATTCAGAAACCTCATCTCTGGGGTTTTCATTGTGGGAAGAAAAGGGTTGGTTTCGCGGTAGAGGGGAAGGAGCAGAATAATCACTGGAAGTTGAGGAATCTTCTAGGATATGGATTAGGGGTGTACCAGAGTTTGGGGTCATACCAGAGTTAACAAAAAGTGGAAGAGGGATTGCGGAAGAAGAAGGATACTAGCTAAAGAAGGATGCCAAATGAAGAATACAAATGATTTTATAAAAGAGAAGAAGTGGAAACGTTTGGGCTAAAAATCTCGTTTGAAGGAAAATGAAGGGTTTTTATGGTGTCGTAAAGGCAAGTCATTATGACTGATGGTGTGGGAACACGAGCAGGCGTGACAGATGAGTGGATGCGTACCAAAGTAATGATGGTGATTAGCGCCTTTTGATGGTAAGGGAAGACGAGCAGACTTGGCCTTTCAGAGAAAGAGAGTGACAAAATTCTAAAATCACAGCGTTTGAGGTGAACGCTACCAGGGTATAAGGCGCATGTTAGAAAAAGGCCAATTGGACCAAAATCAAGAAATAAAGATGATGGCAAGGCAAGAAGAGGTGACATCAGTTGTTCTAAAACAAAACCAACAGATTACGCCCATGGATGCCGAGAGCAAGAGTTAAATATCAATAATCGGAGACATCAAGGCAATACTCAGCAAGTAGTCAGGATTCGGATTCGAGGTTATGGGTGCGTACTCTTTTTCCTATCTCGGGTTTTTTTCCCGAAGACGTTTTTGCCCGAGAAGGTTTTGATAAGGCACATCGAATGATTGTTGAACCGCATCAAGAAGGGAGAAATTGGGATCGGAAATCGGGAGGAAGCAAATGTAAAAGCTCCCCAGCAAAGTTTAAAGCAACATCCGAAGAAGTTCTTCATAAGCTCTCGTGTCTCTTTGAGACTTAAAGCTTGGGGGGCTCGTGTACCGTCCGAGAATATGGGGGCAAGAAAGACCGAGAACATATGGTAGTACTGGGCAGCTCCATAATTGAATTGCTCGAAGTTTTTAGAAATTCTTTAAAGCTCTTATGCCTTTTTGAGTCTTAGAGCTTAGGGGGCTCGTGCACCGTCCGAGAATAATGGAGTCAAGAGGGACCGAGAGTATGAAGTAAGACTGGTGAAAAATCGAAAGAGTATTGACTGAAATCCCTGGGCTTGGGCTGGACCGAGAATATCTTCGGCCCATAAGAGGAGGAGTTTTGCTTCGATTAAGAAGAGTGTTTGAAAAGGGAAGACTGAGTCAAATAACTTTAATGAAGCGGGAGAAACAGTTACTGGTTAGTGGGGTGGAAATCCGAACGTGGGGGGTGTTCCAAGAACATGGGGGTGAGAGAAATGAGTGAGCCAAGTAGCGACCGATTAGACGACCTTTGTAATATATATATATATATATATATATATATATATATATATATATATATATATATTATATATATATATATATATATATATATATATATATATATATATATATATATATATATATATATATATATATAGGAAATGAACATATAGGAGAATACAAGCTATTTTACACCTTTACTCTGCTAGTTTAGAGGATTTCAATATAAGAGAAGTGCATTTGAACTAAGAGTGAGAGTGATTGATAGCGATGTTGTTCTTCATTTATTCAGTCCTAGTATTGCCGGATATTTGTGAGAACAAAAGCGGTAAGATGTTCATGTGGATCTATGGTCCCATTGTAGAGTCGTACCTTTGGAAATCTGAAGTTAGGAGGGAAAGGCGTTGCCATTATTTCTCTTATGAAGGGGTGCTCCTCTTGCTATCGCCCTCCTCTTCGGCGACTTGTCCTCCTACGTCTGAGCCTGGATTTCTGCCCTCCATCTTCATGACTTCTACCTCTCTGCCAGTGTAGCCTTGATCCTTCGCTTCTATTTTCTTAGCTTCTACTCCTACATCCCCTTGTTCGGGAACGCCCCTCCTCACTATCATAACTCCTTGTTTTCTGTCCCCTTGGCCCAGGATCCTTTCTCCTGCTACTATTATTCCAAGTCCTTCCACGTGTTCAACTTAAATATCTCTGCTCACTCCCCCTATTCCCTGTGCGATCTCGGGCCTGACTTGAATCTCCAAAAACAATCTGATGATATCGGGATCCTCTCCTCTCGCGACCGGAGCCTTCAAATCGAGACTCGCAGTCGCCCTGCCTCCTTCCTTCATGCTTAGAACCTACTCGCACTTCCCGCTGAGAAAGTCGAATGCGTTATAAGCTTCTTTCTCTACTCCTCCTAACCTCTCCACTCTCTCTTCTTAGTTCATCGACGTGCCTTCTTATCTCTCTTACCTCTTGTGCCAGCACTTCATTTCCTCTTTCTCCAGACTGAGCCTCATATTCACGCCTGGAAGCCGTTCTCCTCCCATTAGCACTTTTACTCAGCACCATTGTCCCGTTTGCGTAAGTTTCAATGTAACAAGGGAAATTTTACCTCGGCCCCACGGTAGGCGCCAAATGTTCTCCCAAATTTCCAGCAATACTAAGACCGAGTAAATGAAGAACAATATCGCTATCAATCACTCTCACTTTTAGTTCAAGTGCACTTCTCTTATATTGAACTCCTCTGAACTAGCAGAGTAAGGCTACAAAATAGCTTGTCCTTTTCTTTACATTCCTCTACAATATATAACAAAAAGCATATAACCGTCCAACCCTCTCGCGTGACCATTTTCGGCTCTCCCTATGTTCGGATTTACATCCCACGAACTAGTAACTGCTTCTCCCGCTCTCCTATCATTTTATCCCCTAGTTTGACTCGGTCTTCCCTCTTTAAATGATATTCTTACTCAGATCATAACCTTCTTTGCACTGGGCCAATGACGTTCTCAGCCTAACCTAAGCCCAATACCTGAACCTCAACTCAATCCCCCTTTTGGCCCACTATTCTCGGATGGTACACATTTCATTAAGCAAGTAAAGCAACGGTCCATCACTCCATTTTAACCTTTCTCATTCTCTTTCTCTATTTCTCTCATTCCCTTTCTCTTTCTCTTTCTGGAAAAAAAAAATCTGGTTCTGACCGCAAGTTACACATTGGTGAGAAGTTACACTTCTCTTTCTGATGTGGTGGTGAGTGGTGAGAAGTTAATACCATCAAAACCAAGTTACACAAAACCTCTCAAACCTCGTTCAAAGCACGATACTTCTACGAGTTTTACATATACCATCCAACCAGTATTCTCATTCTCCTTCTTGCACTCCGATCCGACATTGCTTTACACCCCCAACCACCACAAGGATGAAGACCTCTCAAACCACTGTCTCAGCAACGCCTCCGCCGCCACACCAACCAACATTGGCCCTGGTTCGTCGGTTTCATCGGTTCAATCCAGTTTCCCCGATTTCTTGGGAGCCAACCGAACCGCAGAAATGGTTGATTCCCGGTTCAACCAGTTGAAACAGTCGGTCCGGTTCTTCTTAAAACCTTGTTATGAACCCATTACTATGTATGAAAACCCACATTAAAAAACAAACTTAAGCTGCTAGAGGATGCGTTTGGATACACGGTATGAACACCCAATTTTGTCCAGGTCAATTTTTTTTCTTTTGATACTAAAAAAAACAACAACAAAAATTTAATTAGATCTTAGCCCAATTATTAGAAGTTAGGCCCATCATTTTTAGTGAAAAAAATAATAAAAAATAAAAAATGAAAACAAGAAAGATAAATAAAATAGAAAATAAAAATGATTAGTTGTTTAATAGATAGGAAAAGGAGTTATGCGGACAGTGGGTATCACTTTTCTGTTACTCTCATACTTTTTCTATTTCATGAGGATAGATAACAATTTCATTGGGATAATGATCCCTTAACTGAGAGTTCATATGATAAAGGGAGTTGTTATTACTTTTTTTCCTATAAATTAAAATGTGCTCCACTATAAAAAAGGATCGAAAAATCATCACTCATCATCACACTCCCTTCTGCTTCACCTATCAACCAAGAAAAAAAAAGCCTAGGCCTTTTCAAGAGCCTTCATCCTCATCCTTGCAGCCACCATCTTTGCATCTCCCATCACCAGTTCCAACCATGTCCCACTGTGCACCACCATTGTGAACGCAACAAGTCCTGCTCCACCACCCAGTCACGCGTCGATCGCCCGTCGCACCACAGTAGAAGAACCGTTGTATGACCTCCATATCAGTCACCGCCAACCTTCGAATGGACTGAGCAAGCAGGTGTCACAACCCGTGAGAAATCACTGCTTAGCCACCATCCAAGAGTCATCACACCCCTGTTCTCCCATTCCGCATAAGAGGTTCACGAAGGAGACAACTCTCTTCCTTTTTTTTATGTTTTTTTGTTCGTTTTTTTGTTTTAACTAATTAGCTGGGCTTATCTTAACTTGGGCTAGGTTCTAGGCTGGGTATTAAAAAGTCAAAAACTAAAAATCTTTTTTTATAGAATCTGCATTGGACTAGATTCGTCTAATTGTCTACTTTGTTTCTTCTCATAAAATTGAAAAAAATGTGCAAAGTATAAAAATTCTAAAAATATAAAAATTATTTTACATTATAAAAAACCCTTTTTAGTGACATCTCTGGCAAGACGCTGAGCTTCACTTGTGATCAATTTAGTCGAGACGGCTTGTTGATCTACTTACATCTTTTCAGAAAAATATAAAAAAATAGAAAATCCCTTTTAAAATAAAATCAACCAACCAACAAAATCGTTTTTTACTAGAACTATGTGGCTTTGAATTTTCCATTGCACTAGGGAATACGTAGGAGCGAAATTAATCATTTAGTCAAGCCAAAATTAAAATTTTCCTTATTTTGTGTTTATCTTCTCTTTATTTTTTTTAGGGTAAAATAAATAGTTTTAAAGTTATTAAAATTTTCACAATTAACTTAGGTACCTTTTTTTAACGGGCGATGTAGGGTGCTAATACCTTCCCTACTCGTAACCGACTCCCGAGCTCAAATCTCATTTTTATTTTAAAAATGACCAATTGCCTTAGGTTTATGGGTTTTCCAATTTTTTTCCCCAATAAAAATTGGTGGCAACTCCTCTTTCTTTTTCTTCGCGGCGCCCGGACGGGACGGTCGCGACACACGGCTTAATTAAGAGATTATTTGATAAATTTTTATCATATAACAACTTATGTATAAGCTGATTTTAAAATCAAATATTTTATGGCCTTAAACTCTGCATAATCTCTATATAAGCTATTTCGATAAGTTATCTTGGAAAGCTTATAAAAATAAGTTGAAAGCAACTTATGGACATACCATAAATTATTTTTATAAGCTCTTCCAAACACTTGTAGAAGCGCTTATGCCATAAGATAAGGCCAAATAAGTTTTTCCATATGCACCCAAAGTCAAGCTTCATAGTAACATGAGCTTTTTAAATTTTTAATTTTTGGTCATGAATATTAGCTCGAAACGACTGTAGAGGGTCAAGGGGAGGGGCCCCGGTACCATGTGGAAATCAAACTCGTTCCCTTTTCTTCTATGTCAATGCGGTAGTCCTACCAGGCAAGGCCTTGTCTATAGGGATATGATAAGGTCTAGGTAGGGTAATATAGTATCCATACCCGCATTTTAAAAAAATATCTGTATCCACATCCATACCCACGTGGGTAGCAACTTTAATATTGGTACCCTTACCCGCTCGGTACCAAGTATCCTTACCCATACCCAGTACCCCTAATTTAATTAACTATGAAAAACAATAAATAAAAAAACAAAACTACTTAATTGTCCTTTAAGATTGTTGGAGATAACCCTCATGCTAACTAACAATAAA
This sequence comes from Ammopiptanthus mongolicus, assembly GCA_039655645.1. Lineage (NCBI taxonomy): Eukaryota > Viridiplantae > Streptophyta > Magnoliopsida > Fabales > Fabaceae > Ammopiptanthus > Ammopiptanthus mongolicus. Next base: position 36,605,681 of record CM077347.1, read on the forward strand.
CTCAGGAAGAAAGAAGGAAAAACTGAATAAACAAAATCTTATTGAATGAATATATCTTAATTACACATAAGCACTTTGTACTTATAGTGCCTCCCAAACAACTACACATTGACTTATTCAACTACTCTAACTGAAATAACAGATTCTGTTTGAATTAACTACAACACACCCCCTTTAATTCAAACATACTAGATTTACAACACCTAACTCTTTTCTAAGTTTCTCAAACCTATCAACCTTTACTGCTTCAGTCAATACATCAGCAACTAGTATTTCAGAAGGACAATATGCAACCTCAATCATTCCTTTATTCACTTGCTCCCTGAGAAAATGTAATCGGGTTTCGATGTGCTTACTTCTGCCATGAGACACTGGGTTCTTTGCTAAATTTATTGCAGACTTGTTATCAATTAGCAACTGTATAGGCTTCTTCAAACCAATCTTCATCTCACTCGGCAATGAGTCTAACCATATAGCTTGGTTCAACACCCCTTCCTGAGTGTCATATTTCCGAACGTTTATAAGGTCGAAAATATTTATTAATGAGGAAAATACGTTTTTTTTTTTCTTTTCACAAGATGTAACGGGATTAGTAAAGGTAAATAATACTAATAAATGAACTTAGGTTCACCATGCATTTCCAGAACATGCTGTATTATAAATACAGAAACAGAAAATAGAAAACAGAAAACAGAAACAGAAATAATACTGTATACAGACATAGGTCTGATGTATAACTATCATAAGAATAAAATAAGTACTAGGAGTCATAGCTCCCAAAAGGTACTACAGATACCGACACAGTCTGGCCCAGAGAAAATAAAACAGCAAAAAGGAGTTCACCTCCAGACTCAAAGGAACTGCAAAACCGAACCGTCGTCGCATCCATTTGTTCAGGCAGCAACAGCAAGTACGAACAGAAAATATACAGATATGGGTGAGATTCCCGTTCATCAACACAGCAAAACAGTAGTAGTAAAAACGGGACGACTCACTAGGTAACAACGTACCCAACATGCTTACTAAAATTTTCAATATAAATCATGTTAAACAGATAACAGCATAATATCATGTTAAACAATTAACAGCATAATATAAGGCATTCTTAAAACAAAACAGCGATGCATAACAGTAATGTAATCATCAACAGTCATGCAATGTAGTGCAATGTACATGACTTAATGCCAATGCCACTGGGTACTACTCTGACCTCTACTCCACGAAGCTAAAAAAACGTCGGAGAGAGTGAATGGGAGGACATGTTCTGTGTGTGCCAGCCTTGGGAAAGATGCTACAACATTCGTAACGTGCACGTATCTGGCTTTTACGGAAACACTCTGCACCAAACATGAAAAATACGGCATCTAGTAGAGGATATCAGTGTATTGCTCGGATTGGCCATGACACATAAGAGCTACCAACTGATCACATGTTAGCCCTTCCAACCCTGATACCTCCAAAAAGACCATTGAAGATCGTCACCGTAAGATTCGCATCCGCATCAAGGTGTAAGCTCAACTCCTAGGCTCAAGGCCTTACAACTATGCAAAAGAAATGCCAATGCTTACACAAAGCAGATGCGATAAAGCAATGTCTATCACACAGATAAACTTCAAGGTTCACTAAGGTTCTATTCCTTAGGAACTATACGCATCTTTGAAAAACAAAACTTTTATCCACCGGATAAATCTCGTGATCCCTCCGGGATCGAGTCATCACAAGACTAAAACAAGTGAACGATTGACCTAGATCCGAATCACTGGTCCGTCATCGAACTACTGTTTCAAAACCCAAAACGTTTCGTGTTTGTGTTTATATCTTATGAATTATGTCTCAAGTCCTAAACATTATGAATAAGGATTGCGAATCCTTTTAGATAAGTCTTTAATCTTTTCTAAGATATTACTCCTTGATTTTCAATTAAGTAAATAAGTGTTGATTCACTTAAGTCTTATGAAGTCATTGATGTACTAAGTCATCAATGGTATAGTACATGGTCTTGTTCCACCACATACTATACTTAATTATCCCTTGTCTTCAACTCTAAGTTAATTACTTAACTTAGGTTTTTCAGACGTAAAACTTTACAATTGAGTTAGAAAACTCCTTTTGTCAACCAAACAACTTTTCAATTTGAAAATTCATTCTAGTTCTAGCATTTTCTGAAACGTGGATTTTGCTTAGTGGGGGTTCCATTCGCTTAGCGAAATTGAGGCAGTGATACCTCTTTTGAAATTCCTCTGATTCGCTTAGCGAAAGATAATTCGCTTAGCGAAATTCCATTGTATTCGCTTAGCGAAGCTTAATTTGCTTAGCGAAGCTTAATTCGCTTAGAGAAATTGAGGCAGTGATGCCTAGCTTGGAATTTTTCTGCTTTCGCTTAGCGAAATTGAATTCGCTTAGCGAAATTTGCCTTAAGCAAAACATAACCTTGTTCTAAAACAAAGAAAAAGCCTTATGGAACTATATTCAACTCTTCATGAAAAACATTTCTTTGTTTCATTTTTAAATCAGTTGATTAACTAGATGAACTAATGATAAGGTATAAGACATTTTTCACTTTGGTGAAAACACTTAAAGATTGAAACCCCATTTGATCTTTGGATCAAATCACTTATTGTTTTCTTGGCCGAAAGCCACATCAAGGCAAAAGTGAAGATTTTGCTTCACCCTCAAGACAAGTTATAGCTCAAAAGCTCACATAATTATGACAAACAATAATCACACATCATTGCATCATAATCAAGCATAAAAATCCATACTTGATCTAGTGATAAAAGTAGGTTTTTCAACATACATGATAATGTTTTCTCATCTAACCAACATCATCATAAAATACATGCTAAAGCATACAAAGCATAAACTACATTATTACACTTTGTTTTCCAAGAGAACCAACTTAAATGGTGAACCCAAACCAAAGGGTTTCACCCACACATAAAGTAAACAACCATCTTCACCACCACCATTTTGGTGTGATGAGGTTCACCCCCCATACCTGTTGATGAGCAGATATCCGGATCAAAGTCAGTTGATCGGTTTGTGAACCTTCCGTTGATCGTCACCAACTACAAACAACCAAACAATCAAACATTAAACAACAATCAAAACAAATCTCAACTATATTTACTCATACGGGGTTCGGTGTAACACCCCGATTTTCAAGCTTTTCCTAATTATATAGTATTTATGAACATATATTTTATTCGAGGTCTTAGGAATGGAAATAAAATATTACGAGACCATAGTCATGCTCAGCAATATCGTAGGAAGCTACGATTAAGTTTTGAGCCGAAAACTCAAAAGGAGTCCGGTCTGCGTTTTTACACTGACAGTATGATTTTACTGCTCAGGAGACCTTAGATGGACCCATGAACGAGACAGTAAGTTTTAGAATTCGATTCTCTACGTTTTGGTTAAATTTCACAAAAAATTTCAAAAAAATCATTTCTTGACCTCCGTTCGAGCGAAATCTTCAATCGGGTGACAAACGGAGCCGCATATGGACTCACCAGGACCCAACAACGGATGATCTTGATATCACATCATGTCAACTCACTTGGGAGAGCATGTCAGAGTCGTCATGACGATCGGGAATTTCGGGACGCGAAATTACCAAAATACCCCTAACTTAAGCCTTTTCACCTTTTATCATTTTACCCTTTGAGCCAAATGACCTTTTTACCCTTAATGAGCTTTTAAGAAGGCTGGAACAGCCCTCTCAGCCCCCATTATCACGCAGCCAGCCCTCCCAAAGCAAGAACTCCATAGTTGTTCTTGAGGAAAAATCTATTTCTCCTTGAAAACCTTGATTCACTTGTTGAAATCATTTGATTCCTTGACCAATCTTCCTCCATTCTAAGGTAAGATCACTTCTATGGTCTCATAGCTTGTTGAATTTCTCTCAATCTCAAGATCAAAACTCCATTTTCATGAAACTCATTCTTAGATCCAAAACTTTGAAAATCCATAGGAAATTGTAAAAAAATCCTTTTGTTATGAAATCAATTTCTTTGAACTCACCTCATCATCCTCTACCTAAACCCAAGAACTCATGATCCAAGTCTCATCCTAGCTCTTAAACCCCAAAGTGGCCGAACCCTAAGAGTGATGATGAATAGTGTTTTTCATCAAGTTTTTGGTTTCTAACTCTTGATTCCATCCTTAGCTTTCCTAGTGTTCTTGAATCCAAGTGATGGAAAACCAAATTAATTCCTAGCCTTGTTTTTCCAAAGAGGCCGAGAGCTTCATGAGGAAAATCCATGAGTTTTGTTTCACATTTTTGAGTCATAGGACTTGAAATAGTGTTAACTAAGTTCATGAACCAACCATCCAAAAGTTTGGAACCAAATGAGATCCCTAACCCTTTTTACCTCTCATGGCCGAACCTTTTACCTTTTAAGGGAAGGAAAACTTGTGTTTTGATGTTGTATATTGATGTTGATTTGTGGTTTGAATTGTATTGTGTTTGATTGTTTTAGGCGACGAGAACGAAACCGGAGTCGGAGCCGAGAACCAATCGAGTTTGGATTGAACTTCCTTTGTGAGGTTAAGGGAGGTAGTCATTTAAGTTTGGTGGCTTCATAGTGCATGTTTGGTATATGTATTATAATGACTTGATTGTTGAATTGGAGATGAGTTTGAATGATGTATGGATTTGTTTTACTTAATGAAACATATTTGCACACTTGTTGATGATTTGTGGCATGGACGCCTTGAGTGATATTATTGTGATATTGAACTGTTGATATATGTCTATACATATATTTATATCCTGGATGAGCATAGGACTGACTATGTCTCGATAATTGTTAAAAGGCTCGGAATCGAAAACAAAGTTTTGAAAAATGCGTTTTGAAATAAAAAAAGTAGTTTTTGGAAAACTTGTTGCTTTTTCAAGAAAAGTTAAGTTTCTTTTTTGAAAAATTTGTGTTCTTTTGAAAAGGAAAAGTGGTTTTGTGGAAAGTCGTGCGAAAAGTGTTTTGTTTCAATAAAACGTTTTAGAAAGATGTTGAACCTTTAGAAAATGGTTTTGTTTCCGAAAAAGTGTTTTTCCCCGGAAAATGTTCTCTTAAATCAAGAAATGATTTATTTCAAGAAAACAAAAGTGTATTTTGTTTTCCAAAATTGTTTTGAGAAAGTTTGACTGAAAAGGAAAAATGAAGAACCTTTGAGATGAACCTAAACCTAGTGGCCGAGACGTCGGGGATAGTGTTTTGTGGATTGAGCATTCGGACCTCATGTCCTGTTTTTTTTATTTGAGTGGTCTTAATGCCTTTTTGAAACGATTCGTGGACTTTATGTCTCGAAATTTGAAAGAATGAACGCAAAGAAAGCATAAAAATTTATGTGTACATGCATGAACCGGCAGATGTGACATTTGAAACCGAGCTACACCTCTAGTAGTTGAGAATTTAATCAGTCAAGACCACTAGGTCTATAGGGGCATTCTGTGTTCGAGATCCCACATGTGGCCGGTGGCGTAGCAACCCCGTGCCGTGGTAAATCGGCTGCCAAACACGAATGAACTCGATCAGAGACTAGCGTATTCAAGATATGGTTATGACTTGGTACCCTGGAACAATTGGAGTTCAGACCTAAATAGAGAGGCCGACTCATGAGGACAATTGTGTTACGGGTGTTACCACGGCCTATCGCTCGATGTTGGGAAGTTAGAATCTCCAGAGTACATGAATTAGAAAGATGATATTGAAGTCTCATGCATTATTATAACTGATGGTAGTGTTTGAGATGTTGTATTGTGTTATATAGATAACTCCCCATATAACTGTATTTATCTATGGATGTTTATACTATTGTTTGTCGCTTGTGTGGCTATCGTGATTAACTTTATATGAGTATCTCACCTTTGCCTGTACATGTTGGATACCTTGTTGTGTTTTTGGAATATATGTACAGATGTTGATCGTAGGTCCCCGCGGACACGTGAGGACTCGGATGACGGAGCGTTCTGACAAAGTTGACGTTAGGTTATACCCCAATGACTACTTTTAGCGGACCAGCTTAGGAGTCTTTTATTTGGAGCAGTCTTATATTATATTACTGCACATATGTTGAAATTATTTCTAAGCCTGTAATATGTTATATATTAGACCAGGTTTTATGTCATGCTTATGTTTTTATGAACAGTGAATATCAACGTGTGATATGAAGTTTATTTCTTCGTCTTGAGTTGTTTTGTCTATGCATGTAGAAAATTTTTAAAACTGCGTTTTCGAACGTAGCTACTTAACTAAAGTATTTTTCGAAAGCAACCAACGTTTTATTTTCTTGATTTATTCCGTATTAGAGTCCGAGTATGTAGCACCCGCGAGGGGGCTGTTACATTCGGCCACTCTAAGGAAATAAGGCTAGAAATTGATTTGGTTTTCCATCACTTGGATTCAAAGACAATAGGAAAACTAAGGATGGAATCAAAAGTTAGAAATCAAAAATTGATGAAAAACACTATTCATCATCACTATTTAGGGTTCGGCCATATTGGGGATTTAGAGCTATGATGAGAATTGAATCATGATCTCTTGGGTTTAGGTAGAGAATGATGAAGTGAGTTCAAAGAAATTGGTTTCACATTAAAAGGATTTTTCTACAATTTCCTATGGATTTCCAAAGTTTTGGATATAAGAATGGATTTTCATGAAAATGGATTTTGATCTTGAGATTGAGAGAGATTCAAGAAGCTAGGAGATCATAGAAGTGATCTTACCCAAGAATAGATGAAGATTGATCAAGGAATCAAGGATTTCTAACAAGTATTCAAGGTTTTTCAAGAAGAAAAATGGAGTTTTTCTCTAAGGTTGAAGATGAAGTGTTCTTGAGCTATTTGGGGCTGAATGGTGCATGAGTGAGAGCTGTGTGGGCTGAGTTCAGCCTTTAAAATCTCGCTTAAGGGCAAAATGGTCGTTTGCTTCAAGGGTAAAATGGTAAAAGTGTAAAAGACTAAGTTTAGGGGCATTTTGGTAATTTTACGTCTAGATTTTTCCGACCGTCATAACGACTCTGGCATACTCTCCCAAGTATCCTGGGATGATGTGGTATTAAGCTCATCCGTTGTCGGGTCTCGTTGAATCTCTTTACGACTCCAAATGCCTCCCGATTCGACTAAACGGCCGAATATAATATATTATAATATTTTTGGGACGTCAGGATGGATTTTAACAAAGATGTAGAGAATAAAATTCTGAGACTTACTGTCTCGTTCACGAGTCCAAATTAGGTCTTGATAGTAGAAGAACACTACTATCCATGAAAAACGCTGACCGGGCTCCGTTTGAGGTTTCGCCCGAAACTTAACCATGGTTTCCTATGGTTGTGTAGGGCATTCCTATCTTCTCAGAATATTTTATTTCACTCTCTAAACCCTCCATTAAAATAAAGACGTTAAAATACTGAAGAATAATAAAACGTGAAAATCGGGGCGTTACACTTGGGAAGCTGCATATGAATTAGCTATATATTCAACTTCACAGGATGATAGGGCTACCACTAGTTATGACACCCTTAACCCCAACATAGATTTATTATATAAATATTGATTTGCTAAAAGATTCTTTGAGGAATAAAGATACAAGTTCTACCATAAATAAACATTTTCACAATAGTTAATAGTATCACAATTTATAAACTCAACTTCAAATCCAATTAAATTAAACATATTATCGTAAAACGTTTATAAGTTTCGCATAAATAATAAATAGTTTAAACAAGATAATCCCCTAGCCCGATTTCACATGGATCAGAGCTAACCAAAAACCCATAAAGAAATAAATAACATGATTCAAAGCCTAAAGAACAACATCAAAGTGAAAACAACTCCTAATAAAGCATCCATAACTCCATGTAAGCTCCAATGCGTTACCCCTCAATCACTTGAGAATCATTTGTACAAATCGTACCTAATACAAGAAGAGACACAAATACAAAGGGGTAAGAAGACATACTCATATACATATGTTATGGAAGTTAAGACGAGTGCATGCACACACATATAAACATACACTATATAGTACTACACACCCACATACATAATATACTCATCATCGTAATCAAGTCAAATTATCTCATAATGGTTTAACATACATTACATCATCTTATTATATACATGTCACATCACAATCACAGGTAACAATGTCTCCACAGACTCATACAACACACATAATTGAGTACCCACAAACAGGCTCTCTAGGGGTTGGGTCTCATCCACGGGCTCTTAGCGGCTGGATCCCATCTCGAGCCATTCCATGGTTGGGTCCATAAACGGGCCATTCAGAGTTGAGTCCCATCTCGGGCCTTGTAGAGCTAGGCATCACACAAGCAATCACAAATGAGTACCCATCACAGGCTCCTTAGAGCTGGGTCTCACACACAACATCCACAAATGAGTACCCATCACGGGCTCCTTAGAGCTAGGTCTCACACATAAACAATACATCACATTTCAATATAGTCACAATTATAGATCACATACATTAATCCTTAATTATAACTCAATATTCACATATTATAATCCCAAACCAATAGTCATATAATTCATGATCGAAACATTATCATAATAACATTAACAACACTATACCACTTATAGTAACACATACATATTTATAACATCATTATAAAAATATATACATGTTTTCATGATATCACAATCATACAATAAATTCAATACAATAATCATAGTACACAATCAACTAAGCCATTGCTCCAACAATGGTATCAACAAATCACTCAAGGCACAAGGGGATCATGGAAATCCCCAATCACCTCAATCCCATTCTTACATTCCCATATGATATGATCATCTTCCCCCTCCCCCATACCTGGTATGATGATTTACAGCCTAAGGGAAAGAGAAAAGAGCCAAGGTTCGCCACGGTTCCTCCTTACGGGTTCAACACTTGATCACGATCGCAACACTGGAAAGCAGAGTCGATCTTTAAGTTAATGATTGAAAGGGAAAACAACTCTAGGATTAGATAACTCACCTTGGTTGCTAACTTAGGAAGATTAACTATAGCAGCATGGATAGACTTGCCAAGCAAAAGTGTGTTCTCGACGAAGAACACCAAAACTGGATTCATCTTTTGGGTTTTCTAGAGCAAGAGATCAGTGAGAGCTCTTAGGGAAGAGAAGGGGCAACTTGTGAGTCTAATAGAGTGTAAAGGCTAGGTTTAGGTCATACACTATGTATATATAACTGTTAAGGATGTTTTAGGACGAATGCCCAAATCGATTTCCCCTTCCAAAACGTGTTTTTTAGCCCTGACATCTGAAATAAGACTTGTATATAATTCTCTATGCTTTCTAACGCATCCAAGATTATCTCATTCGGACATTTAGAACTCAAGATATGTCCAAAACCATAAAAACAGGTTTCTTAACCTTTTCTAAAGGCTAAACTACTCAAAACATGAACCCATACAACAACAGCCAACATAACAAGCATATATATATATATATATATATATATATATATATGCAAGGATTAACATATTATAATCTAAGGGTGAAAATTGGGGTGTTACACTGGCTGTTTCTTAGAACACCATGAGATTGGTGCACCAAGAAATTTGAACAAATAGCCTACAATGCTCTTTCTATCTACCTTGTCTCCACACTAGTCTGAATCTAAATATCCTAGCAAACCAGCCATTTGTTGTTCTGTTTTACTAGGAAATAGCACACCATACTTCAAAGTCCCTTTCACATATCTCAATATTCTCTTAGCAGCTTTCAAGTGTGACTTCTTTGGTTGATTCATAAATCTGCTAATTAATCCTACTGAGAAGCACAAATCTGGTCTACTATTGCACAATTACCTCAAGGAGCCAACTAGTTGTTTAAACAATTTGCATCTACTTCTTCTTCTGTGTCAGCAATTTCAAGTTTCATATTTGTATCTTCAGGTGTTGATGCAGAGTTGCAATCCATCATTTTGAACCTTTTTAGAACCTCAATTGCATGTTTCTTTTGGTGCAGCACAATTCCTTTTGAAGTGGTGACAAACTCCATTCCAAGGAAATATGCCAAATTGCCTAAGTTTGTCATTTCAAACTCAGCCATCATTAGTGTTTCGAAACACTCAATGTCATTGGGATCATTTCCAGTAACAAGCAGGTCATCAACATAAAGACAAATCAACAGCAAGCTTGTCTTTTTCTTCCCTTTCACATACACACCATACTCCACTGAGCATTTTGAGAACTCATGCTGGAGTAAGAAAGTGTCTATCCTTCTATTCCAAGCCCGAGGGGTTTGTTTAAGGCCATAAAGAGCCCTATTCAGTTTATATACCATGCCTTCTCTACCTTTGATTTCAAATCCTGGTGGCTGTGTAACATACACCACTTCTTTAAGAGGACCATTCAGAAATGCAGATTTTACATCCATGTGAAATATGGGCCATCCACTACTACTTCCTAAGGCAACTACTAGCCTTATTGTTTCAAGTCTTGCCAATGGTGCAAAGACTTCTAAATAGTCTATGCCAGTTTTCTGCAGAAAGCCTCTAGCCACCAATCTTGCCTTGTGTTTAGCAATAGAGCCATCAGGATTCAATTTCAATTTGAACACCCATTTAACATCAATTGGCTTCTTATCTGTAGGCTTATCAACCAGCTCCCACGTATGGTTCGTCTCGATGGCATTTAGTTCTTATGACATTGCTACCTTCCAGACCTGATCCTTCATGGCTTCTTCATAATTTACTGGCTCTGCATCTGCCAGTAAAGCAAAATGGAGCAATTCACCTTATGATGATACTGCATTATCAGGCAGCATATCAAAGTCAGCAAATCTGCTTGGAATTTGTCTTTGTCTTTGTGGCCTTGCTCCTTAGATGACTTCAGTGACTAATTCTTCTTTATTTTCATTAGGTTCATTGTTAATCAACACTGGAATTACTGGATTAAGGCTGCTCTTTTGGTTTTTTCAATCCCATGATTCAGTCTCACTCACATACACATCTTTACTTGTTTCAACTTTCTGTTTCATTGGATCATACAGTCTATATGCACCAGTAACATGATAACCTGCTAGAATCATAAGCTCACTCTTATCTTGCAATTTCTTCCTTCTAGCATCAAGAACATGTTTAAAACACAAAGAGCCAAAGATCTTTAAATGACTCACCATTGGTTTCCTGCCAGACCAACACTCCTCAAGAACTTTCTGTTTGAGTCTTTTTGTAGGACATCTATTAAGCAAATAAGCTGTTGTGGTGACTGCTTCACCCCAAAAAGAATGTTGCAGCTCCTTCTGCTTCATCATGCTTCTAGCCATGTTGAGTATAGTTCTGTTTCTCCTCTCAGCCAATCCATTGTGTTGAGGAGTATAAGGAGCTATTACTTCATGTTGGATACCACACTGCTCACAGAATGCCTTAAACTCTTTTGATGTGTATTCTCCCCCGCCATCTTTCCTTAACACCTTGATCATCTTGTCACTTTGTCTCTCAGTCAATGCCTTAAATTTCTAAAAGACCTTAAACACTTCACTTTTAGTCTTTATCAAATACAGCCACAACATTTGACTATATTCATCAACAAAGGAAACAAAGTACTTATTTCCACCTAGTGAAGGAACCTCAAAAGGACCATATACATCTGAGTGTACTACATTCAACACATCAGAAGCTCTCATAGGTAAGTAGGAATTAAAGGCATTTCTAGATGGTTTTCCAGCAAAACAAACTTCACACTTCCTCAGGCACAACTATTTAGGAAGTCCTATCACCATTTCATTTGCAACTAATTGATTTAGACTTCTAAAATTTAAATGACCAAACCTCAAATGCCATAGCCAACTTTCTTGGTCTATCATCGTCGCCTGAAAGCACTGCATCTCAGCTGTATTGATGTTGGCCTGAAAAGATCTGTTCTTTGAGAGAAGAGGCCTAAGGACCAATCTTCGACTTGGATCAAATATCATGCTTTATTGTTACATAGAACCCTTATTCAACAAGCTGCCCAACACTCATCAGGTTGCATCTAGGCACAAACAACACACTCTTAATAAGTATTGTCTTGCCATCCTTTCTTTTTATCACAATGTTGCCAACACCTTCAGCTACTAGGGTTCTTCTATCTGCAAGCCTGATCTTGGTCCTTCTACTTGAATCAAATCGCTCAACTATTCTTTGTGGCCAGTCATATGGTTGGCGCAACCTGTATCTAGATACCAAGCTTCTGAGTGAAAATTTCCATCGCTGGTTGCAACCAACAGAATAGGATCTAAATCAGAATCCTCATCATGAGCCACATTTGCCTCCTCTTCACTACTCTTGATCTGCCTTCTTGCCATGCCAGCATTCAGCTGCTTAGTGTCCCCATTTTTCACAATTGAAACATTGAACTTTCCTTTTGTCCTGCCCTTTCCTTCTCCTTTGGTTGTTGACAGGCCCTCCTTCTTTTTATTTTGAGGATTTATACTTGTCTTCAACTTTTTTCCTTTCTTTATTGTTAGACCAATTTCCTTTTTCCTCTTCCTTTTCCTTTCTTCCAGCTTCTTTTATCAGCATCCTTTTTCTTCATAACTCGGGCCTGCAAAGCTTGATCAGCTTCTCTCACACCAGACCTCTCATTGAGACTTTTCTCATGTGCCTCGAGAGAGTTTTGCAACTCCTCTACCTTCAATTTCTCAAGATCTTTAGACTCCTCAATTGCCACCACTATGTGGTCAAATCGAGGAGTTAAGATCCTCAAGATCTTCTCCACCATTTGTTGGTCTGTAAATGATTCTCCACATATCATCATCGAATTCACAAGCAACTGGAGCCTATTGAAGTACTCATCTATGGACTGTTGATCAACCATAGACAATAGCTTATATTGTCTTTTGAGAGACTGCAACTTCACTTTCTTGGTCTGCTCAGCACCCCCAACACCTTATGTAGGATGTCCCAAGCCTCCTTAGCTGTCTTAGCTTTGAAGATCTTTTCAAAGTTGACAAGGTCCACACATTGGTGAAGAAAACATCTAGCCTTATAATCTTTCTTCTTAGTTGCTGCTTCATCTTTATCAGAGACACCATCTTTCACAATCTCCAATATTTCTTGAAAGCCAAGAATGGCTTCCAGTCTAACAACCCAGTGACCGTAATTCTTGCCATCAAGAGTTGGCATCGAGGATAGGAAGTTTCCATTGCCATTAGTGGAAGTCATGGCTGCACAAACAGAAGTCCCTAATCTTACGGCTACTGATACCACTTTGTTGGAGATAACCCTCACGTTAACTCACAATAAACTCAGGAAGAAAGAAGAAAAACTAAATGAACAAAATCTTATTGAATGAATATATCTTACTTACACATAAGCACTTTGTATTTATAGTGCCTCCCAAACAACTACACATTTACTTAATCAACTACTCTAACTGAAATAACAGATTCTGTTTGAACTAACTACAACAAAGTTTATTTGTTTTTCAATTTGGTCCCTTAAGTTTATATTGTGTCAACTAGGTCGCATAAGTTAGGTTCGGGTAACAACTTTCCTTTTCGCTCAACTCTTTCAATTCCTATCCTACGTGGCATTTTCGAATCTAGCTGGCTTGGTGACTGGACATCTAAACAGGGAAAAAAGTTAATTTTAAAAGAAGATATAATTAATAAATACAGAATAAATTAATAAATTAAAAATTACTCATCTTCTTTCTTACCCAGATTTGGGATTAACTCCATTAATGGAGGTGAAGTACCTTGAAGAAGGAACAACAATGGTGAAATGAGAGATAAACTCAAAGTTCAACCCACAGTGAGTCATGAACCCACCTACAAAGTCATGACTCAACACCAAAACCTGTGGTTCCCAGTTCCTCACCACCATTCCCTTGTTCTTCGTCCACTCTAAAAACCTTTTGGCAACTACTCTTCCAACCTCAGTTCTCTCATCTTATATGCCATAGGGTTCTTCACAACCCAAAAAAAAAAATCTTGGTCCACTCTTCTCCAAAGCAACCACAATTTCCTTTATCTGTCTCATAGAGAATCTTCCATAGAAAGAGTGGTGGCAACCCCGACACAATTCGAAGCATGTTGAAATAGTTGGAGGGGGTGGTGCGGCGGTGGATGGTTAGGGTGTAGAGGAAGAGAGCGACGCATGTAGCCGGCGGCGTTGAGGAAATAGTGAAGGAACCTGTTTGAAACACAAGAAGGGGGTTGAATTATGTTTCTTAAGTTTTTAAAAATTTTCGAAAGCAGATATATATTTTCGCAATTGGTTGGATGCTAAAAAGACTAAGGACGCAACAAGCATTTTCAAACACTAGTTAAACGCTTGCTTGTGAAAGAAAAAGATAAAAGAATAGTCGCGTTAAGAAAGCAATTCAATCCCAAAGAGTTAGTCAAAAAACAAGCTAAGATAAAAGCAAGGGAAATAGAAGATAACACAAAGATATTATCCAGGTTCACTCTTCACCAAAGAGCTACGTCCAGTCCCCTCTACTTGAGAGCTTTTTCCATTATAACAAAATTCTTTATTACAAGTATTTAACACCTCTTCAAGCAAGTATTCAACACCACTTCAAGCAAAACTAAGTATTCTTTTCCAGTCAAGCCTCTTCAGGCTCAAGTATTCTTTCTAACCAAGCCTCATCAGGCTCAACCAACTAAGGTATGAAAAAGAGTTTTTGTTCTACTAACTCACTAAGTGTGAGGGTTTGAAACTAAGCTTAGAACTCTAAACAATACTCTTCACAGAGAGTGATATGATATTTTAAGAGCAGAGTAGCTTTGAAAGCTTTTGATTTCTCTTGATTGCTTGTCACTTGTATGCTTCTTTTCAGTTCAAGTTCGGTCTCTTATTTTTTGCATCTTCAAAGGTGGGGGAATTTATACCCATCAAGTCTTGAGCAATCTTCAGTCTTCAACGGATTAAAAAAGAACCGTTCTGATTGAGCATTAAATGATTTGGTCCATTGAGTCTGATAACTTGTTGAAGCTTCTAAAAAGCAAAGTAGACTATTAGGCTGATAACTCAAAGTAGCACTGACACCTCTTCCTTGTACCCGAAAGTTGCTTTTTATCTTTCCTTTTGGAGATAGTCAAATCTTTTGGTGTCAGGAACAGACTGACTTTAGCGTTCGATGGTACGAAAATTACAAAGAATATTTGTCCAGAGGATACAAGCTTTTACACATAGAATAATAAATTCAAACAGTTTACATATGGGTTCGCGTTAAAACATTTTAAAGCATAAGTTATTGGACTTTACTAAAGAGAACGTTAAGCGGAAAGAGTCTTTGGACTTAGATACATCGTTTAAAGATTATAGTCCAGAAGGCACGAGAACTTTAGGTTTTGGACGTACTGGAAGTCTTTGGACTTAGATTTTCCTGCACACTTAAGATAAAGCATTAGTCCATAGCTAATCTTTGTTCACTTAAATTAGCCTTTTGTTAACATCAAAATCTTAGGGATTAAAGGACCATAACCACTTTTGTTCCAATAATCTCCCCTTTTTTGATGATGAAAACATACTAATTTGATTAAACAAAGTATTCCTAGAGAGCTGATAAGCTGCCCCTAAGAAAAAGACTTTTAACAATTAAGGCATATATGGATGGAAAAACTATAGTCCAATAAACACAGATAAAAGACATAATATATGCAATCAGCCTTAAGCAGTAATAGAAATTCAATCAGAAAAGCATTCAATCACAATTTCAATCAAAATTCCTTTTCTCCCCCTTTTTGTCATCAAACAAAAGTGACTGTGAACCATCATTGTCGGTATATATATATATATATATATATATATATATATATATATATATAAGAAATCTTTATAAAAGGAAGAAATTTTATGAAGGTGGAGGAGGAGGAGGAGGTTTGGGAATGAAATTCTGAAACATGGCTGCAACCTGTTGCAGCAGAATTGCATTGTTTGCCTCAATGGACCGTTGGACAAACTCTTGAAACTCCGGAGGAACAGCAGAGACAGAACTCTTGGTTGTGACTTTAGTCACTTCAGGGTTCTGTTGTCCAGGAATCACACTTAGGGCATTGGACGGTGATGGGTCAACAGGATGTACCATATAGAGAGGGATAGGTTGAGACTTAAAGGGTGCTTTCTCTGAGTATGCAACATGCTCAACATGCTCTTCTGGAAGGGGATCCTCATAGACGATTTCTGTGTCCCCAGATTCTTCAGGAATAACTTGGATTGGAGCAGCTGGAGGTGCTTCAGAGTTAGGATCTTCTTGCACAACTGGATTAGGTGGAGGTGGAAGAACATCAAGAATGATCTCAGCATCATCATATCTACTTTCTGTCCTCCATCTAGGTTTAGGGCCTTCAAGCATGTCCGTCGGGTACATAGGAATTTCAAATATGTCGTCCATAATCAAGAAATCAGCATCAGAGATTCTGTACTCCCTTCTGAATGTGCGAGTTTTGAACTTTTCTTCGTCTGATAGACCAGACGTAGAAGCTTCCCTTGCACATCTCCAGATGAAGTTTTCCTAGTAGGTGCGAGCGTCCTTGTCATTCCTCTGAGAGGGATCTTTTTGTAAAACAAAGGCTAGTTCACTTGAGTCGTCTCTGGGTCTGGTCCAGAACAAAGGATCAAAACCTATTCTATAAGGCAACGACCATGTTTCAAGCCTTTTTCTTCCATCTTTATTCTTGTTAGGATCCATCATCAGGATCCTTGGACAAGCTCGAGGAGGAACAAATCCTACTCTTGTGTCGGAGATTCTGCTCTAGAACTTCTTTGGTAGATTGTGATGAATCTTGACTTCCTTGTCATATCACACTCCTTTCTAACAGCATAGTAAGGTAAGAAGTCCCTTACATCAGAGTATTCCTTCCAATCCGAGGGATAACTTGGAATGAAGCTTATGTCACGATCAAAAATGAAGTTCTTGAAGCCAAAGGACCTTGATCTTCTTTCTTCAGTCCTTTTGAAGCCTTTCTTCTTTTCATTGAGTAGAATCACATGTCTTCCCACATTGTAGGGACACCACTAGAATGCTTTGTCCTTAATGATATTAGGATAAAGCTTCTTGGGAGGGAACTTCTTTTGCTTAAGACGGACAAGAGGAGGTCCGTGAGCATTGTAGAGTTGGCTTGGCAGTGGTCCAAAGGGTGTGTAGGGGATGGGATAGTAACCATGTTCAGAAGGTGGATCGGAGGGGTTATGTGGTGGTGGAGAAGGTGTTTCGTACTGAAAATGACCCATCATGTTCAGGATGGACTCTCCTTCAGCCGTGGTGAACATTTCATACTGGCCAACCAGCATGATAATCTTTGAGTCTTTTACCTTGATAGTCCCCTCATGGAGATTTGACAAGGTATCCCAGATTTTTTTTGTTGATTCACATGCGTGAATCTTCTGGAATTCATCTGGACTTAGAGCACACATCAAGGCATTTCTTGCTTTGTGATTTTGTTTCATCTTGGCTCTTTCAGCATCAGTCCACTCTTCTTCAGCTTTTTCTGTACCATCAGCGTTGAAGCACACATTTGGACCATTCATGATTCTAGCCCAGAGAGCAGAGTTTGTACTCAAGATAAAGCCTTTGAATCTCTCCTTCTAGTACAGGTAGTGGGTTCCGTTGAAGAACAGAGGTCTGGTCATGGAAGTGCCTTCCATAACTGGTTGACTCCCGCTTGGCATGCCTTGTCCTGCCATATCTTCTCTAGGATCTTCTCCTCTACATGGCTAAGTGTTCAACCCAAAGGCTGAGCTCGAATACCAATTGAAGGAACCTGTTTGAAATACAAGAAGGGGGGTTGCATTGTGTTTCTTAAGTTTTTAAAACTTTTCGCAAGCAGATATATATTTTCGCAATTGGTTGGATGCTAAAAAGACTAAGGACGCAACAAGCGTTTTCAAACACTAGTTAGACGTTTGCTTGTGAAAGAAAAAGATAAAAGAATAGGTGCGTTAAGAAAGCAATTCAATCCCAAAGAGTTAGTCAAAAAACAAGCTAACATAAAAGCAAAGGAAACAAAAGATAACACAGAGATATTATCCAGGTTCACTCTTCACCAAAGAGCTACGTCCAGTCCCCTCTACTTGAGAGCTTTTTCCATTATAACAAAATTCTTTGTTACAAGTATTCAACACCTCTTCAAGCAAGTATTCTACACCTCTTCAAGCAAAACTAAGTATTCTTTTCCAGTCAAGCTTCTTCAGGCTCAAGTATTCTTTCTAACCAAGCCTCTTCAAACTCAACCAACTAAGGTTTGAAAATAAGTTTTTGTTCTACTAACTCACTGAGTGTGAGGGTTTGAAACTAAGCTTATAACTCTAAACAATACTCTTCGCAGAGAGTGATATGAAAGTTTAAGAGCAGAGTAGCTTTTAAAGCTTTTGATTTCTCTTGATTGCTTATTCACTTGTATGCTTGTTTTTAGTTCAAGTTCGGTCTCTTATTTTTTGCATCTTCAAAGGTGGGGGTATTTATACCCATTAAGTCTTGAGCAATTTTCAATCTTCAACAGATGGAAAAAGAACCGTCCTGATGGAGCATTAAATGTTTTGGTCCATTGAGTCTGATAATTTATTGAAGCTTCTGAAAAGCGAAGTAGACTATCAGGCTGATAGCTCAAAGTAGCACTGATACCTTTTCCTTGTACACGAAAGTTGCCTTTTGTCTTTCCTTTTGGAGATAGTCAAATCCTTTTGTGTCAGGAACAGACTGACTTCAGGTTTGATGGTACGAAGATTACAAAGAATGTTTGTCCAAAAGGTACAAGCTTTTACACATAGAATAATAAATTCAAATAGTTTACATATGTGTTTGCGTTAAAACATTTTAAAGCATAAGTTATTGGACTTTACTAAAGACAACGTTTAACGGAAAGAGTCTTTGGACTCAGATACATCATTTAAAGATTATAGTCCAGAAGGCGCTAGAACTTTAGGTTTTGGACGTACTGTAAGTCTTTGGATTTAGATTTTGCTACACACTTAAGATAAAGCATTAGTCCATTGTTAATTTTTGTTCACTTAAATTAGTCTTTTGTTAACATCAAAATCTTAAGGGATTAATGGACCATAACCACTTTGATTCCAACAAATAGTATTAGGTGGGGATGTTGAGCACGACGGCGGTAGAGTGGTTGACGAAGTCTAATATGAAGGCTTTGGGTTTGGAGGATTGGAGGGTGTGGAGTAAGGGTTGCGAGGGTGGTAAGTGGTGGAAGTCGAGGGAAGATGTGGCGGTGAGACGACGATGATGTATTGGACGATGGCGGTGTTGGGTGGCGAAGGGAGTAGGATTGTGAGGAAGAGGGTATTAATTTTTATTAAGGGTTATTAATATTTTATTTATTAATTTTTTTTTAATTTTTTTTTCCTATTTGGATGTCCAGTCAAGAAGTCAGCTAGATTCGAAAATGCCACATAGGAGAGGAATTGAAGGAATGGAGCGAAAAGGAAAAAGTTGTTAGCCGAACCTAACTTATGGGACCTATTTGACACAAAATAAACTTATGCGACCAAATAAAAAAAAAACAAATAAACTTAAGGGACCGATCAAGTAGTTTTGCCAATTAAAAAATAACATTGATTAAAAATACAACTATAACCCAATTAAAAAGCAATTCAAAGATCATCCAAATCTAATCATAAAATATTACAAATTTGACAATGTGTTTATATTAGCCGTAAAAATATACAATTTCATTAATCGGTTTTATATATAATCGACTATTGTTATAATTGTTAATAATAAAATAAGTTTTGTATTCCTATATGCTAAAAGTAATTTTAAGATAATTTGTTTTATTTGAGTTCTGTAAAAAAAAAAAAAAAAAAAAAAAAAAAAACATTTTTATAGTAAATTATACAAAAAAGGAGTATAAAGTTGAATGCTTATATTAACAATATTTGTTTGCTAATTGGTTGTGCAAGGATGAATTGGAAAAATGTGATTAGTTTTAAAATAATCAAACAACTTTTTGTAAAAATAAACTTGAAACTTTCAACATATTTAAAAATCACCTTTTCCACATAAAAATCATTTTTCATATTTTAATTAAGTTTACCAAATATATAATGTTTTTAAACCTATTTGCATACATAAACAACTGATCCCAAGCAAACTGTGTTGTCGGTTGTTGTTAATTAAGGAGTAAATCTTCAATTTGTTCCCTGAAATTATAAGATCATATCAATTTGGTCCATGTGTCAATTTGGTCCCTGAAATTACAAGGTCCGTATCAACTTATCCCCTGATAGAAGGACTGGATTGATTAACGTTTAGCAATTTCAGGGATATTTTTGAAATTTCGAAAATGTCATGGATCAAGTTGATTGACCTTACAATTTCAGGGGCCAAATTAGAGATTTACTCGTTAATTAAGCTACAAATTAGTTTTTTATTTCTTTTAACAAAAAGCTTTCTGTTGGTGTTAAGTTTATTTTTTTTTTTAATTTCATATTTTATATATATATATATATATATATATATATATATATGTGTGTGTGTGTGTGTGTGTGGGGGGGGGGGGGGGGGGGGGGGGGGCTATACTGGGTGGGATGGGCACTAAAGTACTCATACCCATTAAGCGGGTAATTACCCTGCCGATCATGAGTAATTTTTATTGGTACCCATCGGGTCTGTTACCCATTGCTATCCCTACTTGTCTGCCTTGACCCGAAGCTTAAGACATACTCTTGCATATAATTATGCTCTGGATCCAATGTTAGAACTTACATGCATGTGATAACCAGAGTTATTCTTTGATAAATGATCACTATTAGTCAAATTCAATAGAATTTAATTAATCTTTTTTTTGTTGTTAAGGTAGAGAGAGAGAATCGAATCAAAAATTGTCTTTCCTTATCATCAATCAAATCATTCCTGGCATTTTATTTTATCACCAATCTAGTTACCATTCATGTTTTTTTTTTCTTTTTCTTGATGTCTCATATTTTTCAAAAAAAAAAAGTGATTCAGTTTATGAGATTTGGTACATACTTATGAGATCGATCGGATTCAAATGTTTCTTCTTAGAATGTGTTGACTTGAGCCCACAAGACTATTCAATTTGTGGCTACTTATCTATGATGGCAGTTGTTGCTTCATTGAATTTGCTTCATTAATAGGATCACAATTTGACTTTCATCATTATGGATGGGTACAACGAAGTAGTCCTATGTAGGCAGATCTAACTTTCACAACAAGCACAATAACTATGAAAATCTTTAGTTCAATTATGTGAGCAAATGCTCGAACCAAAATATGGTTTTATTATAGAGGCTGGTTTTATGGTAGTGCCCATTAAATGGGCTGCACCAGTGGTTCTTTGCCTTACCACCATTGATTTTATATACTTTAGAAATGAATGGTGATTAGATCATTACCTGAAACTTGTCAAAGCGGTAAACATTAAAAGGATAACCTTTTCTTATAATTTATGTTAAAGTTGCTGTAAAGTATAATATTTATATATAAGCCCTTTTATAATTTATGAAAAATTTATTATAAATATTGATATTTATTTATAAGTCCCTTCTCATATTAAATTAAAAATTCCGTTTCTAATTTTGGGTGAAGGACTCCATCCCTCCGGCGAGCCGGTCCTTGCGCTAAAAGAAGTTTTTGTCAACGATTCGGTCTTCGAGTTTTCCAGTGATGGCGGCCTGGAACAGTCCCCGAGGCCAGCGGAGTTCGCCACCGAGATCTCCTAAACAACCCTTCCTTATAATTGTGTTTTTAGGGACATCAAAATTATTTTATAAATTTGCGATTAACTCCTTTTAAGTTTATTACAAATAAGTTCTTGTAACTTGTATTTTTATCTATCAATCCAATTTCAACCCGCAATAACTGGTGAAAAATAGGCACCACCGGTGGTGCCCAAAACCAATGGCACCACCATAAAATCTACCTATTATAGAAGGGTATACTACAAGGCAATGTCCATTACCAATTCTTATAGTATTTTTTGGGGCATAGGTAAACTAATTCATGTGGATGTCTATTTGTTGGATTGTCCACCTAAATTGGAGGCCATTATGAATGCTATAACAAGCTAAGTAGAAATATCTCGAGAAATCCATGAAGATCAAATTAGTTCTCAACAAAAGAATAGGTGTTTTTACCACTAACAACAAGCTTCATGTTGGACGTAGTACTCATACCAACGATTATGATCAAGGATTATTCTTTCAACCACTATATGCTTTACAGTTATCTTATACACATTTTTCAAATATCAAAGTAGTGAATTAGATAGGACTCTTGTACAAAATACAATAATAAATAGCAAATCAATCTTCAAAAATTTTAGCGTAATGTAAACGTAAAATACTTATACGAAACTTAAACACAAAAGGTGAAATAAAAAAAATGCAGAGCCATTTGTCTACTTGGCTAGTCAAATATAACTAATTCATTGATTTTCGGATTTCGATTTTTAAGGAATAGACTTTACAAATAAAGCTTGGAGATTGGCACTCCATTCATGTCGTTTTATACGTATATGGTTACAATTATTTATGTTTTAATGTGACTATGATGTAGCACTAGGAGGACTATTAGCTTGTATGTATCATCTCATGGGAATAGTAAATACTTATAGAATAGAACCATCTTTTTTGTATACTCTCCCATATTCCGTTGGTATGGTGCGCTTTATGCAGTCGATCATCTGATCCTATAGATATCTTTTCAACACAACCTAGGTCATCTAAAGGATCTCTAAGCCCACCAAAGAGTTACGATCTTCCGAAAAATGGATTCCTATTTGAAGGGTGCATAACTACATTGAATAAGCTCACGCTAACATGTTAATTTAGAATTAGGTTTGAGATTATTCTTGGGAGGTACGAGGAACTAAGGAAGGAATCGGAATGTAATAATATTGATCATATAGATATAAAAGAAAGAGTTCTCTATTGATTCAAATGTTATACCTACAACAAAGGGATAGAGAAATAAAAATTGAAAAATCAATCTGAATTATTTTGTACCTTTCCCTCAATAAGAAAATGGGTCACATGATCAAGCCTTTGGGACTTTCTTTGGAACCATTATCATAGGAAACAATAATAAAAATAACAAAACAACGATTGGCACAAATGATAAATACAAACCACATCAAAAAAGTTGGTTGAGGTTGTATATATTCTTGTAACAACTAATTGAACATGGAAAATAAGGTTAAAATATACTTTTAGTCTTTCAACTTTTTCAATTTGACAAAATTAGTCCTACATTTATTTTTGAGCGTTTTTAGTCCTAATTTTCCAATGTTACAATAATCATCCTTCTGTCATCTTGTCATCCAAAGCTTAACGAAAGTAGGCTATGTGGCAAACGGGTGCCAACATGGCATCCAAGTGTCAATGTCATGTGACACACACATAATGCAATCAGGTAGGATAATTCCATCAAAGTTTCCATAGCGATTTAGAGGCAAAAACTAAACCGTTGGACTATGATGCAGATGCGTTGGATTCTATGGTCTCTTCTTCTCCTCTTAACTCTATCAGCACTGCGGTCAGGTTAATCGAGAAATAGAATGTTGGAAGACTTGTAACTACACCAAGGAGGTTTCAAATAAATGCTCACACAAATCCACGGAGGTTGCAATGCCATGCCTTTCTTTGTCTTTTGGTTTTTGATTTCCAGTTTGTTTTCTAATGATTAATTTTAGATTTGGGTTTTGGCATCCGAGGATCCAATCTGAAATAATTAGACTGGTACGTCATGTGTTAGGATAATAAAATTTTCAAAAAATAATTTAATTTTTAAATAATTATTTATTATATAGGTGCCACGTGGCATTGACACTTGGATTCCATGTTGACACCGTTTGCCATATAACCTACTTCCGTTAAGTTTTGGACGACAAGATGATAGAAAGATAATTATTGCAACATTAGAAAATTAGGAGGACTAATATCGCTCAAAAATAAATGGAGGAACGAATTTCGCCTAAGTAAAAAATTTGAGGGAAAAGTGCATTTTAGTGGATATTTCTTACAAATTTTGTCATCCTTCTTTCTTCATTCTCTATATAAAGAAAAAAATAACTTGTATAAATAAGATACATGTTAAGTATGAGTAAGGCTGGGGTTATAAGGTTGGCTTGATGGTTTGGGTGAGATAGTTAAGAAGTGGAGTAATAAAGAGGTTGTCAGATTGAGGGTTCAAACCCCACCTACTAACAAAAATACTAACATTAACACTAACATTTGCCTATAAAAAAAAGTATGAGTAAGGCTCCTTTCAAATGGACTTATATCTAAAGTAAGAAGATATATTCATTCTTAGAGCATCTAATGAGTTAAGGTCAGATGCACTTTATCAAATGAAGGATGAATACATTATTACTTTCTTACTTTTAAAACAAACCTTACTCGTTAAGCATCCATCCAATACCAAAAAACATAACAGAAGTGTAGAATTAGTACATGATGAAATTACAAGCTACACAAAAAAAGTTATAAGATATTTCTGAAGTATTCCTAACAGCATAAATTGATGAAATTGGTTGTGTTTATATCCAATTTTATTTTAAAATCTAAACGAAAAAAAAAAAAAACACTCATGCAACCAAAAGTTGCTTCCCTGTCTATCCGTTTGATGGTCAGGATAAGGAAAACAGGATAATCTTACTTTAATCTGTAGTTTGGTTAACCAGCAGAATAGGATAAACTTATCATGTTAGCTTATCATATCCTGTTACTTAATTATAATTCTATCCTGAGGATGGAGCTGAATTAGAACCAACAGGATAGGATAAGAAAATTCTTCTCTTTTATCTCTTACCCTTAATATTATTATTATTTAATTATGATTTCAAACCTAATTATTCAACGTTATTACTAATTAAAATATGTGGTTTAATTAACAATTTTTATAAAGTGAAAAAAGTTAATTTTTTATAATTTTAAAAATGGACTAATGTATAATTAAAAAGTCGAAAAATATATATTATCAAATATTTTTTAATTTAAATGTATAAAAAAAATCACATAATATTAAAATTTATTTTTGAAAAAAAAAAATATAAGTTTGATATAAGGATAATTTTATCATTTATGGATATTTTATATCATATCCTATCATTATCTGATGCGCATCAAACATCGGACAGGATAAGAGCTTATCAGCTCTCATATCCTATCCTATCATTATCCAGCTCTCATATCCTATTCGTCCTTATTCTATCCTGACCATCAAACGTGACCATCAAACGAATCCTTATGATAATCAATTCAAATTGATTTCCCTTCAGATGTGGAACAATTCAATTCTACTATATACACCAAAGAAAAGATGCATTTGGTATATAGGTCAGGGAATCAAATGCATAACATCAGACCAAGAAGATTGCAGTATATTATTTACATACGTTATATGAAAACTGCACTTAATCATTTGCTTTACAGACAATGGACCCAATATACACTCCCAAAAAAGACACATTGCCATGACTCTAATCTTGACATCCTAAGTCAAACTCTCCTTATGGAGTTATTCTTTCAAGTAATAGTAAAGAAATAAAGCAGAGTAAGAAAAATAATTTATTCCATTGGTGCAGCTGAGCTGACTATTCCTATCTCCAATGCTTTAATCTCCATGGTAAAGGCTTGCAGAGGAAACTTACAAAATATTAACATTCATGTTAGCTGTACAAAAGGTAGACCTTTATGTAGTGTCCTCAAGACCTCAACTAGAATGCCTCCTGAGGATGTTGTAAGTTAAGCCAACAACCCTATGCGCCTCTCTGCAAATGAGAAAACAAGATGATTCATAAACAAGCAATGCAAATTTATGTAAGGAAGAAGTCTATGCATTCCTCACCTCCAGTGGTTATGAGCTTCTCTACACGAGAAACTATATGTTTGCCATAAGTATACCGCTTCAGGGCATTTAAGTGAACCTTGATGCGAGAAAGGATAAGTTCAAGACTTCGATCATCGCAAGTCTCTAGAACCTTTTGCACAACATAATTTCCAAAAGGATCCTTCATCATAGCCTGCAATTTGGAATGTTACATTTTCACTCAATAAGCACCTCCAATTTGATAAATATACAAAACAATGGGATTTGATAGTTGAAATTATATAAGAAAAACTGATATACAGTTACAATTTAAACATTATGATATAAAGTTTAAAAGGAGTTTACCACTCCATGGCAGTGAGCAATTTACACTTCTCACGTACATTTTGTTGGAGAGGGATATCCATATTTTCAAGGGTGTCTTTATGCCCTTACACTTGTTATGAAATAGGGTTGTATTTATGGCTTCTCTCCAGTGCTTTTGCTCATGACTATTTCACATTGATATCAGAGAGATTGGAAAGCCTTATTGTTTCTTAGGGGCATTTTGGCTTGCTGTTTTCTTTCCCTTTCCATCTTTAGTGATTTAGGCTATTTTGGTATCGACTTAAAAACTAAATTTCAAAATATTAGAGCAACATAAAGTAATAAATTTAAGGGGCAAAATATTTAGACCCTAATGAGTTAAGTGTGTGTGGCATAGGCATCCAGTGGAGACCCTCCATCAACACTGCTGCCGCTTCATTTTCGGCCAGTTGGCTGAAGCTCCCACCATTGTATCTGGGTCTCAACTGCTATTCTACCAAGAGCAGAAGCACCTAAATCCAACTAACCTAGATAGTCTCCGAAATATAAGGAATTAAACAAAGTGGGAGCAAAGCCAGATGTATGGAGTGCATATTAGATGCACATAGGAGAAACAACAATAATGAGTATAAATTTTCCATATTTAGGTTAATACATTTTTTAATTTTAATTATCTGGAAAAACATTAAGGAAAGTAAAGTGAACACACAAACAGTCCCTGAACTATGATTGCACAATCATACAAGTTACACATTAATCACCTCAGCTGATACTAAACTCAGTGACATGAGAATAAAAATGAGCAACAGATAATCTCCAGCCTAGGGAAAACTGAAATTTTGAACAACGAGAGATGAATGGGGCCATACCTGTAAGGGCTCATTCTCATCAGAGGTACCAAGCATTTCATTCACCAAAATCTGACGTTCTTCATGAGTACTGAAAGCCAAGCACTTCTCAATAACATTAGAAGCAAATTTTTGCTGGCTCATCTTAACAATTTGTCCAGCAAGCTTGCTGATAATAGCAGTCCGTTCATGTGATTTACCATGTTCTAGGATATGCTAGCAAAGAAAAGTATGGTATAAAATTAACAAAGGAATTAGTAAACAACGAAATAAACAATAAACATGATATAGGTATGCTATGATACAGCACTTGTACTCAAATGGGCATAATTCAATAAGCATTCAACATTTTTCTTGCAGAAAATGGAAAAAAGAGTTTATGTATCGCAAGTGATAGCTAATAAAAGTATAAAACAATAAGCAAGCCATCTCAAAATCCAATCTGTTATTTGCAGCTAAAAATCAGGACAACAAGGTGAAACCCAAAATTTTAATTAAATGATCACAAAAAAAATTGGCATGTGACAACAATAGAGGAGGCCGGTAATACTAGTTCTATGTCACTTGATAATGACACATCCACATATTAACTCAGACAGAAGGATTGAAACTGGAATAACAGTTGCAAATGGTGGAATAGATAGGTGCAATAAATGTCTAATCATTAGCTTAGTTAACAGAGTCTATTTATTTAATTTGGAAAATATGAACATGCCCAAGGCATGGACCTTTACGACATAAATGATATCATTATAAGAAAAGCCCCATCAAAAGAGTATAAACAATGCGCATCAGATCTAAAATTCAATTTTTCAGGTCAAACAAGCCAAGCAACACACATCCAACAATTCTGTTGGAATATTATTGCTTCAGACTTCAGTATTTCATACATAGTTTCTTCCCAAGGATGGCACAAATGGCAAAGAACCTAAGACTAAGGCTAAGACCAAGACAGAAGCACAAAAAAAGTTGTTTGCCAAAACACACACAAACATAAACTTGCTCTATTCTAAAATGGGAAACACAACCGAATTCACAAAACTGTAATGCATATTACAACTGTAATGCAGAAGTGTCAACACATAAAATGTGCATCTCTGGTGTTGACATGCATTTTCAATCATCTACATGAAACGAATCCATAAACTGAAGGCTACATACCTGAATAACATAATTTCCATATTGATCTTGTGCTAATGTGCAGACAGATTGCATGATTTCATCCATGATAATTTGTTGTGTACTTGGATCATCACAATGTTCTAGAACTCTCTGTTAGCATCCATGTAAACTGTTAAATAAAATACTAAAAGAAAAACGCTCAGCACTGCCTCAATAAAAGATAAATACCATGTACAATGGTCTAACCTGAATAACTCGGCACCCATAAGGATGAGTAGAAAGTGCAACAACTTGCCCATAAAAAGATGAGACAATAAACTGAATTCTATCTTGAGGAACACACTCTATACACTTCTGAATAACATGGTTTCCATTTTGATCACGTACACATTTCATTATTGCACCATCGAGCTCTGAAACCATTTGGGTCTGCTGATCCACATCAACCACCTCCATGGCCTGTCAATAAATTTAGCTACTATTTGAAATAATGCATTCATTTCTGAGCTTATCCAAAAGCAAATAATAACGAGAATGAAAATGTAGGAGGGGGACTCAGTTCCTTTAAAGTTTAACCTTGTAACAATAAATATTTATCACTATTCACCTAAACTTAATAAGAACAATCAACTTCATGTTTAAATCCTAATGATCATACACATGAGGACCTTTTTTGTTTGATGTGATACAACTTGACAATTTAAAATAACAAACCGACACATTTCAGTACTGCAGAAAGTGGAAAGTAATACACAAGAATATCTGTGTTCCATTATTTACTTATATTAAAGTGAGCATGCATCAGTTTAAAAACAACTCAGCTAAAATTCATTACTAATGTGCAACAAAGAGGTCACCTGTAGTCCTGTACCTATAAGCAGAGCACTAGTTTGAGCCAAAAAAAAAAAAAAAAAACGGACCTTCTAATGCAAAAATTGAAGAAATAATTTTAGGTTAGGCATGAGATAATGCATATGAATAGGGACCAATAAGAGAATACAAGGCTTGGAAGGCACCTTCTGAATCACTCTGCAACCATACATCTGCAGACTAAGAGGTAAAACATGACCTGTAAGTTGGCTGGCTAATTCCTTCCTTTGACTTTCTGTACCATGCTCAAAAAACTGCAATGTCAAGCATGACAATCTAAATTCAGCGACCAAATAAAAAGAGCATATTTATGACAGGACTCGGTATTTAGTAGTAGAAGCTAACTATACTTTCTGTATAACATAATTTCCAAAGACATCAGTCATCAAGGCACGGGCATGAGGAACGATCTCGGGAAATATCTTGGCCTTCTCTTCTACTGAGGCTGTTTCCAATTTCTGCTGAATAAAGCGGCTGCCATACTGATCGGTACTGCATTATGGCACAGATTATCAATTCAGACTTCCAGAACCAAGTCAGTAGAAACAACAATAGAGGTGCAAGATTCATACCTGAATTGAACCACATGATCAACAATATCTGAAAGTTCAAAAGGTCTAGCCTTGTTCTTGAACTCATCTAATAAGGATGAAGCAAATCTTCCCTCCATGTTATTGCCAATATCAGCACGCCATGAGCCACCAGAACCACCCATCGAACTTCTCATCATAGAATTGTAGTGTGACATGCGTTGATTCTCAAACAGTGGATTTCCAGATTCAAGAGAAGGAAGTGAGGAATTTGCAACCTGCTTTCCTGAATATGGCATGCCAAGACCATATGGCTGACTCCCAAAGAAGCCATGATTAAGAAGCCCAGATTTACTCAGAAGCGGGAGCTCATACTGTTGCTTTTGTTGAGCAAGAAGCATCTCAACATATGCTTCCCGAAGTCCCTCTAAGTCTCCATGTGAAGTATCAGAGAAATTTCTCATTTGAGAAGGATCAC
Organism: Ammopiptanthus mongolicus; assembly: GCA_039655645.1. Taxonomy (NCBI): domain Eukaryota; kingdom Viridiplantae; phylum Streptophyta; class Magnoliopsida; order Fabales; family Fabaceae; genus Ammopiptanthus; species Ammopiptanthus mongolicus. Next base: position 36,635,598 of record CM077347.1, read on the forward strand.
AAGAACCACTCATTCCATGCATCGAGTAATTAGAACTTTGCTGCAAGCTTTGGATGAAGCGTGGGTCCAGAGTTGTGGAATGAAGGTCAGGACCAACTTGATTTCCTAGTGCATCTAAAATTTGTCCATCTCTGCAACCCCTCAAAGCTGTAATTCAAAAACCGAATTGTTAACGCTAACTTATAAGGCTAAACTTCACGGAGATTAAATTAATTCACACGCACACACACACACACACAGTCAAAGAGAGAAAGAGAAAGACACCTGTCTCAAGATGATTATTGTACACGACATTCATTTTTGAGTTTCCAAGATATGCACCAGGAACATGGCCAGTGAAGTCTATACTTGGACTTGTTACATTTCCAGTAGAATGCACTTTTGAGCGAAGACTAGCAGAAGAAGCAGTTTTTTTCAGTAGATTGACTTGATCATTTGAACTAAATGTGTTAAGGTTTGTTACAGTCCCATTATGTCTGGGCAAATTAACATTGCTCGGTATGCTAAACAGAGCATCATGACGATTATCAACTTCCATTTGTAGCTTAGATTTCAAAAGACTATCTTGCTCTGCATGTCTAACATCAGACAAATTTAACCCTGATAAAGTAGACGCCATATCAGCAATATCAGACATACTGGAAGACTGACCATTTTGGGTACCCAAGCCAATACCACTTTTCTCAATAGAGAAAACTTTACTACCCATGGAAGGAACTGCAGATCCAAGAGATCTCCCAATAACCTGTGGTTCAGGGGTTGTAACCCTTGACAAAGAAGTACCTAGAGCAGATGCAAAACTATGAGAAACAGTTACACCATTGTTCTGAAGTCCGACCAAACCAGGAGCAGAAGCTGAAGAATGCAAGCCCTCCAACGACTCACGATCGACAATGCCATTTGAATCACCAATATCACCAAATGCATTGCGACTTGCTGGACGTGACATATTGCTGGATAGGGAAGCAGGTTGATCAAGCCCTTCCTGCTAAAATGCTAACTTCAGTAATAAGTGTAACATAATGCCAATGATAGAACAGGATGAGAAATTGGCAGGACATGCTCTATTAGTTTATTTGCTTAAATTATTTAAATGACAAACTTTTTTCACCTTAGTGGATGGTTATGGTCAACGTCAGAGATTGAAGGATAAGATGAAATCAAGACCACAACAGAAGTATTTAACAACACTAATTCAACCCTCAAATCAATACACATGGACAGTTACAATTTCAAATACTCATGAATCAGCAAGGACGTGTTAAGACCAAACATGTACTTAACACAGTGACAACTTGTAAAATTTATGGAATATTGACAGCAAAATTTAGACTGAACTTACAGAGCAGTGCATCTATATTTCATAGCATACACCCAAGCTTCTATAACAATCATAACATGCCAACAACTTGTCAGCATTAGATAACATAAAACTGATAATGAAATAAACTTTTACCATCTTTTGTCTAAAAAAAAAAGAAATCAACTTTTACCATCTGCCTTATGTCAAAATGAAGTTGCAAAAAATGACACCTCAGTTAATGGCACAGAAAATGTCTCATCCAGAACCAAAAATAGTACATATACAATTGGATAATTAATTACCTGAAAAATGTCAGCATAACATGTCCTCCTCGCATCAAGACCAGCTCCTGACATTCTTTCCAGACCATCCATATGTCCATAAAGCAACTGAGCTGAACTCTGCCTAGAGAGATTCCGCCCACTGGCTTTCCTCAGTTCCATCAAATCATTCTCTGCCTGTTGCACAGAAAATCCAGGCTGCATTGAAAATAGTGATGAATTATCACTATTTGTGACCACCTTCTTCCTCCAGTCCCCAAATCCCTCAAATGAAGACCCACCAACTTGAAACCTTTGTGCAACACGCCAATCTTCTTTCGACAACAATGGTGGAGGTAATCTAGGATTTATACTCTCATGTGAATAATAATAAGAAAGATAGGCAGGATGTGAACGAATCTCATCTTCAGTCAAAAAACTATTATTATTACTGCTGCTCCTACTATTGATCACTCCGAAATCAGAGTTCCTTAGACTACCAACAGCACTTAACGATCCCTCCACTGTTGGAGGAGCACTCCCACTCCTGTAAATGTTGAGATCCCTTTCTCTATTGATAAACTGCTGATTCCGCTGCTCTCGCAGTATCCTTTCCAGCTCACCCTGCAAAGTGTCTTCAATAGTCCTATTTGGCAAAGGCTGCAAACCATCGTCTGAAGTTTGCATATCAACCTTACTCCCACTGGCCATCTCCAAATTAGAAGTCACCTAGAAATTAGAATAGAAATGTCACCAAAAAATTTCCATTATAGTTGAACAAACCATTACCAAAACCATAAAATAAAAAGAAAAAAAAAACAAAGAATAAGACCCACACCTTAATCCACTTTCTCTTTGCTACAAAATTATAGGAAACCCAAGAAAACATAAGAAAAGAATAATCATGATTCTTTGATTTTCACTATACCCCCGAAAAGTTAAAATCCCACCTAGAATAGACTTAAAATACAAGCACAAGGGGCTCAGAATTACATCAAACACAAGATAACACAGCATAAATCAATCAACAAATTTCAATTACAAGGGAAAACAAGGGGAAATAAAAAAGAAATTGTCATACCTTGGACTCCACAGCTGAAAAGGAACCTTCACATCAAAATAAACAAAACCCAAAATTCGATCCTTTCTGAAACCAAAATTAGAAAAACCTCATTATCGAGAGAAGACATCACAAACATTTCCAACAATTCACGCGCAAATCAACACATGAATTTTTCACATTTCAACAAAAAATCACGTCAAAAAAAGAAACCCAGAATTTTATTTTAAAAAATAAAACTTGAGGAGATTGATGAAACAAAGAGTAATGAAAGTTACCCTTTTGAATGGAGTTGAGGATGAGAAAGCTGCTATTGCTGTTTTTTGATGAAAATCCGAAAAAAGGAAGAATTTTGAGAAAGAGGGATTTTCTTTTGCAGAGAGAGAAAAAGGAAAGAGAAATGGCGTGGGCCTAAGAGGGTTATGGGCGTTACTTTACAGCAAACATGGTTGGTTTTATTGGGCTTTAACGGTTTCTTTGGGGTTAATGCTTTTTCGGTTTATGGTTATATGCCTTATGTCTTCTAATAGCAAAAAAAAGAATAAAAAGAAAAAAAGTGTCTTATGTCTCCAAGGAGAAGTGCTGATGAGTGAGGAAATTGAAAATGTCTTTTAAAATATCATTTTTCTTTATTTAAATTTTTTTTGAAAAAATAAAAATTTGACATTTTATTGTACTTTAGTCTTTTAAGACTCGAACACAATTTGAGTTAACGTTTGAAATGTATGTTTGACCACAAACATCCGTTTGAAATGGAAGAAATTGAAGAAATTAATTGTTGCTGTATGTTTGCACCATTGGAACGGGAACCCAAACAGCATGCTGGAATTTTGGTAGAAATTGAAGTCTAGGAGAATGAAAGGTTTTGCTACTCTCAAATGAGGACATGCCACAAATTTTAATGTGGGTTTATAATGGTACTTAGAAATGAATTATCTATCGATAACAGAGGATAAGAATTCTCTAAAGTGAGTTTAAGTATACAGTGAGAAAATAAGATTATATTCATCCTTGACTAGCTAAAGTGAATTACGATTTTGATACAATATAATTAATCAAGGGTGGATAAACATTTACTTGCATGCTTTATACTTAAACTCATTTTAGATGAGTTTTTTCGAATAAGAGACTGGTTGCAAGAGCAAACTTACAACCTTGGAGTTAACATTGTTTGAATCCAAGACCTTTTTCATTTTTATATGAATTTTAATTGATGCAATGAAAGAGTAATTTTTTTAATGAAAAATTATACTTGCAGCAGATAGTAATTGTCACATACATATGGTTATGTTTTCGAATTGAACAATTAACATTATCAAACTATTTTGGTTTAGTTATTTAACCATCCTTTACATTGTTACAGGCCAACTAGAAATTCTCAAGAAAAAAGAGGATGAAATATTAAAAGATTCTTATTCGTATATATAAGCGGTGTTGAATGCCCCATTAATGGTAGTAATATTTAGTTAAAATGTGAAGCCCTAATTTGATTGCTAATGAGGTCATCTATCTATAATCTATATCTATATCTATATCTATATCTATATCTATCTATATTATATACATTTACAAATAACATCATTGATTACTTGCCCATATGTCAACCTCTAAGCATTCCACATAGAAATATGTACACGTGTCACTACCACAATCAATATTGATTTTTTTTACAATTTTTTAATTTTTAATTATATAAATAATCAATAATTTTTGAAATTTCCAATTAAATCAATACATTAATGGTAAGTTATTTTTTGACTCATAAAATATTTAAGAATCGAATATTAAATGTGGAAGAATCACCTGTGATTAATCAATATTTGAATGCTAAAGGAATCAATATTTGATTTTCATGTTCTGGAAGAATCGAATAATTAGTCAATGATTTAAATCTATTAAGTTGGCTTTAATTAATCCTACCAGTTTTGAATTTTAGTTTTCAAAATTTGGACAACAAAAGGAAACATAATTGATTGCAAATTTCATTAATTAAAGAAATTTTAACCTGACAATAAATGAATGTAATTATAACCTGCCAATAAATGTAATTTTAAATGTGGTCATATGTACTATATACATTTACAAATAACCTCATTGATTACTTGTTCATGTGTCAACCTCTAAGCATTCCACATAGAAATATGTACATATGTCGCTACCACAATCAATATTAATTTTTTTTTTTTACAATTTTTAATTTTTAATTAAAAAAATAATCAATAAATTTTGAAATTTCCAATTAAATCAATACATTAATGGTAAGTTATTTTTTGACTCATAAAATATTTAAGAATCGAATATTAAATGTGGAAGAATTACCTGTGATTAATCAATATTTGAATGCTGGAAGAATCATATTTGATTTCCATATTCTGGAAGAATCTAATAATTAGTGAATGATTTAAATCTGTTAATTTGGCTTTAATTAATGAAATTATAACCTACCAGTTTTGAATTTTAGTTTTCAAAATTTGGACAACAAAAGGAAACATAATTGATTGCAAATTTCATCAATTAAAGAAATTTTAACCTGATAATAAACGAATGTAATTATAACCGACCAATAAATGTAATTTGAAATGTGGTCATCAGAATAATTATTAAATGGACACTGTAATTAGAAAATTTGCCAATATATGATGTCACTAATTATTTCAATCATGACCATTTCAAATCATACTTGATTGAAACCTGCCAATAAATGAATGAAATTATAACCTGTCAATAAGTGAAATTTGAAATGTGGTCTCTTTCTCCTTTCCTACTCCACGGAAATGGGAAGACCACTGCCTCTATGCATCTCTCTCCACCGTGAGGCCCACCATCTACCCCCAACCAGAGAAGAAGTAAAAGGTAAAGCTATTTTCTCTTCTTTATTTTTTTTCCTACCTCTTATTTTTTTCTTCTTTGGTTCTTCGAAGGCCATATATAGTCATTCCTTGCTCATTCGGTTATCTTTCATATCAAGTAATGATTGCCATCTCTTCTCCTTTCTTATTATTGTTATTTTTTTCATGTGATTTATGACTGTCATTCTTGCGATTTTTTATATTTTTTATCGGTGCAATGTTCTGAATATTGAAACCCTCTCATTCTTGCCATTTTTTATTTTTCCAAAGTACCGTCCCAAATCTTCAAATTGTAAGGCACCCTCTCATTCTCACTATTTCTGATTTCGCTCTTTTTTGTTTCATTATTCTTACAAGTTGCTTATTTGTGTACAGATTCTTCAACCTAGCGAAAATATCTTGCACGCATGTTTTAGAAAAATTTGGTATACCAGATTCTATTAGTTTTTCATATACTGGACATTGTGATTTAGCCATCTTAATTCGTCATCACAAGCTGTTATAACCCATTGTCAATTTTAAAGCCGACATGTGGAAAGAGGATTGATTTGAAGGAGATACTCGAGGTTACTCATGTCGCCATTCGGGTCAATATTTCACCACCCATAAACCCATAATCGAAAGGAGTAGCAGGACCGTGGTGAACATGCTGCGAATTTTGCAATCGACACATTCTTCAAAAAAATTCTCTTTAATATTGTTCAATTTCAATTTCAATGATACAAGAATAATGATTACTTTCTCCACATATTACAACTCTATTGGAATCTCTAATCTTTCCCGCATTGATAATGAATGAGAATTTCAGAATTTTTTTTCTAAAAAATTAGTGCTAAACGTTTTGTTTTAGAATACTATATTTGTCGGGTTCAGTTGCTTAACCTACACTTTTTTCCCCTTAATTTCTCATGGAAATGTTAATGCGTACGATGTGTCAGAGTGGGAAAAAGGCACAAATGAGAAAATATGGAAGAATCTTCGTTCAAATATTATATGAAAATGATTGGGATGTAAATATTGTTGGCAATAACTTTGATAAAATTATGTTAGATGAGTTAAATGATGTTCTTTATTGAGATATAAATCCAAGTAGATAATTCTAAACACTGCTTCACCTCTGCCTTGATGTAGGATTTTTAATTAGCTCATAGAAATAAACATATTATCTCACAAGGAAATGTCAATTCTCTGGTGTAAACATGCGAGCATTGTCATCTTCAACAATCATTAATATGAATATTTAATTTCTGACGTATATAATGTTTATTATATAAAATATAAACATTATCATTTATACTTTAAAGAGAGACAAACAAAAATAATGTGATAAATAAATATATTTTTTAAAAATGTTTAACTTTCATTGCGAAATAGGAGAAATAATTCAAAATATTTTCAAGAAATGTTTTTTTCATATGATAGATAAATATATTTTCGAAAATTTGTTAACTTACACGGTAAAAAGAAGAGAAATAAATCAAATAGATTTTTAAGAGAGAATAAAAAAATTCATATCGTAGGTAAATATATTTTCTAAAAATCGTTAACTTGCACAAGAAAATATGAGAAATAAATCAAATATATTTTCAATAGAGAATAAAAAAATTCATGTGATTACCAAGATATTGTGAAGAGTTTAACATTATTGTTTTAATAAATTACATCGAGAAATGATTAATTAGCTTGAAATGTAGTTGTAGCTTTGAAAACATATATATAATATTAAATATTCAAAGAAGTACCATACCAACGTAGTGGAAGAAAAAATAGTTAGTGCTAATTTATTAATTTGCTTTAAAAAATAAAACAAATGCACTATAATATTGATGTTGAAAGAAGTAGAATACCAAGGTATTGAGAGAAATGTCAAATATTAAAAATAATATGATAGAGAAATATATTTTATAAAAATGGTTAACTTTTATGGAAAAAGAGGAGAAATAAATCCAATAGATTTTCAAGAGAGAACAAAAAATAATATGATAGATGAATATATTTTCTAAAAATGTTTAACTTACACGTGGAAAAGAGAATAAATAAATCAAATATATTTTAGAGAGATAATAAAAATAATAATATGATAGATAATTATTTTTTTAAAAATGATCAACTTGCACACGGAAAAATGAGAAATAAATTAAATAGACTTTGAAGAGAGAAGTAAAAAATTAAACAATAAATAAAAATATTATCTAACAATGGTTAACTTGCACGGACGAATGGAGAAATAAATCAAATAGATTTCAAAGAGAAAATAAAAAAATAGTATAGATAAATAAATTTTGTAAAAATGATTAACTTGCTCGAAGAAAAGAGAAGAAACAAATCAAATAGATTTTCAAAAGAGAAGAAAAATAATATGATAGATAAATATATTTTCTAAAAATGGTTATCTTTCACGGGAAAATAGGAGAAATAATTCAAAATATTTTCAAGATTTTTTTTCCTCATATGATAGCTAAATATATTTTCTAAAAATGGTTAACTTGCATGGTGAAAAGAAGATAATTAAATCAAATAGATTTTGTAGAGAGAAGAAAAAATTTAAAATCATAGGTAAATATATTTTCTATTGCACGGGAAAAGATAAGAAATACATAAAATAGATTTTCAAGAGATAATAAAAAAATTCATATGATTACCAAGATATTGTGAAGTGTTCAACATTAGTGTTTAAATAAATTACATCGAGAAATGAAAAATTAACTTGAAATGTAGTTGTAGCTTTGAAAACATATTTATAATGTTTTTTTTTCCCTAAGCATATTTATAATGTTAAATGTTCAAAGAAGTATCATACCAAGGTAATGGAAGAAGAAATGATTAGTGCTAATTCCTAATTTTGCTTTGAAAAATAAGACAAATTCACTATAATATTGATGTTGAGAGAAGAATAATACCAAGGTATTGAGAGAAATGCCAAATATTAAAAATAATGTGATAGAGAAATATATTTTCTAAAAATGGCTAACTTCGATCGAAAAATAGGAGAAATAAATTAAATAGATTTTTAAAGAGAATAAAAAAATAATATGATAGATGAATATATTTTCTAAAAATGTTTAACTTACACGGGAAAAGAAGATAAATAAATCAAATAGATTTTCAAGAGGGAATAAAAATAATAATATCATAGATAATTATTATTTTTAAAATGTTTAACTTGCACGAAAAAATGAGGAAAAATAAATCAAATAGATTTTGAAGATAGAGAGAAAAAATGATGTGATGAATAAATATGTTCTCTAAAAATGATTAATTTGCACGATAAAATAGGAGAAATAAATGAAATAGATTTTCAAGAGAGAAAAAAATTTCATATCATTGTGATAATCATTGTGTTTTAATATTACTATTTAAATAAATTATATTGAGAAATGATTAATCATCTTGAAATGCAGTTGTTGCTTTGGAAATATATATTTACTGTTTAATTGATACCAGAAAAAATACGAAAATTAATTTAAATTGGTAAGAAGTAATTACTTTGACATCCCATGATTTTCACTCCTTTCCTCACCAATTAATTGCAATTCCTATTAACTTTAATTGCTTTCAAACAATAAATATGATTGCATAGTCACCAAAATGAACCCTATATTAAAAGGTTAATAACAAATATTAAGTAATTAAATTAGAATTTCAAATTTGGTAAAAAAAATAAACGTGAGATATTTTTTGCGCAATAACCATTTTATATCTGATGGTTTTGAAAAACTTTTGATGTTAGTTAACGACAAATATTAACTAATTAAGTGGTAATGAAGTGATATTAATAAACAAAATATTAGTAAAAGGTTTTGTATAACTTCAAATTTGATTTAAAAATAAACGTGAGATATTTTTTACGCAATAATAATTTCATATCTGATGGTTTGGAAAATATTTTCACCAAAGTTAATAACAAATATTAATTAATAAATATTTTGTTAGAGTAATAATATATTTCAATTTTAAATCAGCTCAAGTAATATAAAAAATTTAAAAAAATTAATATTAAATTAAATTAAATTAAATTATGATTAAATTATCCAAATGGATAATGTGATAGCATTTATGTATACCGCCATTTTAAAAATAGATTTTCTAAAATTTCTTTAATTACAAGAAAAAAGAGGAGAAATAAATCAATCAAATTTTCAAGAGACAAGAAAAAATAATATGATAGATAAATATATTTTCTAAAAATAGTTAATTTTCACGAAAAAATAGGAGAAATAAATCAATATATTTTCCAGAGAGGAGAAAAAATAATATGATAGATAATGACTAAATTCCACGGGAAAAGAGGAAAAATAAATCAAATAAATTTTTAAGAGAGAAATAAAAAAATAATATGATAGACAAATATATTTTCTAAAAATGGTTAACTTACACAGGAAAAGAGAAAAAATAAATCAAATAGATTTTTAAAGGAGAAGTAAAAAAATAATATTATGGATAAATATATTTTCTAAATATTTTTTACTTGCACGGAAGAAGGAGTGAAATAAATCAAATAGATTTTCAATATACAAGAAAAAATAATATGATAGATAAATATATTTTATAAAAATGGTTAAATTACACGGGAAAAGAGTTAGTGAAAATAATAAAAATGATTATAATAATATGATAGATAAATATAATAAAATATATTTTAGAAACTTTGTTTGGAGTGATGATATATCTCAGAAAAAGTTAGTGACAGTTGCTTGGCATAAGATTTGTAAACCTTCAACAGAGGGAAGGCTAGGTATCAAGTCTCTTAAAGCTATTAACAGTGCAGCTATGTTAAAGCTATGCTGGGAGCTGATGTCCTCTAATAGCCGGTGGACCTGCATGCTAAAGGCTAGGATTTTGAAGAAAAGACACCCTATTAGCTACCATATCAGATCATCAATTTGGGCTGGAATAAGACATTGTTTTCCTACTGTCATGGATAATCTGATTTGGCAGTTGGGAAGTGGGTGTGACATTAATTTTTGGCTTGGCAACTGGTTATCTAAACCTCTAGTTGTTCTATTGAATATTCCAGCTCATGTGCATATTAATCTTAGTGCCAAAGTGAGTGACCTCATTCATAATGGAACTTGGTGCATTACAGAATCTATTATGAATAGCTACCCTGCTATTTCATCAAAAATTAAACAAGTTATTATTCCTAAGAGACCTTGTGTGGATCAGTTGATGTGGAATAAGTCGAACTCTAGTACCTTAACATTCAAGGAGGCTTTTCTATTACAAAATCCAAGTGGACAGGCCTTGTCTTGGGCTAATTTAATCTGGAAAAGTTGTATTCCACCTTCTAAATCTTTTCTGATGTGGAGGATTATTCATAACCGAATGCCTACAGATGAAAATCTTCGATCAAGAGGCTGCATTATGGTGTCCATATGCAGTTTATGTGGATGCATAGATGAATCAACTTCTCATTTGTTTTTCAGCTGTAAATTTGCAAAGGAATTGTGGATTTGGCTAAGTTGTAGTATACAGTATGTCATTAATACTTCTGATATTCAGTCTATTCTTTCAACTTGCTTAAAAGGATGGAGCTCTCAATTTCAAGATATAGTGCTAGCTGGCATTATCTATGTAATTTGGGTTATATGGTACCGTAGGAATAGAGCAAGGTTTGAGAACAAGATTGTCACTCTTGCAGCTGCTAAAAGCATGATTGCTGCTAATGTCTCTTTGTGTGGTAATTTCAGTAAGGGTAAGATGTCTTCATCCATTTCAGAATTTATGGTTATGAGAAGCTTTCATGTGAGTGGCCATCCTGATAGTGCACCATCCATTAGGCAAGTCAATTGGTATCCACCACATTAAAAGTGGATTAAGTGTAACACCGATGGGGCAGCTAAAGGTGCACCAGGGCCAGCTGCTTGTGGTGGCATATTTAGGGACAAGAGTGCGGCCATCCTTGGTTGTTTTGCACAGAATTTGGGAATCACAATGCATTTCAAGCTGAATTATTTGGTGCTATGATGGCAGTGAATCTTGCTTTCTCAAATGGTTGTTGGAATTTTTTGCTAGAATGTGACTCTAAATTAGTTGTTGCACCTATTAAGAATGCTGATCTGGTTCCTTGGAGGATTAGAAATCAGTGGAGAAATTATATAGAATTGACTAATAATATGAATTTCATTTGTTCTCACATTTTTAGAGAGGGGAATACTTGTGCAGATAAGTTGGCTAATTATGGTACAGTTGATTCAAGGGAAGTTCTTTCTAGAGCAGTAAGAGCCTATTCTGTCTTGCTTTCTGATTCAATTCCGCTGCTAGGGATGTCAGTCTCTTCAGTGATGCTTTTGCATGACATTTTTGTTTAAAAAAAAACACGGGAAAAAAGGAGAAATAAATCAAATATATTTTCAAGAGAGGAGAAAAAAAAATATGATAAGTAAATATATTTTCTAAAAATGGTTAACTTACACAGGAAAGAGGAGAAATAAATCAAATAGTGTTTCTAGAGAGAAGAAAAAATAATATGATTGGTAAATATATTTTCTAAAAATTCTTTACTTGCACAAGAAAAGATGAGAAATAAATGAAATACATTTTCCAGAGACAAGAAAAATAAATATGATAGATAAATATATTTTCTAAAAACGATTAACTTGTACGAAAAAAGAAGAGAAATAAATCAAATAAATTTTCAAGAGAGGAGAAGAAAAATAATTAGGTACATAATGGTTAACTTGCACGGAAAAAGAGGAAATGAAAATCAAAAAGATTTTCAAGAGAAGAGAAAAAATAAGAAGATAAATAAATATATTTTCTAAAAATGGTTAACTTGCAAAAGGCAAAGAGAAGACATAAATCAAATACATTTTCAAGAGAGAAGGAAAAAAAATATGATAGATAAATATATTTTCTAAAAATAGTTAAGTTGCATGGGGAAAGTATAGAAATAAATCAAATAGATTTTCAAAATAGAAGCAAAAATAATATAAAAGATAAATATATGTTCTAAAAATGGTTAACATGCAAAAGATAAAGAAGAGAAATAAATCAAATACATTTCCAAGAGAGAAGGAAAAAAATAATATGATTGATAAATATATTTTCTAAAAATGGTTAACTTGCACGAGAAAATGAGATAAATAAGTCGAATAGATTTTCATGAGAGAAAAAAAATAATATTATAGATAAATATATTTTCTAACAAATTTTATTTGTATCGGATTATGGGAGAAATAAATCAAATAGATTTTCATGAGCAAAAAAAAAGTAATATGATAGATGTGACACCCCCTTCTGGGACATCACATGGTTACCCGTTACGGAAAATAAACTTTATTAATTTATGCTGGTTACTTTCGGAAAATAAGATTTTCTAAGTATTTAACTTATTTCGAAAATCCGTGATAAATTTTTTTCTTCTAACTTAGTTTACCATACATCAACGTAACTTAAACACGCATGTATATAAATATCAAGCATAGTATGCATATTAAGATATCATAATTTCGTACATAAGGCCTTATACATACAACCATTCAAAAGATTCATGGCTTTCAGTAGCCAGAGCAACTAACGAGATTGTTATTCCAAATAATAGGACTTATCCTATAGCTGGTCTACCTCTAAAATACTGTGACTCCACGTACGTCACCCTCCTCTGCATACTCAAGCGTCTGGGAATGGATCCCCGAAGGTTCCAGTGGCATCTTGGAACTCATCTAAAGATATAAGGATGAGATACCAATATATTGATTCACACATGATAATTACATGCATTACAATCAATAGCACACAAGTATATATAATCATTATGCATAAGGTTCTACAAAATATACAAGTAGTATATCATAGGGTTTCATACCCTACAGTCATCACCATTTATAAAAATGCATGACACTTCAATGTTCATTATCTAATTCTTTACTTAATCTCCGGAGATCCCAACACCGTTTTATAAAAACTGAGCAGATCAGGCTCGATTGCCAAAAGGCACACCGTTGTTAAAACCATTGCAAACTGTCCAACACAAGGCACGGGCGATCATCATTTATGGTTTTCATTATCCATCAAGGCACAATGGTATACACCGTCTTGAATATCCTGCCATCAAGATATCCAGATTAACATCGTTAGCACGTCTGCCGAGTTTTAATGCATGGAAAAAATGTTGCAAGTCTTGCCACTTTTCTTTGTGTTCGTTCTTTCGTTGTCGTAGCTCAAAGGCTCCGGACTATTCATAATTTACACCGTTTTAAAACTTTTCATCGTTAACACAGGACCAAACGTCCGAGTGCTCAATCGCGGAGCCCTAGACCGATGCACCAGCCCAAGGTCCGTGGTAATAGAAAACATCATTCACCTTTAATCACATTTCCTCATAACAAGAGGAGGACACACAGTCCACAGGACACACAGTCCAGAACACCGTTGCACGGCTTCTCATGATGTTTTTACAGAACACTAGGATCCCGACATCTTGTATACTAGGTTCATGTTTTCATCGTTTTCACCATTTTTCGTTCTGTGAAACACAAATCCAAAACAAATCTCCGTAACTTACCCAAGTTGTCGGATTTTACACCGTTGAAAAAAACTCGTTTACAGAGAAACTTTTCTGTTTGAAAATGGTTTGAAAACCACCGCATTTATGATAAACTTATCTTTTGTTGAAAGTCTCTTCCCAAAAACCTGTTTTTGGAAAGGAAACAGCTGAGACCAAAAATATTGTCCCAGAACAGCATTACTGTTTTTCGAAAATGTTTTTCTTAAATCTTTTCGGAATTAAAATGTCGTTTTAGCATTAAAAACGTCCTAAGTTCAAAATCTTGATTTTTTTTCTCTTATTTTAATTCATTCCACAAAATGATTAATTTATTCTTAAAAATTTAACTTCTTCTACTAACCTTATAAATTACTTTAGGGTCCTCTTTTTCTTTAGAAAACTAACGTCATTGAAAATTCCCAACGTTTCCTAAATAAATCTTTGGCGTTTACTATAAAGCTTTTCAAGGCTTTTATCCACGTTAATTAATTGAGCATTGATCACTGTAAAGCTTCTCAATCAACAATCAACATCACAATATGACTATAGCAGATATTACAGGTAAAATACATAGTAAATCACTATAACACATATTAGCAAGCAATTATCAACAATCAAAATAATTGCAAAAAGTAAAGCAATCAATCACCACACAGCTTAATCACACATTTACAGACCAAACATGATAACACGCAGTTATCGGGAGATCCCTCGGGCAGTCCCCCCTTATCTCTTGAAGTTTCCCGGTAAGCGAAAAGTCGCCCGATCGATCCGGAAGTCGCCTGGTTTCTCGTCCGATTACTTGTCGGCAACTACACACAAATAATCAATCAAAACATCAACTTTCAATCAAAAAATTTCTCCTAACTTCTCCCTCCTAGGTTCGGCCATATACAAGAAAATATGGCTAGGGAGTTGCAAAAATTCTCATTTCTTGGATTCTATACTACCTAGGTGTGATAAGACTAAATCAAAGCCTATTACACCAAAATTTAAACCAAAACCCCATCCACTCATCCATGGAGGTTTCGGCCATAAATACCAATTTGAGCTAGGAAGCTCATTTGGTTTCCAACTCTTGGATTATGACAAAAGATCATGAATCTGGTTGAAAGAAAGTGGTTTGACATTAAAAGGAATTTTCTACAATTTTTCATGGATTTTTGAAGTTTATGAACAAAAACCTAACTTCCATGAATCATAAAGATTGGAGGAAGAAATAGAGAGATTAAGAGATGAAGATTGAGGTTAATACCTCCTAGATGATGAAGCTTGGTGAGAAACCAACTTAGTTTCACCAAATCTTTGAAGATTATGAAGAAAATGAAGAAAAAGTGTGTAGGAAAATGAAGAACAAGGAAAAACAAGTGGGATAGGGAGAAAAGAAGGGGCTGGTCAAATTTGGCCAAGGGCAGGGAAGAGAAGTTGAGATATTTTCTCACTTAGGGGTAATTTGGTCATTTCATTAAAAGGCCAAGGGCATTTTGGTCATTTCAGGTCCAGATATTTTGAAAAACCATCATGACACTGACATGCTTCCCAAGATGATGTCACTTGATGTGACACTGAGTTTATCCATTAGCGAGTTTCGTTAAATCCCTTTAGAGCCCCCATCGTCTCCCGATTCGAGTATTCGTCCGAATAGTTTATATTATTTTCACTTTTTAACGTCAGGAACTGATTTTAGCAAATTTGTAGATAATCAAATTCTAAGACAAACGGTCTCGTCCGCGAGTCAAAATAAGGTCTTGATAGTAGTAAAAACACTACTTTCAGTGAAAACGCAAATCGGGTTCCGTCTGAGTTTTCGACCCAAAATTTAACCGTAGCTTCTTACGATAGCGTAGAGCATGACTATGGTCTCATATTATTTTATTTCACTCTCTAGACTCTCCAATAAAATACAAACACATAAATACTGTTTAATTAGTATTAGAAAGCTTGAAAGCTTAGGAAAAAAAATCGGGATGTTACATTATTACCCCACTAAAACTAATTTCGTCCTCAAAATTACGTACCTGTGAAAAGATAGGGGTATTGTACCCTCATTTTGTCTTCTACTTCTCAACTTGCTTCTCCAGTTGTATCGTCCCCAATAACCTTGACTAAGGAAATTTGTTTATCCCTGAGCTGTTTAGTCATCTTATCCGAGATTCGCACGGGTGAAGTCTCATAAGACAAGTTTTCTTTCAACTGTACTATATCGGGCTCATGAAAATGAGATGGATCAGGAATATACTTCCTCAGTTGTGAAAAATGGAAAACGTCATGAATGTTTGAAAGAAAAGGTAGCAAAGCAATTTGATAGGCTACTGGACCTACATGACGAAGAATTTGGTAAGGTCCAATGAATTTCAGAGTGAGTATTCTGGATTTAATTACCCGACCAATCCCAGTCATAGATGTGACTCTCAAAAACACATGATTGCCTTCCTCGAACTCAAGAGGTCGTCTTCTCTTGTCCGCATAATTCTTCTATCGACTTTGAGTCGTCGGCATCTTTTCCTGGATCATCTTTACCTTTTCGGTTGTCTGTTGCACAAGATCGGGTCCCAACAGTAGGCTTCCACCATCCTAGTACCAACATAGAGGCGTTCTGCACGTCGCCCATACAAGGCTTCATAGGGTGCTATCCTTATACCTGAGTGGAAACTATTTTTGTAGGTGAATTCTATCAATGGTAGAAATTCATCCCAACTACCAAGACGTTCCAGCACACAAGCTCTCAGCAAGTCTTCAAGAGACTGGATCGTCCTTTCGGACTGTCCATCCATCTGTGGGTGATACGCTGAACTCAATTTGAGTTTCGTTCCTAAGGACTTTTGTAAACTTTGCCAGAATCTTGACGTAAACCTCGGATCACGATCTGAAATAATACTTGATGGTACTCCATGTAATCCGACAATTTCTCCAATGTATAACTGAGTCAATCTCTCCATCGAATACTTTATGTTGATGGGTAAAAAGTGAGCCGACTTGGGCAGTCGATCAATGATTACCCATATTGCATCATGTCCCTTCCGAGTCTTTGGTAAACTCGTCACAAAATCCATCGCGATCCCATCCCATTTCCATTCCGGGATCTCCAAAGAGTGTAACATTCCTGCCGGCCTTTGATATTCAATCTTGGCCTTTCGACAAACTAAACATGAAGCTACATATTCCATTACGTCTCTCTTCATCTTGTACCACCAATAGACCTTCTTTAAATCTTGGTACATCTTCGTGACTCCTGGGTGAAAACTCAATTTACTCCTGGGAGCTTCCTCCAAAACTAATTTCTTAAGCACGGAATCGTCTGGAACACAAATCTGTTCACCGAACCTTAAGATTCCATCTGTTCTCTCTTTGAATTCCAATACTACTCCTCATTGCACTAATTCCTTTTCTCCTTGTAAGTACTGATCACTTTCTTGTTTCTCTCTTATTTGTTCCATTAGTCCATTGGAAACAGTAATCATACCTAAGCAAAGCTTTCTCGGTGGCATGTTGATTGTCAACCGCATATCTCAGAATTGTTCTATCAATTCTTGCTCTTTGACCATCATCGCAGATGCATGCATTGATTTCCTACTCAGGGCATCAGCCACCACATTTGCTTTTCCAGGGTGATATTGTAATTGGAAATTGTAATCCTTCAGAAATTCCAACCAGCGTCTTTGTCGCATATTGAGCTCTTTCTGGTCAAATAGGTATTTCAAGCTTTTGTGGTCACTGAGGACATTGAATGTTGCTCCATACAAATAATGTCTCCAGATCTTTAATGCAAAAACCACTGCCGCTAATTCCAGGTCATGCATAGGGTAATTCCTCTCATGAATCTTCAACTGCCTGGAAGCATAAGCTACTACGTTCCGGTTCTGCATCAATACACAACCTAACCCTTGATGTGAAGCATCGTAGTATACCTCAAAAGGTTCCTTGGGATTAGGTAATACCAATACAGGTGAAGTAGTCGGCCTCCTTTTTAATTCCTGAAAACTTTCCTCGCATATTTCAGTCCAGATAAATGTTTGATCCTTCCGAGTTAGTTGGGTAAGAGGTCCTCCTATCTTGGAGAATCCTTCAATGAATATCCGATAGTATCCAGCTAAACCCACGTTACCGTCTTAGGTCGCTCCCATAGCAAAACAGCTTCAACTTTCGACAGATCCACTGCGATCCCTTCGCTCGAGATAACGTGTCCCAAAAACTGAACTTGGTCTAACCAAAATTCGCACTTTTTGGGTTTCGCGTATAACTTTTTCTCCTTTAGGATTTGAAGGATCACACGGAGATGTTCAGCATGTTTATCTTCAACAGGAGAATAAATTAGAATGTCATCTATAAAGACAACGACAAACTTATCTAGATAAGGACGAAAAATCCTATTCATGTAATCCATGAATATGGCAGGAGCATTCGACACTCCGAACGCATCACGAGATACTCTTAATGCCTGTAGCATGTTTAAAACACTATTTTTGGGATATCCTCCGCCTTCACATGAATTTGATGATAACCCGATCGTAGGTCTATCTTCGAGAAAACGGCCACTCCACTTAACTGGTCCATCAAATCATCGATCCTTGGAAGCGGATACTTGTTCTTGATCGTTACTTTGTTTAACTAACGGAAATCTACACATAGGCGAGAAGTTTCGTTCTTTTTCTTCACCAGTAAAACTGGAGCTCCCCACGGTGATACACTCGGTCTAATAAATTCCTTTTCCATCAGTTCCACCAATTGCTTCTTCAAGTCCCCTAGCTCTGATGGGGACATACGATATGGTGCCATTGATATTGGTCCAGTGATCGGTACCAAATCAATCGCGAACTCAATGTCCGAAACAGGAAGTAGCCCCGGTACATCTTCAGGAAATACCTCCGAAAACTCATTGACGATAGGTATGGACTGTAGATCTAACTTACTCTTTACGTCCAAGGAAAACAATAACATGTATCCTTGTGCTCACTCTTTAAAAGAAGCCCTTACTTGGTTAGCAGATAAAAATCCAGAAATCTCATCCTTAGGAAAGACTAAGGTTTTGTGAGCACAGTCTATGAGAATATGGTTGGAAGATAACCAATTCATGCCTAAAATTACATCAAATAGTATTAAAGGCAAACATATCAGATCAACAAGAAAATGTCTATCCTGAATAATAATAGTACAGTTTAAGCATATAGAATTGGCAATAACTGGTTTAGCAGTTGGGGTTGAAACAATCAGATTATAAGATAACGAAGAGACAGGTAATTTCAACAGTTTCACACAATCCATCGAAATAAAGGAATGGGTCGCACCCGAATCGAAAAGTATAGTCAAGAGGTTACCCGTTATTGCGCAACTACCTTGTACGAGATCGTCCGAGTTCAAAGCTTCAACACCGCTCATAGTGTAAACTCTTCTCTTCGTCGTCAGTTTGTCGGTCCTCGCGTGGTTGACAGCAGATCCACGCTTTGGCGCATTACAGACCTTTGCTAAGTGTCCTGGTTGATTACAGTTGAAGCACTTAACTGTTCTCTGTGGATAGGTGTCAGCCATATGGTTCGGATCTCCACATCTATAGCATTTCCTAACTTGGCCTTGGCTTTGGTTCTTTTGGCCTCCACTCCCTGATGCAGCAGCATTTGGACGGAATGGTTGTTGACTTGGATTGTTCCCCTGAGGTCGGAACTAGGGTTTCCTTTGTTGTTGCTTCCCCTTTTGACTTTGAGCTTGAAATTGGCTCTTAAACCGAGAGGGTCCTCCAGCATTCCCTCTATTATCTCTTCCTTTCCTCATCTGCTCCACCTTGCGGCACATCTCGATTAAAGCTTGAAAGTTTCTAATCTGCAAGGGCAGCACAGATTCTTTGATCTCGAACCTTAATCTCGCTTCAAATCTCTCACATTTCCATCTTTCATTAGGTTGAGTCTGAAAGAAATGGAAGTACTTGGTGAGCGATTCAAACTTCGCTGCATACTCCCCGACAGAAAGAACTCTTTGCAGAAGACAGAGAAATTCCCGTTCCTTCTCGACTCTAGCACTTTCAGGAAATCACTTGTCCAAAAATGTGCTTCGAAACATATCCCAAGTAATCTCATGATTGTCAGCTTCCAATAGTTGCCTGGTGCCTTTCCACCAATACTCTGCATCTCCCATCAGCAGGAAAGCAGCATACTGAACCTTAACTCCTTCTGGACTCAAGATGAGCTCAAAAATCTTCTCCAGTTCCTGTATCCACAGGTCAGCTTTCTTAGGTTCAGCATTCCCACGAAACTGTGGAGGATTCTGATGTCGAAATGCAGTCAAACCTCTACCTTCTGCAGATTGCTGATTCTGAGCGGCCATAGCAGCTGTCTGTAGTGCAATAGTAGCCGCAACATTCTCCATTGTTTGTGCAGTATAATCCACTGCACCCTCATAGTACTCATCAGCATGATCATAGTCATCAACAGGACCACCTCGACGACCCCTACCACGACCGCGTCCACGGCCACGTCCACATCCACCTTCTGGTTCCATAACTAACCTGCAAGACATACTCAGTTAAATGGAAACTAGAGACAAGGAACGTGTGCTCACTAGTTAACACACATTACTTCTAAGAAGTAATTCAAACAAGTCTCAATCAGAGAACACACAACAGAAACCCAATAGACCTATTTTCCAAAGATTCCCGAAAGACTCGACCAGCTCTGATACCACTAATGTGACACCCCCTTCTGGAACATCACATGGGTACCCGTTGCTGAAAATAAACTTTACTAATTTATGCTGGTTACTTTCGGAAAATAAGATTTTCTAAGTACTGAACTTATTTCGAATATCCGTGATAAATTTTTTTCATCTAGTTTAGTTTATCATACATCAACGTAACTTAAACACGCATGTATATAAACATCAAGCATAGTATACATATTAAGATATCATAATTTCATACATAAGGCCTTATACATATGGCCATTCAAAAGAGTCATGGCTTTTAGTAGCCAGAGCAACTAAAGATATTGTTATTCAAAATAATAGGACTTATCCTATAGCTGGTCCACCTCTAAAGTACTGTGACTCCTCATACGTCACCCTCCTTTGTATACTCAAGTGTCAGGGAATGGATCCCCGAATGTTCCAGTGGCATCTTGGAACTCATCTAAAGATGTAACGGTGAGATACCAATATATGGATTCACACACGATAACTACATGCATTATAATCAATAGCACACAAGCATATATAATCATTATGCATAAGGTTCTACTAAATAAACAAGTAGTATATCATAAGGTTTCATACCCGACAGTCATCGCCATTTATAAAAATGCATGACACTTCAATGTTCATCATCTAATTCTTTACTTAATCTCCATAGATCCCAACACTGTTTTATAAAAACTGAGCTGATCAGGCTCGATTGCCAAAAGGCGCACCGTTGTTAAAACCATTGCACACTGTCCAACATAAGGCACATGCAATCATCGTTTATGGTTTTGATTGTCCATCAAGGCACAATGGTATAAACCGTCTTGAATATCCTGCCATCAAGATATCCAGATTAACACCATTGGCACGTCTGCCGAATTTTAATGCATGGGGAAAATGTTGCAAGGCTTGCCACTTTTCTTTGTGTTCGTTCTTTCGTTGTCGTAGCTCAAAGGCTCCGGACTATTCATAATTTACACCGTTTTAAAACTTTTCATCGTTAACACAGGACAAAACGTCCGAGTGCTCAATCGCGAAGCCCTACACAGATGCACCAGCCCAAGGTCCGTGATAATAGAAAACATCATTCACCTTTAATCACATTTCCTCATAACAAGAGGAGGACACACAGTCCACACGACACACAGTTCATAACACTGTTGCACGATTTCTCGTGCTGTTTTTACAGAACACTAGTATCCTGACGTCTCGTATACTAGGTTCACATTTTCATCGTTTTCACCGTCTTTCGTTCTGTGAAACACAAATCCAAAACGAAATCTCCGCAACTTATTCAAGTTGTCGGATTTTACACCGTTGGGAAAAACTCGTTTACAGAAAAACTTTTCTGCTTGAAAATGGTTTGAAAACCATCGCATTTCTGATAAACTTATCTTTTGTTGAAAGTCCCTTCCCAAAAACCCGTTTTTGAAAGGAAACAGGTGAGACCAAAAACATCGCCCTAGAACAGCATTATTGTTTTTCGAAAACGTTTTCCATAAATTTTTTCGGAATTAAAACGTCGTTTTAGCATTAAAAACGTCCTACGTTCAAAATCTTGACATTTTCCTCTTATTTTAATTCATTCCACAAAATGATTAATTTATTCTTAAAAATCTAACTTCTTCTAATAACCTTATAAATTACTTTAGGATCTTCTTTTTCTTTAGAAAACTAACGTCATTGAAAATTCTCAACGTTTCCCAAATAAATATTTGGTCTTTACTACAAAGCTTTTCAAGGCTTTTATCTCTGTTAATTAATTAAGCACTGGCCACTGTCAGGCTTCCCAATCAACAATCAATGTCACAATATGATTATAGCAGATATTACATGTAAAGCACATAGTAAATAACTATAACACATATTAGCAAGCAATTATCAACAATCAAAATAATTGCGGAAAGTAAAGCAATCAATCACCACACAGCTTAATCACACATTTACAGACCAAACATGATAACATGCAGTTATCGGGAGATCCCTCAGGCAGTCCCCCCTTACCTCTTGAAGTTTCCCGGTAAGCGAAAAGTCACCCGATCGATCCGGAAGTTGCTTGGTTTCTCGTCCGATTACTCGTCGACAATAACACACAAACAATCAATCAAAACATCAACTTTAAATCACAAAATTTCTACTAACTTCTCCCTCCTAGGTTCGGCGATAGACAAGAAAATATGGCTAGGGAGTTCCAAAAATTCTTATCTCTTGGATTCTATATTACCTAGGTGTGATAAGACTAAATCAATGCCTATTACACCAAAATTTGAACCAAAACCCCATCCACTCATCCATGGTGGTTTTGGCCATAAATACCCATTTGAGCTAGGATGCTCATTTGGTTTTCAACTCTTGGATTATGATAGAAGATCATGAATCTAGTTGAAAGTAAGTGGTTTGACATTAAAATGATTTTTCTACAATTTTTCATGGATTTTTGAAGTTTATGAACAAAAACCTAACTTCCATGAATCATAAAGTTTGGAGGAAGAAATAGAGAGATTAAGAGATGAAAATTGAGGTTAATACCTTCTAGATGATGAAGCTTGGTGAGAAACCAACTTAGTTTCACCAAATCTTTGAAGATTATGAATAAAATGAAGAGGAAGTGTGTAGGAAAATGAAGAACAAGGAAAAACAAGTGGGATAGGAAGAAAAGAAGGGGCTGGTCTAATTTGGCCAAGGGTGAGGGAGAGAAGTTGAGATATTTTCTCACTTAGGGGTAATTTGGTCATTTCCTTAAAAGACCAAGAGCATTTTGGTCATTTCGCTTTCAGATATTTTGAAAAACCATCATGACACTGGCACGCTTCCCAAGATGACATGACTTGATGTGGCACTTAGTTTATCCGTTAGCGGGTCCCGTTAAATCCCTTTACAGCTCCAAGTGTCTCCTGATTCGAGTATTCGCTCGAATAGTTTATATTATTTTCGCTTTTTATCGTCAGGAATTGATTTTAGCAAATTTGTAGAGAATCGAATTCTAAGACTAACGGTTTCGTCCGCGAGTCAAAATTAGGTCTTGAAAGTAGTAAAACACTACTGTCAGTGAAAACGCAAACCGGGCTCCATCTGAGTTTTCGACCCAAAATTTAACCATAGCTTCCTATGATAGCGTAGAGCATGACTATGGTCTCATATTATTTTATTTCACTCTCTAAACCCTCCAATAAAATACAAGCACAGAAATATTATTTAATTGGTATTAGAAAGCTTGAAAGCTTGGGAAAAAAAATCGGGGTGTTACAATAAATAACTATATTTTCCAGAAAATGTTAACTTGGACGGAAAAGTGGAGAAATAAATCAAATAGATTTTCAAGAGAGAAAAAAATATGATAGATAAATACATTTTCTAAAAATGGAAACTTGCACGAAAAAATAGGAGAAATGAATCAAATAGATTTTCGAGAAAGAAGAAAAAAATATGAAGATAGATAAATATGTTTTCTAGAAATAGTTAACTTGCACAAGGCAAGAGAGAAGAAATAAATCAAATAAATTTTTAAGACAGAAGAAGAAAAATAATATGATCGATAAATATATTTTCTAAAAATAGAATTAGAGCTATTCATGTTACAACTTCAAAAATAAATACTTAATTATGTACACAGGTGGTTTTAAAATATGCGTAAAAATTAACACGAACCGTGCACGGGTACCGTACTATGAGTGTTTTGTTGAATTGTATTCTCCCAAATTCGGGATATTGAGAACCCTTAAGTTACAAACGTACCATGGAAGGTGTAAACGTTAATACCCTATAGTAAATTGTGCCTATTTTTAACATTTTACAATGTTGGATTTTTGTAATTTAATTTGATGGTCAAATATAAATAAAATATAGTCATACATCTATTTATTATTTTTATATTTGTGATTGTAATATTTTTTAAATAACATGGTATTTGTATACATTTTTATTATAATTTTTTTTATAATAACATGGTATATATTTATATATTTGTTATAAATTTATAATTTTTCAAATTATATTTTTAATACTAAAATTGTATAGTAGACAGTTTGTATTTACTAGTTACATTTAAAAGTCATTATCTGTATTATAATATCAATAATAATTAATAAGTTAATATTTATTACACTTTGTGATCAATGAATGATTCAGACAAAATAATTTTTTAACATTTTTTGGTATATAATTCCCCACAAAAATTTTTAAACCAAAAACGTGAATTCAACAATTACATATTTAAAAATAAAATCCTAAAAAAATAGCATATTCCTTATACATGACACAGATCCATACACTAATTAGAATACATAGCTGGTTAGGTTAGACATGTCAATAAGTCAATAGGAAAGTAGAGTGGTTGCAAAAGTTAATACATATTCCAAAGTAGTATAGTAAGTTTATTTATTCATTTAATTTTCTGTGAAGTACAATAATTTGATATAAATCATAATAATAGGTGAAGCAAAAGTTAAATTGTTTAAATTAATTTTATTTTATATTCAAACACCATCACACATCCAAGTGGACACCCTAACACCTCATGAGAAATCCAAAAAATTAATAATATTATGATGAATTCTAGGCCACTGAGACTCTGGCTCTCGTAATAATATATATAAGCAATAGATATGTCAATATTGGAAAAACCGCCTTAATTGCGATGTGTCCCTAGCCGTCTTAATTGCGACAACTTTGGTTTACATTCATTGTAGTCTTCAGCACCTTCATTATGCTTGGTGTGAGTAAGTGTGTTTAGTCTCACATCGCCTAAAGATATGGCCTAAATAATGCTTATAAGACTTAGGCAGCCCTAACCTGACAAGCTGATTTTGTGAGGTTGAGTTAGATTCAAACCCAAATTCTAACAGATTTATTCCTGAAATCAACTCCATAATAAAACAACTCTATATAAAAGCCCCAAAAATCTTCCTTCTACAACATAAAGTTAGTGAGATTTTCAAATTCACAAAAAATGGCAGCAATTGTTTTGACAAATGATTTTGCGCACAAGATATCAAACAGAAAGGATATGCTTGTGAGTTTTCTTAGATGGTGGAACCCATCTTATCAACATCTTTCTTTATGCTGATTTATAATGAACAATTGTATTGTCTATATACACTGCGATGGGGCATCAATGTGCTTACAGTTTCAAGTGACATGCAAAATTATGATTTCCCTCAAACAACCATAATTAGATTACACAACCGTTTATAGAGGCAATCATAAAGACTTGATATCTGACAATCAATGTGGTTACATCATGATTTCAGAAGATATTCCTCAATTATTTGGACTTGAACACCAACCAATCCAAACGAGATCCTCTAATGAAGAGCAGCAAAATCACAATTCTGTGTTATAAACTTATAATGAAGAAAAAAGATATGTAGTTTCCTAAAACTATGTAAGTTAGATTAAAATATTGGAAAATTTGTCATCAGGCCCTTGGCGTGTAGGTCACTCAGTGTGTGTTCCTTCTCCTCTGGTTTATAAACTCACATGGTGCACTCATTTTCAATCATCTCCCGAACGTCACTTATTATCCAATGTGCTTTACGGCCACCGATTACTTCAGCTTGTTTCTTGCCATCCTTCCATAGCTGCAACAAGAACATTTAAATCACTTGGTGGACAAGAAAATTTTGTTAAAAAAAAAAAACAAATACAGATGGTGCTTACTTGTATTGTTGGCATTTTCTGCAAGGATTGAGAAGCCACAACACACAAATACATCATACATGGGTAGAAAAAAGATAGATGGTAAGTATCAAGCAAAAATTTATAAGTATCAGTTAGTTGAAGCAAATAGAACAATCTGAATGATAAAAAAAGATAAGCAAAATGACAGTATTTTTAACATATTCAGAAAGAGCCATGTATGTATAATTAAATTACCACATATCTCAGAGATTATATTTGCTAAGCTGTTCATGACAGGTTCATAAAACCAGGATGTCTTTCAGATGTTTACTATATCCCCTCACTTTCCAGGTAAACATTCCAAGAACATGTCAAAACCAAGCCCACAACAACAAAATCATAACCATAGAGTACTGGTTACTAATTGCACCATTGTAGACAACAGACGACGATCTTTCCAATGTGTATTCCCCATTAAACTAAGTCCACTCCTATACTTTCAGTAATAAAGATACGACAAAATATTCGGAGTTGAAATTTGTTAGACAATTTGATAAATTAGAACTTGCTTTATACTTCAAGGTTCAACTCTAGAAATCTCTGTTCCCTCAAGATATAACCAGTACTTTTTTTGACTACTCAACATAATTTTCAGATTATCAAACAGTTATTGTCTACAATAAGATACCAGAACAACTTTACAAAGCACAAGCCACATAAGATCCAAGGATACATCAAATAAACATACCACATAGAATACCAGATCTTTCCTTATATAATATATCTAATATATCTACACTTGTACAAGTTTCTAATTTGTTTCTTTCTTTTCAACTTGTTCAAAGATACAGTTTTGTACTCTCCTTCCTACTCTCAAGTTCTTATTTATAAAATTTAGGTGGCAACATTCTTCAAGAGAAAAAAAAATGCGACTTGCACAGATAAAGAGGTTATTGCCGATGTACCCACGACTGTTCATGAAAGAGAACTTTGATATGTTGCAGATGCAAGAACTTATAATTTTACATATATTTGTAGACAACAAAAGTTAAGAAAGCAAATTGAAAAGCATGGATATGAAGTGGATGCTAGAAGGAACTTACAGTTACACCAGCACGAGCAACAATTTTATGTGAAACTGTATTAACATCAACACTGTAGAACTGCAATCTACATGAAATCAGAGTAAACATATCCTTGACTAAAGGGTTGACAAGTTGAGATATTTAACTAAACAAGAATTAAAATATCATGAAACCATCAAAGAATTACAAATGTGAGGTGTCCTCAGTCCTCACTGTACTCTGCAATGTACAATTTAGTTTCACTAATATCTTATATTAGTTAGTTGAATTGAAAGAACCCCAAATAAGAGATTTATGGGGCTTTTTACTAGAATAGATCATATCAAGGCAAGAAAAATAATAATTAAGGGTAAAAAAAGGAAAAGCAATCATATAAAATGGGTTAATGAAAGTACCAGCATAGATTTTCAGTCAGTTCAATAGCTTGACTGTCAATATGTAAATGATTAATACATTGTGTGCTTGATATTCAAAAACAAAGGGCCAAAACTTAGTTACTATTCTACAGGTGTTTGTGATGTTGTTTTCTAATAATAAAAGGATATATTTCCATTGATGAGTTATTACAGATGTCTTTCTCATTTGAAAACAGCATCACTGATACGTATAGAACTGCACTTAAGTTTTGTACAAAACGAAAATGGAATGAGAATCTCACCTTGGATAATACTCTGCTGCCAACTTTTCCAATTTTGGTTTTAAATATATGCAATTCCTGCACCAATTTGCCATCCTACAAAACCACATAATCTCACCTCAAAACCTAGTTTGCCAAACAGAGTTCTTCACTAATCAAAATATAAACAAGTTATAAGAAGTGTAATACAGTGATCTTAAATGAAAAATGGTAAAGCAACATATAACAAAGTAGATAGTGGTGATCATATGAGGGACTACATTTCAAAGGGTTAATCATAAAAAAAAATTTATTTTGAAAACAAGAAAGAGAAAAAGAAATACCAAAGAATGATGAAAGGATGTTGTGTGTGGTTATGGGCAAGGAGTTGATCGAAGTGGGAATCGGAGGAAATTGGTATGAGCTGAACGGAAAGGGGAGAGTCATGTTGTTGGTGTAACGGAGTTAGAGAAGAAATGGGTGGTCTGAATCTGAAGGAGATGGAAATTGGAGAAGAAGTAAGAAACAAAGAGGAATTTGAAGATGGAGAGAGAGGTCCCAACGAATATAAATAGGAATAGGAATAGGAACAGGAGCAAGGGTGGTGGTGAATTCGAACAAGGGGTTGGGACATGTTGGGTGTTGCAGACAGAGCAATAACAAGTGGAAGGAAAGACAAAAGGGGTTGTTGTTGTTGTTGTGGGATTGGAATGTTTTGTATTGTTGCGTTGGGGTTGGGGTTGGTTGGTTGAATGATATAATACCAACTTCCTCTTAAGCAACTCAATTACCCATGGAATGGAGTGATCCTTGACTTCGCACTTGTCAAGACGGGCAAGCAGGATCCCAGAATTGATACATGCACCATGTAACAGAATCGAAGTATAGATAGATATAAAAAAACTGAGGTTTAATCCACTTGTTTGGAGCCCTTTTAGTTAGGGCATGAGTTAGTAATGTTATTTGTACATCTGGATTCTGGATACCTGGGTGACACTTGCTTTACATGGTTACCGCAATTCAAATACGTGGTTAATTACGTTCAGTTGATGGTTAATGGATATAACATGTCATAACTCATTAACCATCCACTGAACGTAATTAATCATGTATTTGAATTGCATTAATCACGATTTTCAGGTTCAAATACGTGGTTAATTACGTTCGGTGGATGGTTAATGAGTTATGACCCCTTGTGACATCCATTAACCATCCACTGAACGTAATTAACCACGTATTTGAACTGTGTTAACCATGTAATTAACCAACCATGCATCCTACATGGATGCATGTTATTTTTTTGTACACCTTCAAACTTGGTTAATAGTCTTCACAATCATGATTAATGGTGTCTTGAACTTGGTTAATGTTAACAACATACATAATCATAGAGAAGAAGAAGAAGAGTAGAGGAGAAGAAGTGGCTGCTGGGGTTTCTTTGAAATGCAATATAAGTCTCTTAAGAGTACAACGCACAAAATACAAATATATATACACAATAGTCGAAAGACTAAACTACCCTTAAGCAAATAAAGCTAATATAATCTAACATCCGCCCTCAAACTCACGATGCATCAATATGGAGCATTGAGAGTTTGTTAGTCAAGAAACGAAAACGTTGAATAGAATGCGACTTAGTGAACAAATCGGCAACTTGCAAGGAGGAAGAGACATATGGTAGAGTGATGGTGCCATGTTGAAAGTGATGGCGCGTAAAATGGTAGTCAATCTCTATATGCTTAGTGCGCTCATGAAAGACAGAATTCCGAGTGATCTGAATGGCACTCATGTTATCACAATACATAGGAGTGGGCTCAGAGAGAGAGAGACACCCATATCAGAAAGTAGCCAGCGAAACCAAACGATTTCTGCAGTGGTGGATGCCATAGCACGATACTCAGCTTCTGTAGAAGAGAAGGAGACAACGGCTTGCTTTTTACTCTTCCAAGAGATGAGAGAATCTCCTAAGAAGATGCAAAACCCTGTGGTAGACTTACAATTAGTGGGATCACCAGCCCAATCAGCATCAGAATAAGCACGCAACTCTAAAGAAGAAGATGAAGGAAGCAGAAGACTCTGGAATTGAGTGCCCCGAAGATACCGAAGAATGCGAAGAACAGCTGCCCAATGCACAGAGGTAGGGGAACCAACAAACTGGCTGACAACATGCACGGCATAAGCAATGTCAGGTCTAGTGATGGTAAGATACACCAAACTACTAACCAAAGTACGATACAAAGTTGGATCTGAAAGTGGAACACCATCAGAGGAGACATATTTCGCATTAAGCTCAAGAGGAGTGTCAGTTGCTCGAGCATCAGAGAGGCAAGCTTGTTCAAGAATATTGGCAATATACTTGGATTGAGAAAGAAGGTAACCTCTAGGAGAGTAGGCAACTTCAATCCCCAAGAAATAGCGAAGAGTGCCTAAATCTTGAAATAGACAGATGCAAACACTAGAAGGGGGTTGAATGGTGTTTGACAAATTTATGCGGAATTTAGAAACTTTTTCGCAAGCACAGACGGGTTATAATAGACGAGTAAACACTGACAGGTCAATCAGACTGATAACTCGTCTGAAGGTTTTCACAGAAAACACACAATCATGCAAGATAAAAAAGGTTTGATAAACACAATTATAAACCCCTTTAGTTAGATGATAGTTAAGACAAATAATCAAACTAAAGAGTTAAGGGAAAGAGAGAGATCACTCAGCAGATTTTATCCTGGTTCACCCCTTAACAATGAGGCTACGTCCAGTCCTTGGCAGCACCAAGTTTTCTCACTATAGCTGATTTAGGTTACAGAACAGACAAGTATTATTTTCACACCTAGCCTCTCCAGGCTCCAGACGAGTATTGTTTTCACACCTAGCCTCTCCAGGCTCCAGACAAGTATTATTTGCACACTTAGCCTCTTCAGGATCAGACGGGTTTGTTTGAAAGAAGTTGTAAAATAGATTACAATTTGCAAGTCTTTCACAAGCACTCAGACTAGTGTATTAAATGTGAAGATCTAAAAGACTGCGTAATAACTTCAAATGATTGAAGCATAAATAATGAAAGAATGAAGATATAAATGTACAGAGTAGTTGCTCTTTGATTGCTTTGATCGTTCTCTTGTCTACTGGAATCTTCAAAGTCTTTTTCATTAAATAGGCTTCAAAATTTTAAAGCCGTTAGACACAAAGTCTGAAGTCTTGGCTTCTTGCAGATCATCAATAAATGCAATAGAGTCGTTCTGATCAGCCATTAAAGCATAGGGAACTTCGCTTGTTCTCTTTCATCAGAGTGATGCAGACTTCTGATATACCTTTGGTCTCAGCAGGTCTGTATACGTGCTTTTTGTTTGCAGAGGGAAGACTTTCCCTTTTGGTGTAAGATGCAGTTGTGTTCAGGCAAAGCACTTTGTTGAAGTTCCTTATCAGAGTCAAGACAGCTTTCATCCAATATATTCTTTAACGTTAGTCATTAGACGGATGAGTAGCTTCATTAGACGGGTTGCCTCTTTAACAAAGAGATGACGTCAGTTGCAAAGTCTTTTAGACGGGTGAGTTTTCCTTTAATCAGACGGTTGAAGACTTCATTAGACGGGTGAACTTCTCTTAGTTCAGACGAGTGAACCTTGGCTAGTTCAGACGAGTGAACCTTGGTTAGTTCAGACGTGTGAACTTAAGTTAGTTCAGACGGGTGAACATATCTAAGTTCAGACAAGTGAACAGTTCATATAGACGCTTAATGTTTTAATCTGCATACTAAGTAGACGAGTTAAATACCACAGATGGGTTAAATTAAATCATTGAATAACTGTTTTAATCTCATCAAAACTAAGGTAAATGCACATCAGACATTTGGAGACTCAACAATCTCCCCCTTTTTGATGATGACAAAACATGTTAAATGATTTAATGAACTTAAGAAAATTCACATAAATCAGTCATGTATATGATTAGACAGATTAAAAACATTGTTCCATAATTATAACATATTCAGACAGATAAGCATTTAACTTTTTATCTTAGTCTTATCTTAGTATTTTCTCCCCCTTTTGACATTATCAAAAGCAATAAAACATAGACAGAGAGAAAAGAAAAGACACATCATATTTCTATATCAGACGGATAAACAATTGTTCATATCAGACAGTTGTAACATTAAAACATTTTTCATTTAACTTTCTCCCCTTTTTGTCATAATCAAAAAAGAGAAACAGAGGAGGTAATTGTATTTAACCATCATTGGCTGTGTACAAGGTAATTTTAAAAATAAAATTACAAATAAGGTACTAAGAGAACAAAAAGAGTTAAAAGCAA
The DNA here is from genome assembly GCA_039655645.1 of Ammopiptanthus mongolicus. NCBI lineage: Eukaryota > Viridiplantae > Streptophyta > Magnoliopsida > Fabales > Fabaceae > Ammopiptanthus > Ammopiptanthus mongolicus. Next base: position 36,667,852 of record CM077347.1, read on the forward strand.
GTTTGTCCTTTGGTTTTGCCTAAAGGCTTCTTCAATTGCTCCCCCTGAGCAGATGCATCCTCTTTGGTGGTTCTAAAAACGAAGAGAAAAAGATTTGAAAACGTAAGAACGAAATACCTTTTAAAAGAAAAAAATTTTTCCCTTTTAAAGACCAAAGACAGTTGTAATTTTAAATGAAAGCAACAAAAAAATGGAGGTTTTAAAAAAAATTGATTTAAAATAAAAACAGCCATGTACACATTTTGCCTCAGAGAAAGAAATGGCATTAAAGATAATAACCATTTAAAAGAAAATATTTCAAATAAAGAGTATGATTCAAAGAGTCAGACGGTTAAACATAGACACGGGTATCATAAACACTCATCAGACAGGTTATTCAGCAAAGCAATGTATATTCATGTTGTCTCTTATAAACTTAAACCTATCCTCAGCTAAAGGTTTTGTAAAGATATCAGCCCATTGATTTTCAGTTTTGACAAACATAACATCAAATACACCTTTTTGAACATAATCTCTTATGAAGTGATGTTTGATTTCTATGTGCTTAGCCTTAGAATGTTGTATGGGATTCTTAGTTAAGCAAATATCACTAGAATTATCACACCAGACAGGTATATTATGCTCAAATATAGAGTAATCTTCTAGTTGATGTTTTACCCATAATAGCTGTGAACAAAAACTTGCAACAGAGACACATTCTGCTTCTGCAGTTGAGAGTGCGATAGTCATCTGTCTTTTGCTTGACCAGGAGACTAAGTTTGCTCCAATGAAGTGACATCCTCCACTGGTGTTTTTCCTTTCAATTCTATCTCCAGCAAAGTCAGCATCACAAAAACCAACTAATATGTAATCTTGTGTTCTCAAATACATTAAACCAAGATTAGTGGTTCCAAGCAAATATCTAAAGATTCTTTTAACAGCCTTAAGATGAGATTCTTTGGAATCAGATTGGAATCTAGCACACATACAGACACTAAATTGAATATCAGGTCTGCTAGATGTTAAGTAAAGAAGAGATCCAATCATACCTCTGTAGACAGTTTGGTCTACCTTTTTACCTTCATCATCTTTGCTTAGATTAGCATTAGTTTGCATTGGAGTTTTCATGATCTTTGAGCTATCCATTTTGTACTTCTTTAGAATCTCCTTGATGTACTTTTGTTGATGGATGTAGATTCCATCACACGTCTGCTTGATTTGCAGTCCAAGGAAGAACTTCAATTCTCCCATCATGCTCATTTCAAATTCTGCTTGCATCAACTTAGAGAATTCTTTGCACAATTTTTCATTAGTAGCTCCAAAAATAATATCATCAACATATATTTGAACTACTATGAAGTTATCTTTTGAGCATTTCTTAAACAAAGTTGTATCAACTTTTCCTCTTATAAAACCATTATTCATAAGAAAAGAACTAAGTCTATCATACCATGCTCTAGGCGCTTGTTTTAAACCATATAAAGCCTTTTTAAGTTTGAAAACCTAATCTGGTTTTTCATAATCTTCAAAACCAGGAGGTTGTTTAACATAAACTTCTTCTTCAATTACTCCATTAAAAAAGCACTTTTTACATCCATTTGAAACAAAGTAATTTGATGTTGTGCAGCATATGACATGAGTATGCGAATAGCTTCTATTCTAGCTACAGGTGCAAAAGTCTCAGTATAGTCAATACCTTCTTGTTGGTTGTAGCCTTGAGCTACTAACCTTGCTTTGTTTCTGACAACTTTGCCATCTTCATCTAGCTTGTTTCTGAAAACCCATATTGTTCCAATAACAGACTTGTCTGTTGGTTTGGAGATAAGTTTCCAGACATCATTCCTTTGGAACTGATTAAGTACCTCTTGCATAGCAAGAATCCAGCTTTCATCTTCAAGAGCTTCCTCAATATGTTTGGGTTCAATTTTAGATAAAAAAGACATATTGCTTGACTCTCTTAAGACAGATCTGGTTCTAACACCTTCAGAGGGACTTCCAATGATAAGATCTTCAGGATGATGAGCTTTGAACTTCCAGTCTCTTCTGAGATCATCATTCTGATGTTAATTTGAATGATGACTCGTCTGCTCCACTTGTCTGACAGATTCCTCAGCAGATTCAATTTTTGTTACGTCTGGCTGTTGACTCGTCTGCTGGGTAAGATCAAGTCCTGCAAGATCATCTTCTAGATCTGATAGTTCCCTATCAGTCTTTAGATTATCATTGAATTTTACATGAATGGATTCCTCAACAACAAAGGTTCTAGAGTTAAAAACTCTATATGCTTTAGACACTTCAGAATATCCAATGAAGATACCTTTGTCTACCTTGGAATCAAACTTTCCAAGTTGATCCTTGGTATTTAAGATGAAGCATTCACATCCAAATGCATGGAAATAAGATATGTTGGGTTTTCTACCTTTCCACAATTCATAAGGAGTCTTCTTTAGGATAGACCTTATAAGTATTCTATTTTGCACATAACATGCAGTGTTTACTGCTTCGGCCCAGAAGTACTTAGGGAGATTATTTTCATTGACCATTGATCTAGCCATCTCTTGCAGAGATCTGTTCTTTCTCTCAACCACTCCATTTTGCTGTGGAGTTCTAGGTGCAGAGAAGTTGTGAGAGATTACATTCTCTTCACAGAACAGTTTGAATTGCTCATTTTCAAATTCTCCCCCATGATCACTTCTAAGGGTAGAAATACAGAAACCTTGCTCATTTTGTACTTTCTTACAGAATACAGAGAAGGCCTTAAAAGACTCATCCTTGTGGGTTAAGAAAAGTACCCAAGTAAATCTAGAATAGTCATCAACAATGACAAATCCATATTTCCTTCCAGCTAAACTGGCAACACTAACTGGTCCAAACAGATCCATGTGTAACAACTGAAGAGGTCTAGAGGTTGATACAAGGTTTTTTGATTTGAAACTTGATTTTACTTGTTTACCTCTCTGACATGCATCATATAAAACATCTTTCTTGAAGCTAATGTCAGGCAATCCTCTCACAAGGTTATCCTTTTTCAATTTCAAAATAAGTTTCATACTAGCATGTCCTAGTTTCTTATGCCACAACCATCTTTCATCCTCTTTAGACATCAAACAGGTTACACTTTGATCTGAGAGTTCAGTTAGCTCAATCTTATAAAGATTTTGCTGTCTATTAGCTGAAAAGAGGGTCTTGCCACTCTTGTCTTTGACTATGCATTCATTCTTAGTGAAGGAGACATCAAATCCACTATCACATAATTGACTTATGCTAAGTAAATTGTGTCTTAGTCCTTCAACCATAAGTACATTTGAGATAGAGGGAAGAGGGGGTTTACCACCAATAGTACCAACACCAGTTACTCTTCCTTTTTGATTGCCTCCAAAGGCAACAAATCCACCATTCTTAGACTGGAGGTCTTGGAACATAGACCTTTTTCCTGTCATATGTCGCAAGCAGCCACTGTCCAAGTACCAGCAGAGGCGTCTGCTTTGTCCTATTAAGGATGTCTGCAACAGAAATTATTTTATCTTTAGGTACCCATATTTTTCTGGGTCCTTTTCTGTTAGTTCTAGGAGTCTATGAAGACTTCCTCTTCTTCTTGTGAAAACACTTAGACATAACATGTCCAGTTTTTCCACAGAAGTTACAGACGGGTCTAATTCTAACTGAAGTGGGTTCAACATAGACAGTTGAAGATTTTGTTGATACTTTATGATCAACTTGATGATCATATCTAATGCCTTCTTTGTTAAGAGAGTGTCTCTGACATCCTAGCAGTTTTGTCAGATTATCTCTGCCATTAACAAATCTAGCAAGATCAGAAGTGAGCTCCTTCACTTTCTGTTGAAATGTGACCACTTCTTCAGAATGTGATGTTTCACTTGAGATCGAAGCTTCATCAGACTTTTCAGTCCTCAGCTGGCTATTCTCTTTGGCCAGCATCTCACACTCTTGAGATTTTTGTTTATGCTCAATGAGGAGTTTAACATAATCTATCTTGAGGGATTTGAAGGCCTTAGATAAGCCTTTGGATTCCTCTACCAACTCATCATAAGCATTATGCAATTCCTCAAGTTCAGAATATACCTCAGTTTCAGGTTCTGAATCTATATTGGCCATCAGACAGAGATTGGCTTCCTCTTCTGTCTCTTCTCCTTCAGAAGATGAGCATTCAAGATCTTCCCATGTGGCCATCATTCCTTTCTTCTTCTTTCTGAAGAACTTCTTTTTGGAAGCTTTCTTCAAAAGTGGGCATTCAGGTTTGATGTTACCAGGCTTCTTGCACTCATAGTAGACAACTGGACTCTTAACTGTTGATGTGGATTCTTTATGGGATTTTCTGAAAGGCTTCTCCTTTCTGAACTTCTTCTTTCTCCAGAGCTTTTTCATCTTTCTGGTCATGAGAGAAGTCTCTTCATCATCATCAGAATCCTCATCATTAGACTCGTCTATGTCACAGTCAGACTCGTCTGCCTTTGAAGCTTTTAAGGCTTTAGCTGCCTTTAGATCAACTTTTAGAGCAATGGATTTGCTCTTTTTGATTGACACATCTTCATTGAGCTCTTACTCATGAACAATGAGTGTGCCAAGAAGTTCATCCATAGTAAAGGAGGTGAGATCCTTAGCTTGAGAAATAGCAGTGACAAGAGATCTCCACTGCCTTGGAAGACTTATGAGAATCTTAGCAACTTTCTCAGCATTAGTATATGTTTTACCAAGAGATTTTAAACCATTAGTAATAGTATGGAATCTACCAATCATTTGAGCAACAGATTCACCTTCATCCATGGTGAACAATTCATATTTTCTAACAAGAATAGAAATTTTAGATTCTTTTACCTTTGCAGTTCCTTCATGTGTGACAGATAAGGAGTCCCACATTTCTTTAGCAGAATCACAAGCACATACCTTTTCAAACTCTTCTGGACTGAGAGCACAGATTATAGCATATCTGGCTTTATGGTTTAGATCCCATCTTGTCTTTTCTGCAAGTGTCCACTGAGCCTTAGGCTTGTCTGAGCCATCAATATTTTAAGGAGTGTAAGGACCATCAGTAATGACATCCCATACATCAGAGTTTGTTGACAAGATGAACCAGTGAAACCTTTCTTTCCAGTAGTTATAATTTGAACCATTGAAAAAGGGAGGTCTGGTCATAGAGCCTCCTTCAGGTTGGGGGTTCCCACTTGAGCTTGCTCCAGAATACATTGTCTATTCTTCAGGATCTTTTCTCTACACTGTTAGGTGCTCAACCCAGAGGCTGAGCTCTGATACCAACTGAAATAGACAGATGCAAACACTAGAAGGGGGTTGAATGATGTTTGATAAATTTATGCGGAATTTAGAAACTTTTTCGCAAGCACAGACGGGTTATAATAGACGAGTAAACACTAACAGGTCAATCAGACTGATAACTTGTCTGAAGGTTTTCACAGAAAACACACAATCATGTAAGATAAAAAAGGTTTGATAAACACAATTATAAACCCCTTTAGTTAGATGATAGTTAAGACAAATAATCAAACTAAAGAGTTAAGGGAAAGAGAGAGATCACTCAGTAGGTTTTATCGTGGTTCACCCCTTAACAATGAGGCTATGTCCAGTCCTTGGCAGCACCAAGTTTTCTCACTATAACTGATTTAGGTTACAGGACAGACAAGTATTATTTTCACACCTAGCCTCTCCAGGCTCTAGACGAATATTGTTTTCACACCTAGCCTCTCCAGGCTCCAGACAAGTATTATTTGCACACTTAGCCTCTTCAGGCTCAGACGGGTTTGTTTGAAAGAAGTTGTAAAATAGATTACAATTTGCAAGTCTTTCACAAGCACTCAGACAAGTGTATTAAATGTGAAGATCTAAAAGACTGCGTAATAACTTCAAATGATTGAAGAATAAATAATGAAAGAATGAAGATATAAATGTACAGAGTAATTGCTCTTTAATTGCTTTGATCGTTCTCTTGTCTACTGGAATCTTCAAAGTCTTCTTCATTAAATAGGCTTCAAAATTTTAAAGCCGTTAGACACAAAGTCTGAAGTCTTGGCCTCTTGCAGATCATCAATAAGTGTAATAGAGTCGTTCTGATCAGCCATTAAAGCATAGGGAACTTCGCTTGTTCTCTTTCATCAGAGTGATACAGACTTCTGATATACCTTTGGTCTCAGCAGGTCTGTATACGTGCTTTTTGTTTGCAGAGGGAAGACTTTCCCTTTTGGTGTAAGATGCAGTTGTGTTCAGGCAAAGCACTTTGTTGAAGTTCCTTATCAGAGTCGAGACAGCTTTCATCCAATGTATTCTTTAACGTTAGTCATTAGACGGATGAGTAGCTTCATTAGACGGGTTGCCTCTTTAACAAAGAGATGACGTCAGTTGCAAAGTCTTTTAGACGCGTGAGTCTTCCTTTGATCAGACGGCTGAAGACTTCATTAGACGGGTGAAGTTCTCTTAGTTCAGACGAGTGAACCTTGGCTAGTTCAGACGAGTGAACCTTGGTTAGTTCAGACGTGTGAACTTAAGTTAGTTCAGACGGGTGAACTTATCTAAGTTCAGACGAGTGAACAGTTCATATAGACGCTTAATGTTTTAATCTGCATACTAAGTAGACGAGTTAAATACCATAGACGGATTCAATTAAATCATTGAATAACTGTTTTAATCTCGTTAAAACTAAGGTAAATGTACATCAGACATTTGGAGACTCAACAAATCTTTCATCTCAAACTGCTGAGCCAATTGTAATTTCAATTCTGCAATCCCATCAACATCATCCCCTGTGATTATCATCTCATCAACATATAAAGAGAGTACAATACGACCATGGGAAGTGGACCTGATAAACAAGGCAGAATCATGAGGGCCAGAGCGGAAGCCAAGAGATGCAATCACAATAGAGAATTTCTCAAACTAAGCTCGAGGAGCTTGTTTAAGCCCATACAAAGCCTTCTTCAGCTTACAAACTTTCCCTGGATTGTGAGAAACACCCGGTGGAGGTACCATGTAAACTTCCTCTTGAAGATCACCATTCAAGAAGGCATTTTTAACATCCATTTGAGAAATATGCCACTGACGAACAGATGCAACAACAATGAGAGTGCGAATAGTGGTCATCTTAGCAACAAGAGCAAAGGTTTCTTCATAATCCATACCATATTGTTGTGAGAATCCTTTAGCCACAAGACGGGCTTTGTAACGCTCAACTGACCCATCAGACTTGGTTTTGATCTTGTATACCCAACGAGAGCCAATAGCACGTTTTCCCTGTGGGAGAGGTACTAGTTCCCAAGTCTCTGTCTTGTGTAAAGCAGAAAGTTCCTCAGCCATAGCCTGTTGCCAAAGAGGATCAAGAATAGCCTCTTGATAGGAAGAGGGCTCAGACAAACTATGAATTGTGGTTAGAAAAGAAGCAAAAGAGGTAGAATAAGTGGAGTAAACAAAGTCTGGTAATTGAGAGGACTTATGATCACGACGAGGACAGTGAGGGGGAGGGTCAACAATCGGAGGATCAACAATCGCAGGAGGTGCTTGGGAAGCCGTGGGGACAGGAGGAGCATCTGGAGCTGTAGAAGTATTAGTGTCATCCCTGCAGTTCTCAACCTCATTATCAATATCCGTGGCAAAGGAGTCAATGTGAGTGATATCAGACTGTGTAATAGTGTGGGAATTAGAGGGAATAGAGTAAAAGGGTATGTGCTCAAGAAATATAACATGACGAGAAACATAAAGTTTTTGATTGGCAGGATCATAACAACGATAACCCTCTGACCATCCCCATAATCAAGAAAGACACATATTGCAGAGCGAGAAGACAATTTTCTACGTTCTACATGAGGACGAAGAACAAAACAAGTAGAACCAAATACTCTCAAAGATGAATAATCAGGAACACAACCATACAACATTTCAAAGGGGGACAAACCTGAAGTAACAGAAGATGGAATTCTGTTAATAGCATGCACTGCAGTGAGGACAGCTTCACCCCAAAACTCACTTGGAATAGAAGTAGATAAAAGGAAAGACTGAGCAGTTTCAACAACGTGGCAATGTTTCCTTTCAGCAACTCCATTTTGTTGAGGCGTATCAGTACAGGAGGATTGATGAATGGTCCCATCAGAAGCAAGTAACTCAAGGAATTTCTTAGAGGTATATTCCCCACCAAGATCACATCGAAAACATTTAATAACAGCATTATGTTGAGTTTTAACAAGAGCACGAAACATATGATAAATACTAAAGAAATCAGAATGATGTTTCATAAGATAAACCCAACAATAACGTGTATAATCATCAATGAAGGATACATAATATTTAGATCCACCTTTGGTAAGAACCGGTGATGGACCCCATACATCATAATGAACCAAGTCAAAAGGTGCATTAGAAATTGAAACACTTTTGCTAAAGGGCAAAGTAGAAAATTTAGCAAGTTTACAACCACAAAAATCAGAAATATCACTAGTTTGCAACTTTCCTAAAGCTCCGGTAGAAGCCAAGTACTTTAATCTAGAAGAAGAAACATGTCCAAGACGAGAGTGCCATAAATAAAAACTAGAAGAAGAGGAATGCAAACGAAAGGATGACAAATCAACACTAGTACTAGTAGCAGCAACCGCTGGAACCTTCAGCTCATCCAGAAAATAGAGTCCCACCTGCCTATGGCCTGTCCCAATCAGCCTCCAGGATTGCGGATCCTGCACAGAACAATGGGTAGAAGAAAAAGCAACTGAGTAACCAGAATCACGTAACAGACCAACAGATGCAAGACTCATGGTGAGATTAGGTATATAATAAACTTCTGAAATGGACAAGTTAGGCGTGGAAATAGACCCAATGCCTGCCAATGGCATAGGTGTGCGATCAGCAGTCATTACAGACATGGATGAAGTAGGGTATATGCACACAAAAGATTGAGAATGATAAGACATATGATGAGATGCTCCAAAGTCAAGAACCCACATGGGTGAAGATATACCTGATGAGCTAGGGGAAGGCAAACCTTTATTGAAGGAGGTAGACATGACATGCGGTTGACTGGCTAGAAACTTTTGGAACTGTTCAGCAAGATCAAATACAAGGGAAGTGCTCTCAGGAGAGTATACAAGTCCAGTACCAACAACATCTGAGGGAGGAACAGCAGCAACAACATTGGATGAGGGAGGCTTGAAATGTCGCTGGTTCGACTGATTATACTGAGGACGCCACTGAGAAGGTTGCTGGGACTGCTACTGTTTCAATAATTTCGGACATTGTGATTTCCAATGACCTTTGTCTTTGCAATAGCTGCATTCATCATAGCCAACCTTCCCATGAGACTTTCCTTTGCTAACAGGAGCAGCAAAAACAGATGGATTGGGAGTGGAGAGAATGCCTTTGTCAGATTGGGAGTGAGACTTGAGTCGAATTTCTTCAGCTAACAATTCATTAACCACCGAATCAACAGTTGGAAGAGGATTGCGGTGCAAGATAGTTCCACGGAGGCCTTCAAAATCATCCCGAAGGGCCATCAAAAATTGAACTAATCGCTGCTCCTCTCTACGATCAGTGTACGCTTTGAAGCCTCACAATTCCGCAGATTCAATAAGGGCCAGTTGATCCCAAAGGTTAGAATAAAATTCCTGGATGCTCATGTTGTTTTGCTGAAGGGCCCGAATATCAATCTCCAACTGATATTGTTTTGCAAAGTTGGACTGCACATACAGCCTTTTCAAATGATCCCAAACCTCCTTGGTCGTGTCATATTTTGCAAGCTGAATACCAATGGATTGCGAAACAGAATTGTTAATCCAGGTGATAATCTTGGAATTGTTTACCTCCCAGGTCTCCAACTCCTTTGCATATGTCTCATTTGTTACAGTTGCAGACTTAACAGACTTAACAGAATCACTAGAAACATAACTCCACATTCTCTTGCCTTTCAGAAAATTTTTCAAGACATAACTCCACTAAGAATAATTTTGCCCATTCAATTGCACACTAATGGCTTGAAGAGAATCATCCTTTTCACCATCCATGACAGAAATTCTAGAAGCTGCAACCGCAAAAAGAAAGAGACTCAACGAACCAAACCCACCGGAGAAAAAGACAGCAGTGCGCGCACCGGAGGAGAGGAAGGGCCGCGGGCGAAACGGGTCGTAAATCGGGTTCTACAGAAAGCTGTGGCCAGAATCTTACTAGCTCTTTGATACCATGTTAACAACATACATAATCATAGAGAAGAAGAAGAAGAGTAGAGGAGAAGAAGTGGCCGCTAGGGTTTCATTGAAATGCAATATAAGTCTCTTAAGAGTACAACACACAAAATACAAATATATATACATAATAGCCGAAAGACTAAACTACCCTTAAGCAAATAAAGCTAATATAATCTAAGAGTTAGTAGTACAAGAGATCACAATTCGTATCATCTACTGAACGTAATTAACCACATATTTAAACTGTATTAACCAAGTGTAACAAGTGTCACCCGAATATCCAGAATCTAGGTGTACAAATAACATTACTCTAAATCCGTAGTTCTCAAATACTTGGTCCTTGAGAAGGTATCACTAGTGTAGAAAACACTTTTAACATCGGTTAAAAATGACTTTTAACATCGGTTGTTTCAGCGATGTTAATACAGGCGATGTTAAAAGTGTGACTTTTAACATTGGTTATTGACCGATGTCAAAAGTCACTTTTAACATCGGTTCTAAACGTAGCCGATGTTAAAAGTGGACTTTTGACATCGGTTCAAGGCCACAACCGATGTTAAAAGTGTACTTTTGACATCGGTTGAATTCAGAACCGATGTCAAAAGTTATTTTTTTTAAAAAAAATATGATTTTATTTCATAATTTCTTTTCCTCCCTGCAGAATCAGTACACACAATACATATATCCAGAATGCAAAAATCAGTACATCAAGTCCAGAAGTCCAGAATTCAACAATATATAAACATGAACTATATATATATAAATCCAGAATTCAACAAACATAAATCCAGATCCCAGAAACTCATATACAAACATAAATCATAAACCCTAAACTCATTCCAAATGCACGTGGGTAACTGCTCACTACGCAATGCATAGAAAAAAACCCTAACTCTAACTATAACCAAATAATTACTTTATTTTCATTCAATTACAATTGAAATGCAGAATATAGTTTAAACGTGAAAGGATTCAAATAAAAAAGAAAAGGAAGAAAGATAACTTGAAGCTTTTGTACTGTGACTGCTTCAGATAAGCCCTCATGGTAGGATTTGAGGGTTTCGTCCAAAACAAGATAAATTCCTAAACCAAAACAAGAGAAATCCCGAAATCCTTAAATCTAAACAAAAAATGTAAAGGATTACAAATGAAGAAATGCAGTAGTGTGGAGGACTTACAGTGGCAGGGATTATGGACCTCGCGACTCGCGGTGGTGTTCTCTTTTGGCGGTGGACCTCACGATGGTCACGGTGGCTCGCTCGGTGGGCAGCTGAAGAAATGCGGTGGCCAAACGGCGAGAATGAGGGCTTGCACAGAACATAGATGATGAATAGCGAGAGTACCGTGCACGATGAAGAAAGAAACGCGCGAGACTTAAATTTAAAAATTTGACATTTAACATCGGTTAGAAAAGGAACCGATGTTAAAACTCACTTTTCAACATCGGTTGCTTTTTAACCAATGTTAAAACTCACTTTTTAACATCGGTTGCTTTTTAACCGATGTCAAAAGTCACTTTTTAACATCGGTTAAAAAGCAACCGATGTTAAAAGTTTGTTCCATCAACCATTTATTTACAAGTTTGCCACCGCGTCTACTTTTAATATCGGTTTTAAAAATAACTGATGTTAAAAGTGTGCTTCCTCAACCATTTATTTACAAGTTTGCCACCGTCTCCATTTTTAACACCGGTTTAGAAATAACCGATGTTAAATCCTGACGTTAAAAGGGTATTTTGCACTAGTGTATAACAAAATGCTTTGTATCAATTCTTATATCTAATCTAAGACAAACATACCCACCGGAGGAAATCATCTTCTTCTTTTTTTTTTAACAAAAAGAAGAAATTCACGAAGACCAAGATAAGGAAAGTACGGTGAATATAGAGGATAATGGATCCGCCATTTAGGAAAAGTAGAAAAAGGAACCATAATGTCATTTCAACATCTAAAATCCAACATCTAGAGACATCTAATTAATGACGTTCAAATTATGGTTAATGACACATTAAACTTGTTTAATGGATACACGTGTAATAGATAGGTAACTCGTTAATCGACAACTTGGTTAATGATGTACAAAATCTTTATTAACGAAACTCATGATGGTTAATGAGTTACCCATCTAGGTGTACCCATTAACCAAGTCTAACATCTCATTAACCACGATTTTGAACGTCATTAACCAAGTGTCTCCAGGTGTCGGATTTCAGATGTTCAAATAACATTATTGAAAAATGAAATACTAATGTAGCTTGGCAAATATTCTTAGAGCTTAATTATGATATATTATCATTGTAAAGTTTTTTATACTATCAATCAATCATAAATCTTCTTATGTGTGACTTCTAAGGTAATTAGGATAAGACTGAAACGTTTTTTAATGATGTGATATTTTGTGATTGGTTGACAATGTAAAAAATCTTTATAATGACAATGTATATCAATTAAATCCATATTGTTATTCCACATCTATAAGTGACACTGTTGGAACCAAAGTGGTTATGGTCCATAAACTCCTTAAAGTTTTGATGCTAACAAAAGACTAAAATTGAATGAACAAAGATTTGTCTTGGACTAACGTTTTATTTGAGTGTGCAGATTCTTTTAAAGTCCAAAAGACTTTCTAAAGTCCAAAGACTTAATGATTGTCTTATCCTTTTGATCACAAAGAATTCTCGCTGGCCTAAATTTATTTCAATGCTTATCTGAGTCCAAAGACTCTTCATGTAAAAGTCAAATGTAACAGTCCGTCTGTTTTATTCTCTGGACTTTTATTTAAGCGCGAACTTGTATTTTCTATAGTTCAAATTCTTTATTCCTCGTGTAAAAACATAATATCCTTTGGACAAATATTCCTTGTAATCTTCGTACCAACAAAAGCGTTGAAGCCAGTTTGTTCCAGACACAAAGATGTAACTATCTCCAAAAAGAAAGACAAAAGGCATCTTTCGGGTACAAGGGAAATGTGTCAGTGCTACTTTGAGCTATCGCCAGATAATCTACTTTGCTTTTCAGAAGACCTTCAACAAGTTATCAGACTCAACGGGATAATGCATTTAATGCACAATCAGAACGGTTCTTTTTCCATCCGTTGAAAACTGGAGATTGCTCAAGTCTTGAAGGCTATAAATACCTTCATCTTTGAAGATGCAAAGTCATCAAAAATATACACAAGCATACGAGATAAAGCAATCTATCAAAAGAAATCAAAAGCATACAAGCTTACTCTGTTCTTAAACTTTCATATCACTCTTTGCGAAGAGTATAGTTTTAAGGTTCTGAGCTTAAGTTTCAAAATCTCACACTTAGTTAAGTTAGTAGAACAAAACTCTTTTCAAACCTTAGTTGGTTGAGCCTGAAGGAGCTTGCCTGGAAAAAATACTTGAGCCTGAAGAGGCTTGACTGTAAAAGAATACTTAGTATTTCCTGAAGAGGTGTTGAATACTTACCTGAAGAGGTGTTGAATACTTGTAACAAAGTTTTTGTTATAGTGGATAAAACTCTCAAGTAGAGGGGACTGGACGTGGCTCTTTGGTGAAGAGTGAACCAGGATAATATCCTTGTGCCTTTCTTCTTTCCCTTATCTTTGTCTTAGTTTGTTTTTAACTAACCCTTTGGGATTGAACTATTTTCTTAACGCATGTGTTTTTAAAAGTAAACTTCATAGTTTGCGTCCAACCCCTTGCGAAATTATATCTGCTTGCAAAAAAGTTTTAAAAACTTATAAACATAATTCAACCCCCTTCTTGTGTTTTAAACAGGTTCTTTTAGACACAAGACGAGAATATTAAATTAAAACTTTGTAAGGATTTGAAGGAAGATGCATATACAAAGGTCTTCTCCTTTATCTATTGTATAAAGGTAGCATTTAAAGGAGCATTATGTGGAGCCTCATATGTGAGGACTACACTTGGGTTATTGCTATTGAATAATCGCCCCCAACTCGATACTCTGACGAGGTCCTCTTTGTAAAGGTCAACGTGAGCACTAAATCTTCATATAAAGGAAACTGTCATGCGAGGAATATTTCAAGATTTACGATGCCTTAGCGTGGAATGTATAGGTTTAAGATCCAAACTTAAGAATTACGTGTCCATCTTTAAAGGTCTTGATCGTAGTTCGAGGTTAGACTTGATATTTTGGGATGTTAAAGAATTATTTTCAAACGTTCGAGTTCTGACGGAATATAGAGTGTTGTTCCCAAGTCGTATAGATCCAACACAATGAGATAACTCGAATTCATTAGATTGTGTGTGCACATCATGGACCAGGATTCGCTGTACCAAACCGTGATGCCCCAAGTCATCATGTTTTGCTGTTCTCTTGGAGTTTTGGGCATCAAAAGCAAAAGGCACCCGAGATCGGGTCCAATAAGGATTCTTGGAGTAGTTGCCTCTTGAGAAAAGATTCTTGGCAATGGTCCGTTATAGGACATGCCAACATTTCAAAGTGTTCGAGATTTGTCATGGTGTTCCAATCGGATATGCTATTTTGTGATCTGCCAAAATGGTATAACAATGCTCGCCAATTATATGGATCTCTCAATGAGTAGCAACCAATAAGGGTCTTCACGGGTCAATTTGGTTCGGTTCCACAGGGGAAATACGAACCAATCAAAATCAATTGGTTCAATTTGGTTCGAATCTGCAAAAAAATTCAAGCAACTCGAACCAAACCAACCCGATCAAGAACGGGTTGGTTTGGTTCTACCAAAAAACCCTGGCTCAAAAAATATGAAAAAATATATAAACCTATCATAAAAAATACATGATAAAGAGAGAAAACTTCAAATTAGACAATATATGAGAATTTCTCAAATATGAGAATAAAAGTATCAAAATATATTATGCAAAGAATTTGAATATATATATATATATATATATAATCGGTTCAGTTTCAGAAACCTTGAATCCTAGAATCGAATTAATTACTATTGGATCTTAATCGGTAATTTTATTGTTTGGTTCAGTTTTTCGGGTCCGTCGGGTTGATATGAACCAATGAACATTTCTAGCACCCAAAGTCTGTCGGAGTGGGTATGTATTGCCATCAAGACTATTATTTTAAGGGCTTTAAGGCCTTAAACTATCAACATGATTCACATTATAGAGCTGTGATAACCCTGACCATGTTCTAAGGTATCATGTTGGATGCATGAGGCAACCACTGTGTGGCCTTCTGACATTGGATTTCCACATGTCATTTCAATGTTTTGAACCGAAGTCACTTTGATTACTGTTGGCAGCTTTTCAAAGTTGTGCGAGGAACGCATGCCAGGACGAGTAACGAAGTGGGGATCCATGAGAGAACTTTCCTCCACTTTGTTGTTCCCGATGTTCTTTAATAACCCTATTTTCCATTATATGTGGAAAAAAGGATAGTGGGATGAATGCTTGAGTTCGAGATAGAGGTCTTAGCATAAGGATCCACGCATTTTCAAAACAAAGCCCAAATAGAGAATGGTCTTAGCATAGGGATCCACGGATTTGCAAAACAAAACCCAAATGTAGAACTCAACATGGGGCTCCTCTTTCTTTGGAAAATGAGACCAAAGTGGGGAATCCCAGGTTGGGGAAACAAAAATTAAGCAGAAATCCCAGGGTGCAGATTTGCACATTTGGGAAACAAAAACAAAGTGGGGATCCTCGTGCTTTGGAAAACAATATCAAAGTATGGATCCTAGAATGGGGATCCTTATAATTTGGTATACGAAAACGACGTAGGGATCCCGACATGGGCTACTCGCACTTTGGTAAAATCTATTATTTGTAGAAGAAGACCTTAGAATATCTTGCATAGTCAGGGTCCCGATAGTCTCAACAAGCTTCAATCATCTTGGAACTTAGCATTTTTAGGTGAAAACCTTTGTTAACTTCGTCAAGGTGGCCTTTAATCGGCCTCGTAGGCATTAGGTGTAAACCTTTATACTTGTAGTAAGGCATCAATGATCGGCCTTGAGAGTTGTTCGTTTAACTTTTTCGCACATTAATTCAGGGTAACATTCTTAGTCGAGAGGTGCCCCTCAAACCTTGCTAAGTTAGCTGATAGTCTAGTCTTATGGAACGTGCATTTATAATTTACAAGACAACACTATTAGGATCTTGACGCCCCTTTTCAGGGTGGATCCCTCATACCTCACCACAACAATTTGGGAACTGTCTTGTGGGTTGTGCAATAATAGGAATGTACTGAGATGGCATCCGGTGGAGGTGCTCATGGACGTAGAGGGTCACCGAAGTCCTTGTATGTGTGAAGCAAAGTTTCTCTGAGGACCTTGGTCAAGGTACTCGTGAACTCAAAGCCTTGTTAACGTACTCATGGATATAAGCTGCTTAATGTGACACCCGCTATCCCGCATATGATAAAATTAAATAAAGCTTGCAAGTTAAATAAAAACTTTAACATAAAAGGTAGCAAGTACCACATTATCCGAAAACATTGAAAACATAATAACAACTGCAGAAAAACATAAAACAAAACCCGAAACCCGATGCCACATAATCAGAGCTGGTATCCACTACCGATATTACATCGGAAAACAACTAACATAACTAAACATAAACTAAACTATACTATGAGCAAGCGATCTCCTCGGGATCACTCCTCAGCTGACAGCTCACCATCCTCTGCATAACCAAAGGTACATGCAAAATACAACAACAACAGATAAGGAGTAAGGAACTGTACGTATAAACATAAACGGTAATAAAGCAGTTAGCAAGATGATCATGCAACATATAGACATCATAATACAACATACATGTTATAACACACTCCATCATATCATAATATAAGCATGTTATGCGATGCATAACTACTTCACTACTCCATATGCAATGTGGATCCAACAACTAACTCAGGAAAACTATTCGGAGTACATCAACTTGTTGACCATCATGTATCAACACTGGCAGTTCACCTTACTCTCGGATGAACCCCATGAGTAACGATTCACCTTACTCTCGAATGAATCCCCACGAGTTGCCTGTCTATCAATACTGGCTATTCACCTTACTCTTAGATGAACCCCCATGAGTAATGATTCACCATACTCTCGGATGAATCCCCATGAGTTGCCTGTCCACCAAACTCTTGGGTGAACGATCAACACTGGCTGTTCACCTTACTCATGGATACCTTACTCTCGGATGAACCCCCATGAGTAACGATTCACCATACTCTCGGATGAATCCCCATGAGTTGCATATTTGCTATACTCTCGAACGAACTTCCCCCAACTAACAACACCATGTCATGATGCATGCAATGCTAACATACAAACAACATGACCACCACCTCCATCAACACCATTACATGCCTATCAACTTTGACCAACAAGCATCAAAAATGATTTATCAACATCAAACTTGATCAATAAGCATCAAGAATGATTTATCAATATCAAACTTGACCAATAAGCATCAAGAGTGATTTAACCAACAACATCGGTAACAGTACGTCGTTACCCATAATATCATTTTCTCATTAATTAATCTCTTTATTAAGTATTCATTATTACATTTTACCATATCATTGTCCTAGTTCATAAACTATCCTCAAGGTCGTACTTTATGCTCTCTTAAATCATACTTTTGTTCCAAAAAGGGTATTAAATTTCTTTTTATTTAAAACTGTGAAATTCCTTAATTTTGACAGTGGCACGGCCTGAGCACAGGCGTGCTGGCCAACTAGCACTGGCGTACTGTGCGAGAGCACGGTCGTGCTGGCTTTACTGGGCAAAGAGCACGGGCGTGCCGATAATGAGCATGGGCGTGCTCAACGCTGTTACAGCGTCTCAGATCTGGGAAACTTACCAACTTTTCTAGATTTAAACCCTCCAAATCAATCCTAAGGTTCTTGACTAATCCTTTGGCATTAACCTCACCTCTCATCAACATCTTTATGTTTTATGCGCATCAATTAGACTAATCCTAGTTTTAGGCTTAGCGCTAACATCCCTATGTCTTTTATTAACATAGATTTAACAGCAGTTCAACCATACCAACTCATACAATCATGGCATATCATCATCATAAACAACGTCATAAACAACATCATAAATATTATGCCAAGATTATACAGACCAATTAAACAATTAACAACATATATAAATAACCATAACAACTCCATACAACAATTAAGGCATATAGCACACAAATAGGGTCATGGGTTAACCCTCATCTTACGCTACCCTAGAACCTATATGTTATACTAATCCATTCTCCCCATACCTGGCATGACGATCCAGCCTATGAGCCAACAAAACGTAGTCCGCGCTTGACTTCTCCAAACGGGTTCAACAGGTTCAGCGAGCTTTGACCCAGAGCGCTAAGAAAGGACAAAGGTAGTTAATTCCCAAACAAAGAAAGGAAAGAGAATTAACACAAGGGTTATGCACCTACCTCGATTAGATCCCAGGGGAACTAATCTGCTATTTGTTGTTCACAGCACTGGCACACGAACCACGAAGTCTGGTTTGACAGAGACAAAATGGTTCAACATTAACTCAAGGGATCCAAAGAAAAAGGGTGAACAGGGTTGGTTATCTTACCTCAGAGTAACACTAAGCTAGCAGCTTAACCCCAAACGCAACATCAAACACCATATGGATGTGTTCTTGACAAAGAGCACCCAAACAAGGATTGGGGAAGCTCAATGATTCAATGGGAACCCAAGAGAAAGGTAAAAGATGGCCGTTTCTAACTTTAGGATTGACGGCTATGAAGTTTAGGTCGAGCAAAAAAGGTATAAAAAGGATTGGGACAAAATGGATCAACCTAAAGCCCAAAACGCGTTTTTGGAGCGCGCGAAGAGCATGGGCGTGCTAACTTTTAGCATGGGCGTGCTGCACGGGAGCACGGGTGTGTCACCCTGACAAGATCACTTATATCACTTGTTCTAAGGTTAACTACCCTAAAACACGTTCCTAAACACCTAAGATAAGCACAACAACACATAATATATGTATAACAACAAGGATAACATATATAATAACACTACATAATAGCAAGCAAAAACTGGGATGTTACACTTAAAGACACATCCATTTATCTTGTAATCTTGATCATTCAAATAAGATCCAATGATCAAGATTCGTTGTGCTTATTTTTTTACAGGGGTGGCGATTAGGGCGTGCAAGGAGTGCAACAGCACAGGGCCTCAAATTTGGTCCAAAATTTGGGGCCCCCAAAATTTATTTTGACCAAAAAAATGTGTTAGAAAGAAGGTTCTTTTTAAGTAGCTAGAAGATTGATATTAGCTTGAAGTTGTATTGATAGGATTTTAATAATCTTCTTTGTATTTATTGTTCTGAAGTGGGTGTTTAAGATTAGAACAATTGTCCGTTTTGAAATAATATTTAAAATTGTCTTTCTTTTTTAAATAATATTTTAAAATAATATTTAATTATTAAAATTGTCCTTTTTTTTTATTAAGGGCCCAATTTTTAATATTAGAACAGGGCCCCCAAAATGTTTAAGACGGCCCTGATTTTTTACAATACGAAAGTGTTCTCACCTAAGTAATTTCGTATATATGACATACTATTTATTGATTCTTTTTTCTTTTTAGTTACTGAAGTCTAGAAGAAGTGAAGGTTGCCCTGTTTTTAAAATCAGGACATGACATATATTTTGACATGTACTTCGATACTAACAAGGAATTGCTAAGGATGGTGATAAAAATCTTTATAAGCAAAATGCCTCGATCTTTACCACCACAATCAACTTCTAATCTGTTTGGTTTCACGATACAATCACGTCCACCGTGATTTTTTATGAAGCTACTATTAGTAGCTTTCACGGTGGGAAGACTCCCACCGTTATTCCAAACATACACTTCATCATCGAAGTTTTTACTTGTATCATGAAATCATGAAACACACTCGGATAAAATTAATTATACAAGTTAACTTAAATGCTCATTCTATAATACAGACCATTTCTTCCTCGAAAAAGAAAGGTTGAAAAAAAAATCATTTTCAATATTATTTGATTTCATCGTAATCCCATATTAGTGGTGGTGCTAAGCAAGTTTGGGGTAGGCGACTACACAAGACCCCATTTTGAGGAGGACAT
This sequence comes from Ammopiptanthus mongolicus, assembly GCA_039655645.1. NCBI lineage: Eukaryota > Viridiplantae > Streptophyta > Magnoliopsida > Fabales > Fabaceae > Ammopiptanthus > Ammopiptanthus mongolicus. The sequence continues at coordinate 36,688,096 of CM077347.1, forward strand.
CAGATAATACGCAAAAATTTAATCAGTATATATAAATATTAAAATAAAAAATTAATATTGAAGGCATTTAATTGTTTTCTTAATGTATGCACAATTTATAGAATAATATTAACTATCCCTATTACTGTTGCATCTACTCAGAAAAGTCCTTCTAAATTGAAATTGTTAAAATCTTATTTGCAATCTACTATATCACAAGGTAGATTAAATAATCTTGCTTTGATTCCTATCAAAAATGATTTTTTAAATAACCTTGATTACGACGGTTTATTAATGATTTTGGAGCGAAAAATGCAAGGAGGTCAATGTTCAAATAATTATGAGGACATCAAATTCTCAGTTGACACAAGGGACCTAAAATCTCAGGATCGGCCCTATCCAATATTAAGTTGTACTCCTTCCATCCCATTATATATATCATACTTGGCTAAATCATACGGTTTAAGAAAAAGCAATAAACGAAAGAAAGTGAATAACAATTTTACTAAATTAACGTTATTTATATTTTCTTTATATTTACAAATTATGTTATCATTAATGATAAGATACATTCAACGAGAGAAAAACAAATATTTCAAGACATTAATAATAAAATAAAATACCGTTATTGATCACTCAAATATTTCACTTTAAAAATAAAAAAGTGATGGCTTTTGTTGATGCATCACATAACAGATCTCTAAAAACATAATTAGAGGTAAATTTGACAGAAAGTATTTAATATTACATTGAAAATAGAAAATGACATATATTTTAGGATAATTTTTTTTTATAAATATGACATATATAATGGGATTGGGAAAGTAATACTCACTATGCTAGGGATTATGTGGATACTTTGACTTTAAAAGTCAAAAGGTTGTACCTTGCAAGAGTTTTGACCAGGTTCGCATTAGGTTCAACGCTACATTTCTTTTTTTTTTATTTTTAAAATTTATAAAGTCGTTTTTTTGGGCCAAGGCATTTTCATGGCTTGGAGTACAGAAAGTTTTACAATGTTACATGCAAAACAAAAATAAAAAAATAAAATGGAATCTACAAGATTAAGGCTTAATACATTATGTGCCGTGTCCACATGGAGTTGAGATCCTCTTCATTTTACAAAAGAAATGAAGGGCTCCATTATTATAGTTTTGGGTGCCTAAAGATATACATTTCTAAAATAGATGATATTTATTAGGCTTTTATGTGTTTTATACACTCAAAACTATAGTAATAGAATCTTTTATTTCTTTTGAGAAATGAAGAGGATTTTACTCATGCACATGTGCTGAATTTGTGGCCTGACTATTAGACTACATATCATCTATATCTTGCTTCTCTATGGTTTCAGTATTTTCTGATAAATTCAGCATGTCTAAACCAGATGATTTGTCTATGTCCAGTTCAGATAAAATCCCCACATTCAATAACAATAACTGAGTCTTACATTGATCAAATGATGCTACTATGGAGAACTGAAAGGAACATAAATTTGGTAATTTCCACTGATAAAAAGATAGGATTAGAGGAATTGAAAAACATTAGAGAAATGTTGATGAAAATGGTTTTCCAACTGTTTAATGTTACTAAGATCCATCTTGATCCAAATTCCATTTTCATTTTGAAGGCCAGTAATAGTATTTCTTGTTTCTCAAGTCATGAAACAAATACGTATTAAAATGGCTTAATTACACTTTTAGTCCCTCAGCTTTTTAAATTGTGCGATTTTGGTCCTTAAAAAATTTTAATTGCACTTTTCGTCCCTCATCATTTTCAATTGTGCGATTTTAGCCCCTCAAGAAATTTAATTACACTTTTCATTCCTCAACTTTGTGAAATTATACAATGAAAACCTTTATTTTGGTCCCTACAAGGACTAATTTTGTACAATTTCACAAAATTAAGAGATGGAAAGTGTAATTAAATTTCTTGAGGGACCAAAATCACACAATTGAAAAAGTTGAGGGACAAAAGTGCAATTAAAATTTTTGAAGGATCAAAATCGCACAATTAAAAAAGTTGGGAGACGAAAAGTGCAATTAAGCCTATTAAAATCACAGTGAATATACCACCTAAAATTTCTCTGGTACCGCTATCCCCAAGATGCTAAAACAATAACAACCTTGTAGGCTTTGAAAATCAGTTAGAGCTTTTGATGGTTGTTAACGTTAATAGATTTAATTGGTATGCACTGTCAATGTAAAGATTTTTTTCATTGTCAACCAATTATAAATTGTCACATTATTAAAAATGTTTGACTCTTACCATAACTACCTTAAAAGTCACACATATATAAATTTGTGATTGGTTGACATTGTAATTTTCTTTACAGTTTATCAAAATTAAACTCCATTAAACTCCATTTTAATCATACTTCATCACGGAATAGGTCATAGAAAATGAAAAGACTATGGCTAGTGAAATTAATGTGCTATAGTAGTGAAATTAATGTGCTATAACCGCGCATCTTGATGGGTGATAATCTAGTTCATTCGAATATGGATTTTTATTCTTGCTGAAGCAACATTATGTCTTTATGCTCCATAAATAATGAAGAAAGAACAAGAAAACAAAGCAAAACCAAGTAACAAGTATGTGCTGCATCTGACAAGCCTAGCTAACAAACCATGTGGTCTTGAATGAAAACACTACCCATATACCATTCTCATCCATGGTAATATCCAATGGGGTGAGTACACTATTGACGCATGAAATGGTCATGGTGATCCTTGATCATCACCAAGAGATTGCACTAGACACTTCAACCATAAAAAATGCATCTCTTTACTAAATTTGTTCACTCATTACAAACTCAAATGTTTCTCTGCCATAATCTATTATTACCATCGCCGATACTTCAAACGGGAGCAAAACTTTTTATGATAGGGTAACTAGAAACCAGATTAAGCACAAAAAATAGCCACTGAGAGAAAAAATGACTTAAAATTGGGGATGAACAATCAACATAGAAAGAATATAGGACAAGCTTGATAATAGCAGACATATCACATCGTCCAGGATTTGAGCAACTCAACTTCATCCACTCAAACTCTTAACAATCTCGGCGAGTGCCGAGTATGTTCCGAAAACAGATGATACAACACCTACTGTGATAATTGTAATACAAAGTACTGCCTGTAGACATATGAAACAAAAGTAGAGTCACACTAGAGTTTATCATAATTACACAAGTAATGTTTGAAATGAATTAGTGTTGCAACAAAAATATCTGATGACATTTCTTATAGCATTGCCATACAATCCAAGGTTGTCCTGTTTCAAGTTGTATTGATATCAATGTAGTATGATTCTATTCATAATTCTGTTTCAGTTATTTTGCATTTGTATTCTTTAAGTTGTATTAATATCAACATAGTATGTTTATGAGGCTTTTGTTTTGAGTAAAGTTCTGGTGGGACAATATTATTATGTTCCCATGTTCAATACTCGTTCCATCTCAGTCTCCTAATTTGTTCTTATGTATAATAATGCTTTGAAAGTGCTCACATTGTTATTCAAGTTGTATTCTATGAATTCCTAATCAAACCGTTGATTTTTCTCATCAATAGTTATCAACTCAACTTTCCTCTTTAAAGTGCAGGATCCAAATGCAAAATGAAATATTGACCTACATTAACTATTACTATCAGGAATGCAATCATCATACCTGCAATCTTGTGACTCTTCCGCGCAAGATTCTCAGGAAACAAGCACAAGGAAGTATCAAAGTCTGACATCAAGGTTAATGTTAATTAATTAAATGCAGCTATCAGTAACTCAAGGAGAAAGAACAGATACACTGAAGGCAACTTACAACAAGCATTGTGAGTAATGATCCAATCAATGACATTACCAGGCCTGCAACAAAGGTAGAATGCTATTAATCCAAATCATATTTCCCTCTAATATGTTGGTTTCTATATAGTTCCAGATTCAGTAAAGAAATAATATTGAAGAGACAGTTGTCTTGGCAATAAAACAGATTAACAATCAAGTACATTAGGAGAGGAAGCAGAAAGACTAACCAAAAAAGGGAACTGAGAGACCAATGATCAGGGTAGAAACTACCAGCCCTGTTCTGATGAAGATGGCATATAGGTAAGACTTGGCATGGTCTGATGGTATCAGTTCCTCCAGACTCATTGCCACTGGAGATATAGTCAACGCATACGTGATGCTAGTTAAGAAAAAACATGTTTCTTCATATTCAGTGTAGGGTTATATATATAGTCTATGGAGAGAATGCAAGAGAAATGACATGCCATAAAATTCCTGTTCTATTGGGGAAAACCCAACTCCGATATTTACTAGAGATAACACCTAATAAGAGCATATGAAGATTGGCAATCCTCACCTCTTAGTTAAATTAGCTTTTGAGGTTGAGATGGATCTAAAATCTAATATGATATCAAAACTATCCTAGATCCATTGGGCCCCCACTATATTATTCACGCACTAGGTCTAATAGTGTTAGGTATGAGGGAGTGTATTGGAAAATACGCAAGTCCCACATTAACTAAATACTGCCTCTATAAAAAAAATTTAACAAATGCAGTACACAGAGCGGTGTGTAATGCATAATATTATAATGCAATAATTATGACTTATGACCACCCTAAAATTCTTAAAAGTTAAGCTTTTTATGTCTAATTTTTATTTTTAAAAAATATAAATTCTTTAACTTAGTCTCTCTGTAAATAAAGTATTATTCTTCTTTGGTCTTGTCAAGGAAAATCTTCAAGCTTAGTAGTCAGAAAAGTTAAGCTTTTTATGTCCAAGGTGAATGATTTTTTCCCCCAAAGTAAATGTAGATATGCACATATGCATTAATGGCGTATATAAAGGATATTTGGTAAATGGATTAACCACCTGCAAAACACATGTAACAGATAATAATGTTAGCAACTTATATGGTTAATATAGGATGTTAATCATATGCTGATATATATCTGAGTTAAACTAGACATAAGAATAAGAGTAGGATAAGGTTATTGTAAAGTGGGTTTGTTTCTAAAGGAGTATCTATCATAAATTTTAGTAGATAAAAATCATAATGCACTTTAGATTAACTAATGTGTGGATATACCCTTATTTGCTCACTTTAAAGACAAGCTCACTTTAAAAGAATTTTTTCCGTAAGAGTAATAATTAAGTTGAAAATAGCTAAGTTCTCCCCCACTCACCCCAAAACAAAGAAAAAAAAAACAAAAACAAAGCCTAGTTATTTTGAGACTCCCTTAGCGATGTTACAAATCTCCCCACCTTCTGGCTAAATTAGGATATGTTTGGTTTCACTTCTGCAAGCATTTTCAATGGCACTTTTGTAAAAAAAAAAAAATTGCATCCAACATAAAAGGTGAAAAAACCTCCCGTGGCCAAACTTGCGTTAGGTGAAGCAAACACACGCTTACTTGTCGTTATGGTAAAAGCCCCACTTGTACCTAGGTTGGAGTTTTATGTACAACACATTGCATCTTATTGACTTATTTTTCCAAAAAAAAAACATGAAAATTTAAAAGTGGCACCAGATAACAATAGACCTCTTACTTCAATATCTTGGGTAATATGATCAGCTTCACTGATCCAATTGTACCAGGGTGAATATTGACTAATTGTTCTTCAATCTTCATACATAAAGCATGGAACTTCTCCATTTGAATAGGCTAGTGGATTCATATCTTGGAAAATATCCATATCAAGAACCAAACAACCCAAAAGCTGAAGTTGTTAAGTGTAGGCTTAAAAATGATTTTTATCTCTAGCACGCATCATCACAGAAAAGACCTTTGGGCTTGAAACATGGACAAATATAAATCTACTTAAACTTAAGCTGAAATTAATTTTTATTATGAAATGGGGCTGCAAGGATTGAACTTTTAACCACTTAGTCGATGGTCATAGAGGTTCTAAAGTCATGTGAATCATTCATTGCAAAAGCTTAAGCTATTAGGTTCATGCCCAAGATTGGTTCTTATCTATAACATTCATTTCAATGGAGAAAAGGAAAAAGGCAAATCTAACCAAGCCTGATATGTTATAGTATAATCCACTAAGAAAGATCAACAATAGAATGTAGAATGTGTATACCGTAGTCCAGACAGCAATCTTGCTAGCCACCAACTCTTGGGGCATGTTAAGAGTGAACTGAGAGAGTATAGCTTCTCCAAACATTGTGTATCCCATAACAGCAGCTCCAGCATACAGGATGGTACAAATACCAAAACTGTGAGGAAAAGAAAAATCAAATATTGTATTAGATAGATTGAGGGGCAAAAATTCAGCTGAAGAAAATAAAATCCTTAGACAACATCATATATTCCATATATAGAGACATTCATGCCTAATTTTTAATATACTTGCAAATTGCAATTTGTATCAGAATAATAGCCTATCAATGGCTAAAAGTTATCCTTGGTTTACCATGCTAAGAGCACTGCAGGGAATTGGTTTGGATTTGCCATGGATGTATAAATGTTTGGGAACACAGCATGTCCAGAGTAGCAGTAACCATAGAGACCCACAGCAACAGGAAGAGTTGCAAGATTGAGTGTTGTCCCTTTGCTTTGAAAGCCAACTTCTTCTACGCCAACCCAGAACAAGCAGAGAACCACTAAAACTGATGCAATAACTCCACCAGCTATAACAAACATGGTGAACAGTTATGATAAACTTTTCCAATTAATAAGAATAATAATACTGTAACATTTGACTGCTGACTTCCCATACAAAAGAGATTCATCAGCAATGAGTGAATATATATGAACAAGAACCACTAGGGAAATGAAAATTGAGAAGCTACATATAAAGTTAATACATTGGAACCAACTTTATATATTCATTTCCTTTTATAATATCGACTGACGGCAGCAAAACCAACCAAACCTTAAGATTGACAGAAAGTTTAAACATAGTTGGAATTAATTGTTCTCATTTTTTTATGTGTAGAGGGATCAAAGAGATATTTTGACATCAGGTTTCATGTCTTTGTACTTTGGCTATTGTTGGGAATCTGGGGATCCCGTTTATACCGCACATGTCTCCACACCATGGTATGATATTGTCCACTTTGGGCTTACACCCTCATGTATTTACTTTTGGACATTACCCAAAAGGCCTCGTACCAATGGAGACATTTTCCGTACTTATAAACCCAAGTACCTTCCCTTGTTTTAACAATGTGGGATTTGTTTGTACCTCAACAATCCTCCCCTCAAACAAAGGACCATGGTTCATCCCCCATCCAATGCGAAAGCCTTCGAGTATTTAGCCTGTTTATACCAACAACTATTCCCATACTCGCCCAAGCCGTTTATACCAATGGCTCTGATACCACTTGTTGGGAACCGGGAATCCCGTTTATACCGCACATGTCTTCACAACATGGTATGATATTGTCCACTTTGGGCTTACACCCTCATGGATTTGCTTTTGGCCATTACCCAAAAGGCCTCATACCAATGGAGACATGTCCCGTGCTTATAAAGTACCTTCCCTTGTATGAAAAATGTGGAACTTGTTTGTACCTCAACAATCCTCCCCTCAAACAAAGGACTATGGTTCATCCCCCATCCAGTGGGGAAGCCTTCGAGTATTTAGCCTATTTATACCAATAGTTATTCCCATACTCGCCCAAGCCGTTTATACCAACGGCTCTGATACCACTTGTTAGGAACCTGGGGATCCCGTTTATACCGCACATGTCTTTACACCATGGTATGATATTATCCACTTTGGGCTTACACCCTCATGGATTTACTTTTGGACATTACCCAAAAGGCCTTATACCAATAGAGACATTTCCCGTGCTTATAAACCCAAGTACCTTCCCTTGTTTGAATAATGTGGGACTTGTTTGTACCTCAACAGCTATGTCTTTTAACTATTTTAGAAGATCTAATCCTCAGATGCTGTGCTTTTCTTCTTTAATGAAAATTTCTTTTACAAAGAAAAGTAATAAGAAAATAATAGAGTTCATTTCAATAGGAAGCATAAGACTTTTCTATACTAAAGCCTCATTCCCTTGCCGCATTAGAAGCTAGAGTGAATTTATAATTCCACAGGTGTTGCCTGCAAATTTTGGTCAGTCCTGGCTTCATATGTTTGATATATCTGATGTGCAAAATCTATGTAAGTTTTGTGTTATATGTTATCATCTCAAGATTTGATTGAACAAGAGGGTGCAGAAAAAGGGTATCATGAAGTATGATAAAATCTTGTTTGAGTTAGGACCAAAAGTAAATTAGACAAAGGTTTATAAGAATGGGTACGGCAAGAATCGTACTCTATGTGAAGAATTTAGGCATCCGAATAGTCCCCTAAAAAACCGGCTTATGAGGGGGTGGTCTACCCAGCTATAACCAACCGATGTGGAACTCACAACGCGCCCCCTCGAGCCTGGGCTCGTCACCACAAGCGAGGACTAGCGGCACTATCCACACCACCGAGCAAAATGTAGCTCTGATACCATGTGAAGAATTCAGCCATCACAATGGTCCCCTCAAAAACCGGCTTATGAGGGGTGGTTTACCCAGCTATATAAGCAACGGCCAGGCTCGTTAACCATCCGACGTGGGACTCGCAACACTCTAGACCACTTGATTATAGTCACTTTGATACCATGTCAACAAGACAACAACCAACTATCCAAAAAGCTTAAGCTATTAAGTGAAGTCACATGAATAGTATTATATTTCTAACTTCAACTTTTATCAGAGGATGGCTGTAAAATAAGTTTTACCTGAGATGTAACTAAGAACGCTTAGGTCACGGAGCCAAACGGTAGGAAGAACAGCCAAAGTGGCAATCAGTGCAAAGAGAGTACGTGAATTCAATTCAATTCCACCCAAATTTAAGTATGCATTTGGAAACAACGAAGACAAGTTGTCACCCTCCAAAATTATATATTCAATGCAACAAGCCTGCATGATGGAATATTTAATAGGAAAAGTAATTTCTAGAAAATAAAATAAAAAATCTCAAAAGAACTGATGCAACTATTGACACAGGTCACAAGAGGAGCTTAGCCAACAAGATGCAACATTGTAATCCAAATTGGTAGACACTCAGAATGTTATCTTTATATTCTTTTGCTGTAACAAATGACAATGTGTGAGAGTGAGACTCCAAATGGAATACTCACTGAGTGAAGGCAGCTGTACTTACATATAATTCCACGTACAATACTATCTGTATCCACAAAAGAAAAGGAAAAAAAACATAAGAAATAGATTAGAGACTACTTATTGTTAATTAGAGAAATGCTAAACATCACTTTCCCAATTGTATCTCTCACATTTACTTACATTTGGGGAATCAGTGGCGTGCAGAAAACGAAGTGGGCCATGTTATAATCAGATTGTGAAAACCGTATAGATTTAAGGCTATGTTTGGGAGTTTTGAAGGAGATGAAGTGAAGTGGTTAGTAACGGAGTAATTTAGAATGGAGTGGAGTGGACCGGAAAAAGTATATCACTCCATTATTTGGAAGTTTTAATAAGGGGATGGAGGGAGATTCCACTCCAGTGTTTGGCAGTACAATGATCATTAATGAAGTGAAGTGATTTATAAAGGGTATGAACTATGAAGTGGTTTACACTCCACTCTACCCTGAACTCCCAAATTGAAAGCTATGAAAATATGAAGGTTTGAGTGGTATGGAGTGATTTGGGTTCTCATCCTTAACCATCCCACTCCATTACTAAAAAACTCTCAAACAACGGGTTAAGATAATTTTACTATTCCACTCCATTACTAACTACTCCACTCCATCGAAAAGGTGATGTGTGAGTGTCTCTACATAGCATTACTGTTTTAATTAACATAGCATTTGTGCCCCCTTTTCTCAACTCAAAGAAGATTAGAGATGAGAAGAAAGACTTACTGAAATGGCAATACGTCCGGTAGTACCAAATGCAGCTTGACCAATGTCAGGGTATGTCTCAAGACCAGGTTCACTATCCAAACAGTGACGCAAGAGCATCCCAGTATAAAAGGAAATAACTGCAAAAATGAATAAGACAGAAAGGCCAAGCCATCCACCTTCTTTGGCAGCATAAGGGGTAGAAAGGATTCCAACACCACAAAGGACATTTATGCCTGCAAATTCCAAAATAAGAATAAGGCATACATGATAGGCTGATTTTTTAGTGCATGGTTTATGGTTTTATCCATTGCATATGTGTCAGTCTGTCAGCACAGAAATATACAAATAATTTTTTATTGTGCATTTGATGGTGAAAGATAAGCAGAAAAAACCTTCAATAACACTGAAAATTGAACAAAATCCATGACAGCCCTTCTCATTCAGGCATACAGATATAGGTTACTGATTCATTATCAACTTGTGTTCACCCTGATTAATTAGGATAAGTTCTCCTCAAAATAATCATGTCATTGCAGCATATATATTTGATTGGTTCTTGTGAAGATGATAAAGAGCTACAAAAGTAAAAGTTCACATAAGATAAATAGGATATGTAATTTACAAATTCTGTCTCTCAGTTTTCAAGGTAGAATCAGATAAATGCAGCCATTGTGACCCCAAATTATAATGTACTCGTAACTATAAAAATGAAGAGAAAAAGGCAAAGCTCAAAATTACTGAAGAAAAAGTGTTTATTTGCACATTATTGGTGTTAGCACAAATTCAAACTCAATATAAGATCATGTTCAACTCAGACATGAGCTAATGAATATATGGCCCATTTTGAACAAGTAACTCTCTTAAGCTAGCAAAATTTACATCATTGGCTAATGTGGTCCCTTCAGTGGGAGAGCTGATTGATTGGGTTTGTGGATGTTGGACTTCTTAGATCACAAATTTTAGCAAACAGATAAGTTCCATAATTATACAGATGTGGACAATAATATCAGGCATATTGTCCAGCCTGTTAGCTTCTTTTTAATGCATGTTGTGGATTATCTCAATTTTCAAGTATGGACAAACATCATTTCTTTACAAATGACATCATAATAATGTTATCTATGCATAGAAAGGACGATAATTTGCATGAAGAAATTTTCTTTACTTCTTTTTCCTTACCAAACTTTGCATGGATCAAGTAAAATTCCTTCAAGCCTATAATGGAGGTAGAAATTTGATTTTATTTAAAAAAGGGGAGGGGGCATATATTTAATTATGTGTACAAAAATATCTTTAATGTACCAACTAATTTGTATCCTTTGTTTCTTTCATGTCAGTGGGGATACCTTGGTTAAAGACCAAAAAAAGAATTACCTTGCTAATAATTTCCTCCATCTTTGCTAATATTTTTTGTTCCACTTATAATAGATATATCCCAGCCATAGGTCAGAGTGTATAGCAAGCCAAGGTTCAATCACATACCATTAAGCACAGCTTGTCCAAAAGAGCAATGGCGAGAAATTGGGATTTCATGAGAGACCTTGGAGTCCTTTTTAATGGAAGAAGACCTCCTAGATGGAATAGGAGGAAGCAAGGCATGAGAGCTACGTCTGTGTTGCTCATCTTCTGTTGGTTGTATCAAAGGTTTTGTTACTGAAGAAAGTGCTTCAGGAGTGTGCCTCCTTGTTAGAGATGTAGAAAGAAAGGAACTGCTTAATCTTGACAATGAGGGAGTGCCTAGAAATCCAATATTTGGTGATGGTACACTGCTGTATAGATCAATAGACTGCCTGAAACATCAAGCTCAAGAGAATAAGTATTCAATAAATAGAGAGATGAAGAAAACCAAATGTAATTCAATGGCAAGGTTGGGGAAATTTTCAACTTTTTGGCGTAGCTTCCTGACTTTGAAAAAGAAAAAAGGTAAATTTTACATTTTTTGTATTAGCTGAAACTAATAAAAAATAGTTCATAATACATTTTACATTCACCCAAAAGTAAAATCACTTTCAAGGGATTATAATAATAAACAGTGAAGAAAAGAAAATGGCAATTAACCATTTCAGAAATGAGAGGTTTTTCTTGACACTTCCAGAAACAAAAAGGCACATAAAGTAATAGAAAAGCTCATGGAAGACACAAGAAATTTAGAAATTCAAGGGAATTGAAACAAGGGAAAGAAGGTGAAGGAGTTGACCTGTAACTTTGAGGCCATGATATGTTGTTGTAAGAACTGGGTTTTCTCTGTGGGGGATTTTCACTTGAGTAATTGGAAGAATCAGAATCATGACCATCATCTTCACCTTTGTTCAAATCCTTCTCCTCATCTTCTTCATCACTCTCAATGTAAATACTGTTTTCTGAGACAGAATTATTCATCTTCTTCCTTCAAGCTTTATTATCTCTCCTTCCCTCTTAAAAAATCCTGGATTCTCTACCACTCCTGCAATTCACCTTCACAAAATCACCACATAAACAAAATGACTCACAATCACAAAACATAAAGAGAATCACAGAACAGAAGAAAGCTTCAAAGTTAAGTTTAAAGGATATCCTTATCTTAATTAACTCTCCATTTTTAACCAAATTAATGGAAACTGCACGTGGTTATGATGACACAAGTGAGTTGAAATATGAAAGGTTTTCTTAATAAAGACTCTTATTCAGAGCAGATGCTAAGTAAGCTATAAACGTGTATATACATAAACTGTGGCAGATTTTCTGGGAGAAAAGTTCCAACTTCCAAGTACTAATGTTATGCATGTATTTTCACCATATTTTGGTCACAGGGAAAAAAGCACAGAAGAAAACCAAAAAGAAGCAAAAGGGTGTTCTTCTTTCCCTTCAAATCAGAAACTACATGACATGAATAGCACCTTTTAACGTTTCCTTTGTTTTGTCTCCCTCTCCCTCTCCCTCTCTCTCTCTCTGGTTCCAAAGAAACAAACTAAAAACCAAGGAGAAGAAACAGTAGAACAGAGAAAAGAAACAAGTAGCTACTTCGCTTTCTCACACTCTATATCAGATCAGTGACAGTCATGGTTCTTATACAGATTTTTTGGTACTTGATCTCTCTCTTTCTATGAAGTATGAAGTGAGAATGTGAACATTCAGGATGACAGTAAAGAAGGAAACACCTTGGGCTGTTTACTATTATTTAATTATTATTATTATTGAATTATAATTGGAGTTTAATTTTTAGCCAGAATCAATCATAACATATCTTATAAATGTGGAATATAGTTAAAGAGTTAAACATTTGTAATAATATATTAATTTATAATTAATTGATACTATAATTATTTTTATTTTGAGAGAGCATAACAATTAAGGATTTTAATTGTTTTAATTACTATGCATTATTAATAGAAATTTTTTTATACTATTAATCAATATTAAATTATCATATTATTATATTTAACATTTATAATAACTATCACAAAAGTAGTATCTAAGATAATTTGAGGTCGATTGATAAAAACTTTACTCACTATGTATAAAATTAAATTCAATAATTAAATCCTTACTCTTATTATATTATATTATATGTTACGTATATCTGTAGACCGTAAGGTGGCAATGACGCACGCAGCCACTTAATCTTAACCGTACATTATTATTATGTAAACATAGATTGCCTTTGTTAGTTTGCTATGGCCACGCTGGCCTGGGCCCTCTTTTTGTTTGTAGTTGTTGTTATAGGTCGTGATAAATTGATAATTAATGGATATACTCTCACTCACCTGCATCTACCTCTAAAAAATAAACTGCCAGGATCTGCTTTTATGGGACAAGTCCGAGTAATGTTTTAAAACGGGCCACTTTGACTTAGGCAGTGTTTGGACTACAGTTTATACTTGATAAATATGAATTAATGACTTTAAATTTATTTTTGTAATTTTTTTTATGATGTTTGATTTTTAGTTGGAAGAATTAATTTTGGGATCAGACGTGGGTTTGGATGGAAGTAAGAATTTGTTATTTTTGCATTTGTCAAAACTCAGTTTGAGTTTTTTAATTACTATTTTTATCCTACTATCCTTAAAAATTAATCACTTTTCATACTCATTTAAAAGTTGAAGTACATTTTGATAACTAAACATTCAAAAATCAGTTTGAATGGTACAATCTAAACAACATTCATTATACCAAAATTACTTTTAACAATAAAGTATCCAAACATAAATAAATTACTACTAATTCACTTTTAATCAAAACTCAGTCTATAAAACTCAGTTCATCAAAACTTAGTTCTGCAAACTTTAAACCAAACACAACCTGGGTTTTTCAAGTACTCTCTTGCATAATTGTAGAGACTAATCCCTTAAGTTAGGTAGGACTATAAGAGCGGCTAAATTCTCCCTCAAAAGTTTTAACGTTGCTATATTCCCAAACTCGAATTCAAACTTGAGACCACTGGTTAAGCCGAAAGAGACCCATATCATCTCTATTTAAGTAGTTGGATTGTGAATCAGTTATTTTTTTTAATGTAAGTATTATCTTAATTAATTATAATTTAATTATAAATTTAACTAATTAAATTAATTAGACCATGACCTTAAATTTAATCACACTTACCTCATAAAACACAAGCACGTTTATTCTGTTTTCCTCTTTTTTTTTGTCTGTCATTCTACGAAAATAATTTCGTAGATTCAACATTTTTCATTGCAAAATTATAATTCGTAATGTAACGTTGTAAAATTATCACTTTTTAATAAGAAAAGTACTGTACGTGAACAAAACTGGATCTATGAACTTTTGCAGTAACGTGGTATTTTGGATTTTGACTCTTGATATATAAGTTGAAAGTGGTGTGTAGTTTGTTCATGTATTTGACCAATTATTTGCGCAATTTTAAGTTAAATGTAGTAATTAAAAAAGTGTTTATGAAAATAATAACTTCAGGATTCAAGCATATAACGTTACAAGTAATTCGTTATAGTACATTAGGGTTATAATCGGATCGGTTTGGATCGGATTTAGGATATAACTTGGTGTCCGAATCAATTAATGCCAATTAAGTTACATTAAAACGAATTTTGAAAATTTTTATATATGCAACCTGAACTGAATCAGTCTGATTAAAATCGGGATTGATTCAGATCGATTTATTAGATTACCTTATTTTTAAAATTATTTAAATTTTAGTTTTTGAAAAATCGTAAAGAATTCTAAATATAAAAAAATAAAAAAAAAATAAAAATGTAAAAAAAAGGATTTTAGGAATTATGTTTCTTCTTTTAAAGGGAGTAAATTTTGGCTTCAAGAAAGTAAAATAATGATAAATAATAAATTAACTTAATAATGATAATAATAATTTTGTTCGGGTTGTGCGGGTTCAAAATTATTGGGTCCGAGACCTGAACCGATAATATTCAGATTCAACAATTTAAATCCAATTCAAATCGAGATGGATCGATAAAATTGTCAAAATTGATTTGGTTCGGATCAATCAGATTTACGGGTCATATCGAATTTGCTTACAACCCTATAATACAATATTGTGAAGTTTGATTGTGGTACTTTTCAAATTTACCAAAACTTAATTTTATGTTTATTCATAGAATTTTTAGAAAACACGTTAACATCGTTGTATTTATAACAGTTGTATTATTTAAATATCAAATTTTGAATCATATATATTTATCTCTATCTTTCACTTACTTTTTATCTTATTTGTATACATATATTTTAAGAATACATCAAAAACTTAAAGGACATCATATTATTGTTCCTATTTTTCTCTATTTATAATAGCTTAACCTTCTAAACATCGTACACAAGGCGTTCTATTTATCATATTTTGTTGAAAGATGCTTTAGAATATTCCAATTGTTTGTGAGTGCAACTTTACTGTTTTTTTACTATAATATTAAAATTGTACCTTGTTTTAGTATAAAAAATCATTACAAATTATATTAGTATTTTCCATACAATCAAATGTATAATAAGTTTATTCATGCCGGTTGGTTCAAGTGACAAGATGCTTGATTTTCTTTAAATAAGATCTTGAATTTTATAAATGAAAAAAATAAATGTTGAGAAAGATTTGTCCCTTAAATGAGTCTCTTTAACTTGACTTGAATTAGGTAGGTATGCGAAAGTCTTAGGTTGTGTTTGGATGAAATATTTCAAAATTTCAGGGTATTTAAAATACAAGTCAATTGAAATGTTTCATTTGAATTACCTTCATTTTGAAAATATTTTGTTTGGATAGCAATAGCATAGTTCAATTTCTTTGTATTTAAAATTCTTTATTTGGATAAATGATTTTAATTTCATTCAATTATAAAATTTCATTTTTCAAAAATTTAAAAATTTTGAGGCGGCGGTGGTGACTGGCCGTCCGACAGTGGCGGTCTGATGTTCTTGGGCGGTAGGCGGCGATGGTCCGATGACGGTGATCCGGTGGTGGATGGTGGTTAAGAGTAGAGGAATTTAGAATTCCCATCTATTTAGGTGGAATTTGAAATTCCCTCCTTTTTAACAAAAACAAATACCCCATTAAATTTCAAGAATTTTAAAAACTTCATAATAAAACATCCAAATAATATATTTTAATTTAAAATATTTCAATTATCCTCTTAAAATATATTATCCTTTAATATCATCTCATCTAAACTCAACCGTAGACTTTACTTCATTAATTAATACTATTAAAAAACAGACTCTCAACACGTAATTGAGTTGTTTTTGTTAGATCCAAAGAAAGAACAAAGAAACCATATTCAGGACAATGAACATGTGGCGTTTTCATGTGAAAACTGTCCAAAAATTTCAAGGGCCCGTACCCATGTTAAGACCAGACAATGTGTTGCAGGTCCATGACAAGATCAGTGTTGAATCAGTCAGCATCACAATATTGCAAAACTAATAGGCAATGTCATCTGATGAAATTATTTTAACACTGTCCAAAATCAACTTCAACTATTTGAGATTAAATGTAATGCAAAATTATTTTTGTCAAAAACTAATTTCTTTGGAAAATCATTTTTCTTAAATGCCCTTATTTGAAGAGAGAGAAAAAAGTAACATGTACCCACCAATGCGTTGTCCGGCCAATAGTTGGAGAGATAAGTGAAATTGGGTACAATTTCTTGAATCCAGATTAGCATATTAAAGATTCCAACTATCTAACATGTATATTGAACCTTATTTTAATATAACTTATAGGATCTTGTTAAATAGTGTCAGTGTCGTAAGAGCAACGATTAAGGAATCAATAAAAAATAAATTTATATTAAAAAATTAAATATAATATTTTTCAATATAATAAATATATCAATTTCTCATAAAAACTTATCTTTTTCCCCCAACTTTTATATATTTTGCAAATTGTAATTAATAGCTAAATAGTTGGAATATGATTAATTAGGGTGGAGATTCTCTTTATTTTTTTTTTATTATTATAATTTTAAGATATATAAAAAATATTTAAACTTCATCAAATATCACATTATCATATTTATATTCTTAAAACGGACAGAAAAAATGAAAATAATCTCAATCGGATTACTTATCTCTAGCAGCCTCCTTTCGAATTTCGACATATTTACATTAGCTTGCCTCATCAAATGGTTTTAGATAATGGTGGTAGATTAGATCTGCCAGCTAATTAATTTGATTAATAATGTCCATGTTTTTAGGATCAATCATTTATTTGAATACGTAGTCGATTCTCCACTTCTTCTGAAACACATATATCCGTTGCCGTATCAGTTAATGTAGATGTTTGAAAGGAGCGTTACATATCCTATTTTCACGTGCAAATGTCAGACTTGCACCAGATGCTTCGTTGTCATACTTTGCCTTATACTACTTATTAACATTAATTAATGATATTATAGGAGAGTTAGTTATATATAAGCAAAAAAAATTAATTTCATATATATTAAGAAAATTAATTATATTAATTTAATTGTCTTGATTTATGTAAAAAATAAGTTATAGTTATTAAACTACCTTTTCTTAGGAGTGTATAATGCTCTTAGAAGTTGTGCTTTGAGAGAGTATAATGTTCTTGAAAAAATAAAAAAATAATTAACCAAATGATATTTTTGAAACACTAGCATTAAATAGGGTTGGTTTGGTTGACTTTTGCTTATATTTGAGTTCAAAAAATTTAGATATTTTTTTGCTTATATATAGGTTCGGAGTAATACTATTTTAATCTTTATAAAAACAAATATTTAATCTTATTTTTTACATCTAATTTAATTAATACTCCTTCCAAACTAATATATAATAAAAAAAAACTAATTTCACACGTATGAAAAAAAGTTAGTTATGTTAGTTTTTTTTTTTTTACTAAAGTTATGTTAGTTTAATTATCTTGATTTGTGTTAAAAAATAAGTTATAATTATTACACTACCCTTTCTTAAAAATTGTTTCTTTGAGTGTATAATATTTTTGGAAAAGTAAAAAGACAATTAACCAAAGAGTATTTTGAAACACTGACATTAAATAGAGTTGAATTAGTTGACTTTTACTTATATTTGAGTCCAAAAAATCTAGGTACTTTATTGCTTATATATGAGTCCAGAGGGAGTATTTAAGAGTATGCATTGTATTATATACAAGTACTAGTATGTATTTATTTTAAGAAAGTTATGATAATAATAAAAAATTTAATGATGTAATAATTTATAATTTGTTGAAAATATAAAAAGATTTTCCTTATTAATATATCAAAATCAAACTCAAATAATTATAGTACTTTTACATTTCACATAACAGAAGTATTTTATATATATGTATGGTCTAATTTTGACAAAAAGAATTATCTAAGATATAATTATAAATCATAATCTCAACAAATTTTCTGAAATTCGTGTACATTTTAATACCATAATTAAATTTTAATCGTAAAACTAAATATAAAAAGTGAATTTATAGACTAACGACAGTCCCAAACTTCAATGATATTATATCATTATATATAAATAGAAGAATGCTAACTTAGTACACTGGTTAAGGATTAAAAAAACAGAAATTTTGTATAAGAAAAGTTTTATATACTTATCTTTTTAATATAAAATTTTCTTTTATTGATTCCTTGACTAGTATTCTTATAGGAAATTCATTAGCAAGATCCATGTAAATATTAGCTTACTTAATATGAATCGTGTCCTTTTTGAAATATATATAATTTCAATTCTAGTATAAATAATTCAATAATTGAAGTGTAAATATTTACTATGTAATATTGTATCAAATAGTAAATTTTTTCTAAAAAAAAATAGTAATCTTTTAGTTTGGCATCAATCCTATTATTAAATTTTAAAAACACAACTAATTTTAACAAACAACCAACAAGGCCCAACACATTTGGTAAATAGTTGAGTTCCTTAAGCATGTTGTCAGGGGTTCGATTATTGTCGTGTACATGAAACATGCTTTGTTGGGAGAGACAAAACCTACGTCGGTGATCTCTACGTCTCGAAGGGGATTATTATCTGACTATCAGTTGAAATGTATCCTTATGCACAAAAAAAAACTAATTTTAACAAACAATGTATGCTTTTTTTGTTAAATAAAATTGTTATTCAAATTCAAAATAAATAAATTGTCAACGAAATATACTCAAGAGCGCTTGGATGAGATGACACGGGTCTCTTCCAACTTAACGAGTGATCTTGAGTTCAAACCCGATCCCTGAGAATGTAACAACTTTAAAACTTTTGAGGGAGAGTTTTGCCGCTCTTGTGGTCCTACCCGGCTTGAAGGATTAGTATACGCAATTACGCGCAGAATATCCTGAAAAACCCAAAAAAACATTGTCAACGAAATATATAATCATGTTTACATACAGTCACATGATTTAGTATAATCATTAGA
The DNA here is from genome assembly GCA_039655645.1 of Ammopiptanthus mongolicus. Lineage (NCBI taxonomy): Eukaryota > Viridiplantae > Streptophyta > Magnoliopsida > Fabales > Fabaceae > Ammopiptanthus > Ammopiptanthus mongolicus. The sequence goes on from CM077347.1 coordinate 36,707,781, forward strand.
GTAATTAGTGGAAGGCCCATTTCTCTCAAAGAAAATATAACTTCAAAAATGGGGCACAACCTAATTTGGCAATGCCAATATATAGATTTTTTTTTTTTTTTTTTACTTTTTTGGTGATATCCAGTAATTGATTTCATCTTATTGTGATTTTCAAATATGTTAAGCCCACATATTGTATCAAACACGGATATGTTTCAAATACAAGCATTGTTGATAAGATGCTTGTCATCTTCTTGAATTGTTAGCATTAATCATTCATACATAAACTTATGGATCTTTATTTTTAAACATTAGTGTGATAATAGTTGGATCAGAGCCACAGTGTTCATTGAACTTGGACACCCCGCGCTCACAAGAAACTCCTCTAGATTCTAGAATTGGAAACGTATAGTGTATCCTTTCTTGTCGCTAGCAACTTCTGTTTGTTTATACGAAAATAGAATCATAAACTTCATTCTTCATATCCATCCTTGTTGTGTCATTCATTATCGTTACTCACTATTTTTTTTTTAATACAAAAAGTGCTACTTTTAGCTTTTTTATTTATTTATTGGAGGGCTATTTTTACCTTAAACCTTCCAAACTAAAATTGCTTCCTAAATGAACGTGGTAACCTCTACATCACTTCCCATGACATTGTTAAAGTCATTTTTTAAAGCATGTAAGGAAGATAATAAAGAAAGAAAATAACATATTATTATAGATAAATAAATAAAAGTAATTTTAAAATAACGAACATTAGTCCTTTTGTATATATTTTTTAAAATATATAACCTTAATTTAATTCATAATAAAAATTTAAAATTTGATAATATTGAGAGTAATTTAAATTTGAAAGACAATTTACTTGGAGTATAAAAAATTAAAGCAAATATTAGAAAAGAAATCATTATAAAATAAAGGCTAAAATGCACTTTCAGTCCCTCATCTTTTTCAATTTGGAGAAAATCGTCCCTTGAGAAAGCGTTATATATATATATATATATATATATATATATATATATATATGTGTGTGTGTGTGTGTGTGTGTGTGTGTGTGTGTGTGTGTTTTCTTGTGGAAATGTTATTTTTTCCCTATATTAAAAAATAAATTAAAACCCTCTCTATGACCATCATTTTTGGACAAAAAATTTATCAATGTTGCAATGAATATTGATCCTGAGTATAAAATGGTATAAACAAACATTGTTCCAATGCATCATCACTTAAAATGTTACATAATTTTATGAAGTGAATCTACTATTTAATTTTATCATAAAGAGAACATCCTTAGTTCATTGTAATGTTTGCTAGGCAGAAGAGACAATTTAGTTCTGGAGTTGGCTATAGGCAGCAAAATATGTAAACACGAATCGAACCTTTTCTCTAAATATGAATCCAGCCTTTTATTGTTGTTGCTTATATAATTTGTTCTTGACATTTTCTTATAGCTAGGTGAATGATAATGTACATTTTTCATAACTTGATGGAATTGTGGATTAGTTATACATTGTGACAGAGAATATACTAGGCAATGAAACATATATAGATAGAAAACAAAAAATGTATATAAAAAACATTTCTTTGATATTTATAATTAATGAGTGTATACATTAATGAGTGTCGCAACCAGATCGCGACCGGAGCGGCGAACCAAAAATTTAATTGGTTTTTAAAAAAAAATAGAATCGTCACCAAAGTTTATTTATTAAGAAAAACATTGATAAAACCCTTTTTAAGAAAAAATGGTCTTTGAAACCAGATTTAAAGTTCGGGAGTCGATTATGTGTAGGGAAGGTATTAGCACCCCACAACATCCATTTAAAAAATGGTTACCTATAGTCAAGTGTGCAAAATTTCTATATTTCTTTTAAAATATTTATTTAACCCCATCCATTAAACAACACTAAAACGTTTTCCTATTTAAATTTATTTTTGGCTTGACAGGGGCTGTCCCTGCTCCTACGTATCCTCGGGTGCGATGAGGAATTCAAAGCTACGTAGTTTTTTAAAGATTTGTTGATTTGGTTGATTTTTTTTATTTTTTTTATTTTGAAACAATCTTTAATTGGGAGATTTCAGGATCACCAAGTTGTCACAACTCAGGTGTCCTAAAATTAAAGGTTAACAAGATGTCACATCTCAGTTAACCTATTTTATTTAAATAAAATTAATTTAGTTTTTTATTTTTTTTTATTTTTAGGAAAAAAAATTTAGAATCACCAAGCTGTCACAACTCAGGTGTTCTAAAATCAAGGGTTAATAAGATGTCACATCTCAGTTTACCTCTTTTATTTTGAAAAAGGTTAAATTAGTATTTTATTATTTTTTAGCTTAGGGTCACCAAGTTATCACAACTCAGGTGCCCTAAAACCAAGGGTTAACAAGATGTCACATCTCAGTTTACCCTTTTATTTAAAAAAAGTTTAGTATTTTATTAATTTTTAGCTTAGGATTATCAAGTTGTCATAACTCAAGTGCCCTAAAACTAAGGGTTAACCTTTTATTAAGAAAACGAATAATATTTAATTTATTAATATCAGGGATGTATTTAACGTATTCTAATCAAATTGGTTTATTGTTATAACGAGATGTTTGTATTTGGAAAATAAGCGTACGTGATCAAATTATAATTGTAACCAAATCTGAGTAAACGTTTTTAAAAAAAAAATCATTTTTGTGTGCGTTATGTTATATATATATTTTTTAAGAAAACATTTTTTATGATCCAATGCCAACCGCAATCCAAGTTGTAAAAAAGAAAAAAAAGAAAGCCTACTGACCCAACTACACTCCAACAGCCCAAAACCTCATTAAACCTAAATATAAGAAAATAAAAAAAATAAAAAAACAGAACTAAATAAAACTAAATAAATAAAAGAAACTAAACCTAAGAGACAAAAGTGGGAGTCTCTCTACTTCTGCTATGTGGGTGTCAGTGGCGGTGTAGCAGGGGAGGACGAGCACGGCGGCGTCTGGAGGCTCGTCGCGACGGCATGACAACGAGGACAACACAACGATCGCACAACGGGGAGACTCGCAGGGTTGTTCGCAGTGGGTCCAGGTGATGACGCGATGAACAACGGAGCGACGAACGACGGTGCAGCGTTGGTCGCGCGAAGGGTCTCACGACGGAACGACGGTGCCGGTGCGTCTAGCTTGCTTCCCGGTGGTGCAACGCGCGGAGGTTGTTGGAGGAAAGTTGTTCAAGAATTCCTCCCTCTCCTAGGTTCTCTCCTTTTTATTTCCTCTGATTTCTTTTTTGTCCAAAAAAATTCCCCCTTTCTCTGTATGATATGGTTGTCTTTTATAGAAATATTAATCTGACTTGACTACGCGAATCATGCTTGATTTTCATTAAGTTTGTGAGCGGATTGCTGCATAAATCAATTAAACCCAATCTCTTAAAGCGAAATTTCAGCGATGACAAAGTTATTCTACCGATTTGGTTCGAAATTCATGCAAGGGGAAGAAGCTGCCTTGTGTGGCTAGGGTTTCAGCCAGAGAAAGAAACTAAACACAGTAGATCCAGGTTTGGAGCAGGAAGAGTGGGTGATGGACATGTAGGCCCAAAAGGGTGTTTTTGGACATCCTATTCTCATTTTTTTCAAATTTTCTTTGTCTCTTTTTATTATTTATTATTTTATTTTATTTTAGATAAGATTAAAAAAAATAAACTAAAGATTAAATAGAAGGATTAAAACATGAAAAGTAAAAAAAAAATAATAAAAAGAAATAAAAAAGTCCGGACAAAATAGGGTGTTCACAATGAGCATAAGATAATTCTTAATGATCTCTAAGAACAACAATTAATTTAACAAAATTTTCTATAACAGTTGTCTTGAATCCTTCCAACACATTAATGATTGCTTAAGTAGGGATTAAAGCATAGATTGAATCAGAGGTGGGGTTGTCATAACTTCTTGCCCTCATAGAAGATGATTCCCCAGAACGTCTTGCACTTTGCTCTTCTTGGAAATTTTGGGATAGGTTAGGTTATATGCATGCTTTCTTTTTGTAAAGTCTATCTTTGCATTTTTGTTTTCATTGTTTATTGATTGTAAATTTTTGTAAACAGTCTAGACGTTTTTGTAAACAATATAATTTATTTTGTAAAGTAGTCTCCTTTTGTTGTTCTTGTTCTTTGCTTTGATTTGACTTATCCTTTTTGTGGAAGTAAGGTTTTGGATCAATTAATATGCTCTGAATACTTCTAGGGGAATGTGTATAGTAACAAACTGAAAAAAAAGGACCTAAGACAACGGTTCTTTTAGCAAGTTCTATAAGGAGCGTTATCTTAGGTCCTAACTTTAGTCAACGTTTAGAGATGCACTATCTTGTGTTCCAATAAAGCTAAAGTTTCCTTCGACAAGCGCTTTCATAGGTACATCTACGACAGCAACGCTATCTTTGGTTACCCTTTTAATAGCGCTAAGATAGGTAGCACTCAAAAGTGCCATCAAATGCAAAAAATAAGCGTCATTGAAGGTTGAATCTAGCGTAGTGGAGGGTCGGGCAGGTCAAATCCTTGTCGCATTGGTTCTTAGGTGGGCTGGAGAAAAAAAAAATTAGGAAAAGGAAACACTGTTTATTTTTAGGTGGATGTGTGGTCAGGGGTCATAGTCTCAAAGAAATGTTTCCTAGGCTTTTCCTAATTTCTGAATATAAAAATAGATATATCAAAGATTTGGGGTTGTGGTGTCTACACATCTTTGAAAATATCTTTGAATGAGAAAAGTGTTTGGTGCAAGATTTTTATAATTTGTTGAAACATGTAAGCCCAAGCAACGATAAGGATGATTAGTGGTTGTGGTCCCTTGATGCCTTTGGTGTCTACACATCTAGGTCAGATTATGAATGGTTACAAAATCAGTTTTCTTCTGCTCACAAGCCAACAGATATTGAAATTAAAATTTTCAGGTTCTTTTCGAAGTGTCTAGTTCCCCCAAAAATCTTACCCTTCTCCTAACAAGCGTTGCTAAACAAAATTCTAACAAAACTTAATCTTTTGAACAAGAATCTCATGGCGGTTTGTAACGTCCCCAAAACTTAACCTTCCTAGATCTGATACCATAACATATAATCAAGCCTTAAATAAAGCTGAAGCAATTAAACAAATATTACAACTTGGAAACTTAACATCAGAGCTTCGCCTGCAAGCCATGGCGTAACGCAACAACAATAAAAACAGACGTTCCACTGGCCGTGGTACAAACTCACAAGAGACTCGACGATACCTCTAAGGTCTCTTTCTCTCTACAAGAGAAGCGTGACGTCAGACTGGTTGTTCACGACAGAGTCTCACCTCGACTCAGCTTCACCTGCTGCAACACTTCTGACAATCAACCAGCACCTCCGCCTTCGGATCACAATCCAAACAACGACATACATGTAAAGCATAGGGAAGCATGCACAGGAGGTAAGAAATGCTACAATATCATGCAAAAGGAGATCATGTAGCATATAACACATCAACATACACAACAGCAAGCACAACCAGCAACCACACCCATCTCTCGAGTTCATCACAATAGTCAACCTCCAAGTTATTACAAGTAGGGATCACCGCTTACTCTACATGCACAACTGAGTCTACATGATTGGCCAATTCTACAACGCGCACTCTTACCGTGGGAATACAATAGTCAACCTCCAACTGTGAGGATTGACAATCCAATCTCCAACTGTGAGGGTGGATGTTCACCAGGTAAGAATGGCCCCTCCATCTGTGAGGAGTCAGACGTTCAGGTAACCACCTCCCGAGTTTTCAAGACAGTGCAACAGTGGTTCCTCCAACTGCGAGAAGCACTGCCTCCACGGGCCCCTCCAACTGTGAGAAGACCCGAGTAGTTCTCCAACTGCGAGAAAGCACCTGCATCCCTCCAACTGTGAGTTCAGTCATCTTGGTCGCCTCGGAGTGTCCACCTCGAACACCAACCTCTGTGACAACCACTCAAACTGCTGTTGCAGTTGTACACACGGCTTTTCACCACAACAATGCAAATGCTATGATTATGCATCCATCATCTCAACAACGTCTTAACAACAACTTAGCCAACGTCTCAAGGTCCACATCCTCCAAATGTGAGGATGTCGCTCTCCAACTAGGAGAGCCACCTTCAACTTTAATCAACTGGCTTATAACATCAACTGCGAATCCAATAACACTAACCACTCTATCTTTCTAACATCACGCCAACCGTCTCCACAGTCAACAAAGATCATATCAAACAAAATCACATCAACATATCATAGTATAACAGCATATCATCATTGCAGGCATACCAACTAGCAATTAAGCATGTTATTACATATCGACCTAACGACGATAAACCTACAATGCCTAAAATCGCATTGGTACCACGATCTAGTAGTCCCCAATGTGAGTTATGTATTAGCGGCTACTCAACCACTAGTAGGGTTTGAGGATCCCTACGCATGTTAACAATTATACACTACGCCTACGATTCCCAAATATTGGTGGTTTCTTCCTCCTCACTTGGTAATTCACCCCGATATGCTCTTGTATCCACGGGTAGCCTTGACCGTCGATCTCGTGAGCACCACGAACGCGCCAAGGACCACCATGAGTGCCCCACCACCACCACCAACACGTGGCTGCCACAACCATCAAGACTCAGCCGCAACTCCTCTTTCACGTACGAGCACCACCACCTCCTCGAAATTTGCCCTAATCACGGGAACAACACGTAGGCTATAGCATTAACCTTAATACGAAGCTAAAACTGTGAATAGAAGCTTAAACCATAAGAAAACATTGTATTGCTACAATGTAGATAGATACAGAACCTCGGCTTACCCTCGACAGATCAAAGAAGTAAACCGTCAGAATCGAAGTAGACGAAGAGCTGATCACGAAAACACCAATGGAACTACAATCAGATCAACGAACGGATCACAACTCCAAATCAAAGCTCACACTCCACCTCTGGTCTCTATCACGTTCTCTATATCAGGTAGTGGAAGAACTAAAGTTCTTCCCTCGGTGAAAATGATGAAGTATATATAGGCAAAGGTTCCACTGTCCACGCTTTAGCATTGGAATTTTCCACGCTTTAGCGTTCTAGTGCTTGAGCGTTGGCTTCTCCCACGCTTGAGCGTTGACATTTCCTCACCGCCAAGGCACCGCCCATCACGTGCCAGCTGCGACGCGTAACCGACACGTGTCACTTTACGTCCCATCACTGCCAGTCAACTGGTCAGAGTGGCCACGCTTGAGCGTTAAAAGCTCTCCACGCTAGAGCGTTAGCACGCTTGAGCGTTCTCATGGTCCACGCTTGAGCGTTCTGCTCTGGATCACTTGTTCTTCATGCTTCTCTTATCCAATTCAAATTCATCCCTTAACACACCTTCTAAGCATACTTCCACGCATAAAACACTCCACAAGCCTAATCACATATGCATCCATATATTAATTAAGGTGATTAAAATGAGGATGTTACATGGTTCAGTAAGACAATCTCTGCGTTTTTTGTTCTATGGTGCCAGAACATACAAAGCATTTTTTTTATTTCTTGCAGGTTTTGTCGTTTAGTTTGGGCTAAAGTGTATTCCTAGCTTGACATCTATTCAGCTTCGCCATCAACACTAGGGGATTATCTCCTTTAACACCGTGGTTTTTTTCCAGGAAAAAAGGTAAACATCATGGTCTGTTAATTTGTCATGTTGTGTTTGGGTCTCTTTGGTTGGCTAGGAATGGAATTATATTTAGGAATATGTCATTTGATCCGTTAGGATTGTTGGATTTAATTAAAGTAAGATCTTGGTCTTGGCTCTCTTCAAAATTTGGTTGTTCTCTTCACTTTAATTGGCACTTAGCTTGTATTAAGCTATGTTGTTAGGCTATTGTAATATGTTAAACTTCTTGTAAATGGGTTGGTCCAACCCCTTGTACTCCCTTTAATTTTATTGGCTTATAAAAAAATGTTAATCAAAGTGCTCGTAACCTGACCATGTAATGGCAATACTAAATGCACTTTAATAGAATAAAGTATAACTTTTTTTATATAATAAGGGTATTTTTACCTATTTTGGTTATATTGAGAGATATCATATAATTTAAACTTATGACATGCTTTGACTTTGTAATGGAACAACCTCCCATCTCTTAAAATTTTCTTCATAAAAAATTTTAAGAAGAAGAAAACTGATGATTTTTATTTTATATAACTAAATTCTATCTTACCTTAATTACTTGAGACCAAAGAATTCACTTAAGAGACCATGCTTCATGCACCTTCACAAAAAAGAATGGACGACAAATTAATTTTGTATATTATATTTAGTTGGGAAAAATATTGCTAAATTTCTCTTTAACACTTAATTAATTTTCTCGGCGATAAATTCTTAGAAATGTTGTTACATAATGTTCTCTGGACTACAAACTTTAAAATTTAAATTGAAACCAATGCAATGCTATATTTGAAAAGTGAAAACAATACCAGACTTCTAATTCAAATCTTATTACAACTAATCAGTTAGAATCAGTTAGAAACTTTGTCTGTATAGTTAAGTTAGTTGGTGAGTGATTAAGTTAGTCAATCTCATTGCTCATGTATATATATGTATCTTCTGGACGGTAAAACGATTAATTCACTCATTTTGATCAAATATAGTTTCTGTATTCAATTCATTTTCTCTCTCAGTTAATTACCTCAATATGGTATCAGGAGACATACGCATCTTCTTTTTGCGATTCTCTGCTTATTGTAAACATCTCGTATTGACTTATGAGCATGATGATTTTTTAGTCTTTTACCTTTGATGTTCCTTCATGTATATTAGATAGAGTATCCCAAATTTGTTTTGCTGAATCACACGCATGAACTTTTTAAAACTCATCTGGACTGAGAGTACACATCAGAGTGTATGTCGCTTTATAGTTTTGTTCCATCTTTGCTTTTTCATCATCTGTCCATTGAGTTTGATCTTTCTCTTTGCCATCTCTTCTTCTTCTTCTTTTTCTTTTTCTTCTTCTTCTTCTTCTTCTTCTTCTTCTTCTTCATGATCAGCTTCATCACTGGACTCATTAGCTTTGAGAGCCTTCGAGTTGCTGGCTTTCTGAGCTTTCAAGGCAATGGTCTTGCCTTTCTTAGTGGGGTTGTCTTGATTGAGCTCCTGCTCATGAACTTGAAGAGTTCCCACAAGATCATCCAAGGTCAAGGTTGATAGATCCCTGGCTTAGGTGATTGCAGTGATGAGTGGTCTCCATTCCTTAGGTAAGCTCCTAAGGATTTTTTTAACATTCTCTTTGGCAGTGTAAACCTTCCCAAGAGACTTAAGATTGTTTATAATGGTTTGGAACCGACCCATCATATGAAGAATGAAACCATTTCCCACAATTTGTAGCTTTTATATCCAGATAGGTACCCCAAGAACACACAAAGTGTTGCCCTAGGACAAAATTTCGACCTCCGAGCCTGGATTCTAGATGCATAGCATAAACACTCGAATACCTTGAGGAAATTGTAATTAGTGGCTTGTGATAAAGCAACTCATATGGTGACATATTCTTTAAATTAGGAGATGGCATCCTATTTATAAATTAAGTAGTTGTTGCCATATTGAAGAGGTGTTGGTGCTTCCTTTCTACAATTGAATTTTGTTCAAGTCAATCAATAGACGCGTGTCATTAATGATGTGACGGCTCTGAAACGTTTCGGAAAACGCAAAAGGACGCATGGGGGCAGAAACGAGCCTAAAAGTGCCCGAAATGATGAATAATTAAGCGAACCTTGGTAAACAAAGAACAATTTAGCAGTTCGAGCAAAACCTTTTCGCTGATACTCATCTCAAGGCTTGGGCGACTCCTGTTCTCTCCCGGAATTGAGCCAGCAAGCAACAGTTCGAACAAAGTGTAACACCCCAATTTTCACACACACACACACACACACACACACACACACACACACATATATATATATATATATATATATATATATATATATATATATATTCATAAATGCTTATTATGTTTTCTCTTGATGTATGGGTTCATGTTTGGGGTAGTTTAGCGTTTAGAAAGGGTCAATCCATACGAGTCCAAGTAACCTGTTTCACGGTTTTGGTCGTATCTTGAGTTCTAGGTGTCCGATTGAGATGATCTTGGATGCGTTGGAAAGCTTAGAGAATTATCTACAAGTCTTGTTTCGGGTGTCAAGGCCAAAAACACGTTTTTTAAGGGAAAATGGATTTGGGAAATCGATTTCCAGCAAGTGGAAATCGATTTCTTTAATGAGGAAATCGATTTGATAAATGGAAAATCAATTTCCATGATTGTGAAATCGATTCCCATGCCTATCAGCGCCTGTGTACGCGTTTTGAACCTGTTTGTGTTATCGGGCTATACTGTGTACGATTCATTCGTCCTAAACCGTCCCTAACAGTTATATATACATAGTGTATGAAATAAACCTAGCGTTTACACTCTATTAGACTCACAAGTTGCCTCTTCTCATCCCTAAGAGCTCTCACTGATCTATTGCTCTAGAAAACCCAAAAGACGAATCCTGTTTTGGTGTTCTTCGTCAAGAACACGCCTTTGCTTGGCAAGTCCATCCCTGCTGCTAAAGTTAATCTTCCTAAGTTAGCGACCAAGGTGAGTGTCAAATCCTAGAGTTGGTTTCCCTTTTCAATCCTTGACTAAAGATCAAATCTGCCTTCCAGTGCTGCAATCGTGATCAAGTGTTGAACCCGTAAGGAGGAACCGTAACAGACCTTGGCTATTTTCTCTTTCCCTTAGGTTGTGAATTGTCATACTAGATATGGGGAGGAAGATATCATATCATATGGGATTGTTAGAATGGTATTGTGGTGATTGGGGATTCCCATAATCTCCTTGTGCCTTAAGTGATTGTTGTTACCATTATTGGAGCAATGGCTTGAATGATTGTATCTTATGATTTATGTACTGAATTTATTGTGTGAGAGTAATATCACAAAGCGTGTATGTGTTGTTATCATGTTATATATATGTATGTGAACTGTGATTGTGACCATATTGGGATGTGATGTTTGTGTGTGAGACCCAGCTCTAAGGAGCCCATTTATGGGTGCTCATTTGTGGATGTTGTGCATAAGACCCAACTATAAGGAGTTCGTGATGGATATTCATTTGTGATTGTTTGTGTGATGCCCAGCTCTACAAGGCCCGAGATAGGACTCAGCTCTGAATGGCCCGTTTATGGACCCAGCCATGGAGTGGCCCGAGTATGGGATCCAGCCGCTAAGAGCCGGTGTATGAGACCCAACCCCTAGAGAACCTGTTCTGGGTACTCAAACATGCGTGTTGAATGAGTCCGTGGAGACATTGTTACCTGTTATTGTGATGTGACATGTATATAATGAGATGATGTAATGTATGTTAAATCGTTATGAGATAATTTGACTTGATTGCGATGATGATTATGTTACGTTTGTGGGTGTATAGTACTTATATGTGTGTGTATGTATATGTATATATGTCTATCTATGTGTATGCACTCACCTTAATTTCCATTTTACTTCCGTAACATATGTATATGAGTATGTCTTGAGACAACCCCTTCCTAGGAGGTCCCATTGGTGACCCCACTTATTTTTATTAGAGTTATAGCGTAGCGTAGCAGTATAAAATTTGCGGAAATATTAAAACATACAATATATATTAATACCTTAATAAAAGTATATATACGTAATAGTATTGGCTCCATCAGTAGAGCCTACAACACTGATACCAAATATAAAGTACTTCAGAGTACGAAATACATAAAAACCAAAAACATGACATCAGAACAAAATGCACTCCGACTTCATCTCTTGGCGCTCAAGGTCCCCCAGCATTGGGATCCGAGGCTCTCCCGCCAGCATCAGGCTCGACAGGTATTCCGTCAATCTCCTCTGGAAACTCCTCATCAGGGTCTTCTCGTACAGTCGAGAACAAAGAAGTACAACATAGAAAAGTACAGGGGATAAGAAACAGTAATATGTCATACATAGGAAAAACAACGATATAAATAATCTATATAGATAACACACTCACAAACACGACAGTTACAACCAAACGACTTCCGAATAATTTTTCCCTTAACTACTGTCTCTCACACTCATGCAACTACCGACTATATGGACGCGATCACGACCCGACATCCCCAACGGATCAAGGTGTCCCAATCATCACTATGCACCCCCATAAAGTAGGGTTCGGTCTAAAGCCCGCAGGCCCAAATCGTCTCATGGATACGACAAATTCCCCCGCCGGCAGGCCAGGTCGGCATATTCGCCCGTCAACAACGCAACTTACGGTAACGACATGTTCCCCCGCCCGCAGGCTAGGTCGGAGCATTCGCCCGTTCGTTAACAACTCAACTTTCGGTAACGACATATCCCCCCGCCCGCAGGCTTGGTCGAGATATGAGCCCGTCCGTCTACAATTCGACTAACGGGTACGACCACCTCCCCGCAGGTAAGATCGAAATCGCCCCTACGTCAAACTAATCGGTACGACCATCTCCCCGTAGGTAAGATCGAAATCGCACGTATGCCAACAAAGTGATGAATAGCAACTATGCAACATGAATCTCACCGACTCATCTCAGGATCAACACTTAGTGCCTCAACCACGACTTATATACAATCACGACCAACTTTTATCCGGTTCAACCGGGTATCAACTCACATCACGACATCGACAGATCAACTATATCACTCGGTTGAGCACTATAACATATATATAAGCTCGACTTTCTCACTACACATTCATCACCCGATTTATCAGAAATTATTGCCTAGTTCTACTCAGACATCACCAGTCACAACAGTATATACACAACATTAAAATCAACTTACAGATAAATCATGTTTAATCAATCAAGAGCATATAGTAAGCATAACATATATCATATATATCACATTGACTACCAATCACAGAGCATACATTCTCAATATACGGTGAAATCAACCTAACGGTCAAACGACCTCTAGTAGGGTTTGGGTCGCCCTACGCATATCAATATATATTATTTAAAGCTTGCCTCCCCGACGATATTGTGGTTCTTTCCCCCACCTTAGTGATTTTCCCGGGAGATTCCGAATGCGGCTCCGCAGCAGTCAATCGAGCGTTCGAGCACGATCGAGCGTTCGAGTCTTGTCAGATTCTATATAGTAAAACACAATCAAAAATTAAAATAATGAAACCATAAACTACCTAATCTCTAGGATTAGCTACTGCCCTTAATTAATTAAATAGGCTAGGGATATTGAAATTCTACCAACTCTTGGATCAATGACCCTTAAGCATACCTAATGCATAATCAATGATCAATTATCAAAGATTTGAACCAAAACCCCTTAAACCAACAAAGTAGGGTTTCGGCCATCACCATGAAAAATAGGTGAGAGTTTGATTTGGCCTCCTAATCCCTTGGATTACATGATTAAGGGATGAAATAGGTGAAATCAAGAACAATGAACAACAAAAACCCATTTTCCCCTTAAGCACCCATTCGGCCCCTTTTAGATAAATAGGCTAGAGATTTTATTTCATTACAAGCTCTTGGATTATGAGAGTAGGGGATGATACTAGCTCATAGGAATTGGTTTGGTCTCAAAATGATTTTTCTACAATTTTCTAGAGATTTTTGAAGTTTAGATCTAGAAATTGCAATTCATGAAAATAAATGGAGAAAATAAAGATGGAAAGCTCAAGGATGAAATCTATACCTTCTAGGTGATACAGGAGGATGAGAGAAGCAACTTTGCTTCACAAACCTTCTTGAAAAAGCTTGAGGAAGCTTGAGAAAAATGAAGTTGAAAATGGAGAAAGAAAAGAGAAATGGAGGAGAAGAAGAAAGAAGGAAGAAGAAGAAGATGAAGGTGAGAGAGGAGAGAGGGAGCTCGAAATTATGGAGAGAGAGTGAGGTGAGTCATGCAAATTTAGATATTCTCATTTGAGGTAACTTAAGAGTTAAGAAAAGGGTAAAAAGGTAATTTAGTAAAAAGACCAAGGACAATTTGGTCATTTCGCGTCCCAATATTTTGAAAATCCTCACGACACTTATAGGAGTCCCCAAATGATTTATCATAGCTCTGGTCTGAAAATCATTGGCTCAAGGTTCTCGAAAAACCCTAAGACAACTCGGATCGTCTACCCGATCGATTTTATGGCCGAATAGAAAAATATTATTTTAATTTTCGAACGTCAGGACGAAATTTTTCAAAAATATAGGAAACTTGATTCTAAGACTAACTGTCTCGTTCACGGGTCCAAATTAGGTCTCGATAGCAATAAAGCACTACTATCAAGCAAAAACGCAGACCGGGCTCCGTCTGAATTTTCGACCCAAAACTTAACCATAGCTTCCTACGATAGCATAGAGAGTGACTATGGCATCATAATAATTTATTTAATTTTATAGACCCTCAAATAAAACACAATTACTTAAAACTAGTTAAATATAAAGATTAAGAAAATCGGGGTGTTACATGTCTTCTCACCCCTTTGTATTTGTGTCTTTTCTTGTACAATGTATGATTTGTTCAGATGACTCTCAAGTGACTGAAGAGTAACACGTCAGAGCTTACATGGAGTCGTGGATGCTTAGAGTATTAGTAGTTGAATTCTTTTGATGTTATTCATTTCTTTATGGGATATTGTTAGCTTGTTTAAACTATTTATTATTTATGCGAAACTTGTGAATGTTTTATGACGATATGTTTAATTTAATTGGATTTGAGGTTTGAGTTTATGAATGGTGATACTCTTAACTATTGCGAAAATGTTTATTAATAGTAGAACTCGTATTTTTTTCTGCAAAGAATCTTTCGCAAATCAATATTTATATAATAAACGTATGTTGGGGTTAAGGGTGTCACACAAAGCCTCTTCACTAATACTCAGCTCAAGGCTTGGGGGACTCCTGTTCCCTCCCGGAATGGGGCTAGGCCCAATGCGCAAATGCCCCATCTCGGAGAAGACCAGCCATGAACATTCTATCAACCCACATTGCACGATCCATCTCAAAAAAACCCATGTTAGGACTATCCGAGATAGAGCCCGACCTGTGGGTATCATCTTGATAGGTCTGACCTGGTGTATGCGCCTGACTTGTGGACGTCATCTCAAACAGGCTCGAGCTACGGCACACGACCGACCTGCATTTTCCCCTCTAGAGGTGTAGAGAACACACGATAAAAACCCAACGCGTGACAAAAAAGAAGAAGCAGACGATCATTTCCTTCTCCACCCGTCCAGGTATCCCGCTAACTGTTTGGGTCTCACACCTCACGCAGGCAATGATTGTTCCCTCCCCACGTAACAGACTCACATGCATGAACACGCCAGGAGAGAGCCTATAAAAGCCACCTTCTACTCATGAGCATGGGGACTTCATCTTCTTCATTTTAGCTATTGAGACTCTTAGATTAACATTTTATAGGACCTTGTAATCTTTACTCTTGTATTGTTCAGCTCTGGCTAGAACGCCTTGCTAGTTTTTATTTTTATATTTTTTTATCTTAGACTAATATTTTAAGTATTATGGCGATCAAAATTCTTATAACAATTACCTTTTTAGAGTTAAAATTTTGATCTTTTCCAAAAAAGTGCGACCCACTTGTCACTATTTTTAACTTTTGTTAGATTCAAATCTTGATAGTTGCTAGTGACATAAGATTAATTGTAAGAAATGGTCGTATATACAATATTACAACTTACCCCAAAAAAAAAAAAAAAGATATGAAGTAATTTATAAACTTATCTGTTGTTTGCAAATTGTGCAATAGAGCCAAATGTAAATAGATTTAATGGGATCAAACATCCATTTTTGACCACAGAAGAAATAGCATATTTTCATATGTGTGGACGAATATTATTTTAAAGAAGAAAGGAAAAATTTGTGATAATGCATATCCCTTGTGCTGTTGTAGCCACACCCACACCTCTGTTTGCCTAGACAAGATATGTCTTGTGGCCTTACGAATACGTGTCATGACTATATCAAGATATTGTCTCCCAATCAAACAAGATGCATATACTTATGTTATTTTATTTGTAGAACTCACACCTATCCACATGTCAAAAACCACCAATTAATTAGACCCTTCCATCAATAATCAATGACTACTTGGCAGCACCAACTTTGCATATAAGACGCTTCTCCCGTGTGAAATAACATCATTCAAATTTTCGTGCATTATTTGATAGAAATCTTCTTTCACTGTAGGACCCATTGTCTCTACCTTGCCAATTCTCTTCTTTCACTCTCTATCAAGGTTTCAAATTACAAACAGGATGATGGCAAGGAAAAATATTGAACTTTTCTGCATCCGTGGTATTGATATTTCACATAAAACAAAGATCTTCATCTCATACTTGGAATTAAACGGTTTGATTAAATTTTAATTCATCTCTATCGCATAGCCAAGCTATAATTATGCATTAGTTTGATATATCATGTTAGTTTTCAAGTGAAATAACATAGCAAATCAACAATCACATAATTTGAAAATTTAAGTGAATATCATTGCTAAATGGCACTCTTTATTATTATAAAAAACTTAAAATCGCACACTTAATTAATACATGAAACTTGTAACTTATGAAAACTTAATTTCGAAAAGATGTGCTTTTGTTTCTTTTTTCCACGGTCATGACCCAAAGGTACTAGGGATATGAACATTAATTTGGAAGTCACTGCCACGTTTTGCTAATTAATTATCACGTTTCGTTGTCAGACCATGTCTAGACTCGACTTTAGTTCATTCTATTTGCATGTATATATCATAATTGCTCAGATCTGTTTGATGCTGCACCCACCGCTTGCCATCCATTATTTGATGCTAATTATAGTTTCAGACTGTTTCAGAATTTCAGGATAATATTAAGCATATTTTTTAGAGTTAAAACACAAATCACATGTTAAGGTTGTTCGAGTGGTAAGGATTCAGATATCTTAAGCAAGTGATCAGGGATTTGAATCCTAACTTTTGTATATGGAGAAAATTTGGTTGAGAGGGAAGAACTCATCTTATGTGTCCAACACGTTCCCCGACGGAGATTAATCACTGCTAACGGTGATGGATACTTCGTACTTATATCATGGTTATAAAAAAAAAAAAAACACAAATCCCATGGCATTCCTTTCTATTTTTATAATATGGCATTCCTTTCTATTTTTATATATATGTTTCTTACGTGTTCCCGGAAGAAATGGCGTGTGTTTTTTCTGAAAAAAGTATGACACTTGAGAACATAGAGTGTAAAAATGATAATTGTTCTTGACAAAGGTTAGTACATTAGGTTTTTATATACAATACAATCAGGGACGGAGCCCGACTTGGATGATGGAAGGGACCAATTATAAAAATTAAAATTTATTCACATAAATATATACACATCAAATTTCATACAAAATATTCATAATTAATGCAACATATACCACACAATACATAGATCAATTTTCAATACTTTTGTGAGCTGGATATTAATATTCTTCAAAATAACTTTGCAAGAGTATACTCACTAAAGAAAAGTCATATGTAACTAACTACGTGTGAGTAAATATACTCCTCCAATTGTGTAATTATATATTAAAGAGACGGGGAACATGAAGTTGCAAGAGTGTTATGAGAAAACAAATTAATTTTCCATCAAAACTAGGCCAACACTTATTCTCAGCCATGATATTTTATATATATAAACAAAAAAGTAATGTAGCAACCAGTGGTAGGGGCCCAGACCCTGGCTGTGCTTAAGGTAAATCCGTCCCTTAATACAACTTTACACGTTGCATGCCATTCAAATATAAAAACTAATTCATTTAACGTTTAATAATAGTGATGATCATTCAAATATTACTCTCTTATAAAAAAAATTTATTTTAATTTTGATAAATTATCAATGTAAATTTTTTTACAGTTTCAACCAAGGATCTGGATTCTCTCTCCCGCGGTCCAGCTCCTTCCAGCCAATTTGATTGACGAAATTGAACACATACTGCATGCGATATCATCATTTTTTTTTTAATCTAATAGTATTGTAGCTCTCTCCATCAAATATCAACCATTGGATATAGCTAGAGAAAGGACGGAAAGGGGTTTGGCTCTGGAGAGAATCCAAACTCATCAACCAGTCATACATTATCAAATATGTGATTATTGAGATAGTTATTGTGAGATCAAATAATTTTAATGACGGGAGTGTATGATTGGATGAAAAAATAAAAACTTTTACATCGTTAATTTATTAACATTAAATCTTCCATGACTTTACTATCTCGTAGTTTTAAAATGTAAAAATGATTCATTTTACTTTAAAATATAGGTGTTTGGAGTTTACATAAAGGAGCATAGATACAAATGAAATGAACTGGAATACATATTAAATGAGAACTAAATTTGTAACTAACTCCTAATTTCCCAAGCCACTAAATAGAAAAATGTGCCTAAAAAACATGTGTTGTCTAATATACACTTGACAAAAAGTGCTGCATGGGTGGTCCTTTATTTTGGACCATTGATTTGTTCATGTAGATTGTAACCTAACACCGCACTACTGCAGAACGTCCTTTCTACTACGGTTGGTTTTGACTTTCTACTATGGTTGAACCACCGTACCACTACGGTTATGTCTACAAACCGTAGTAAAAAGTGACTTTTTGGACGAAGAAAGTTATCCAGAAAGTGACTTTCTACTACGGGTGAGTCTCACAATCATAGTAGAAAGTGTTTTTTATAATAATCTCTTTTGTTTTGCTTTCTTCCCTTTTATTTTTGCATTCAGTTTTATACAAACCAGCCATATTCAATTCAACATCAATAACATATATAATACTAAACCAAGTTGAACAAATAAATCAACAAAGTGTGTACAAAGATATGTTTAATTGAACAAAGTGTCAACAGAGATACTTAATTAATTTCTATATAGTACTCAATCAATACAAACATGCCAACAAAATGTCAAAACTAAATACATCTAATTAAGCTATATATATGATTCCTACAAAACCTATATGAATGTCAAACTAATTAAATACATCTAAGATATATCTTGTTATGATCTTTACAATAGTCAACAAAAAAGCTTACCCATTTTTCCTTGATGTCCTGAATATCACCATTAGAAAGCGGAGCCGGATTGTTGAAAGTCTGCAAGTTCACATAACATAAGAAAAATTAAACATTTTGCTCATCAAGTAATAAAACAAGTATAATTTAACTAACTCTTGTACTTGAATATTCTATTAATAATTACCTCCGCCCATTGAAAAGTAATACTCGAGGAGACAATAGTGAACATATGCTCATGACATAATATCCATACTCCCAGCCGCCACTTTATCGATGAGACTACAAATGATAAACAACAGTAAATATAAGGTTATATAACTACTATTATATATATAACCTCTAATTGAATCTCGGATTAACTACTTACATGTGGGCAAATCCATTGAGGTTTTTTACTCTTGACCCTACTTTTACCTTACATGCCTGCATATCTCTGTGATAAACCAAAATTGATATATCAAATATTAATACATAGATAAGCAAATGTAATATTACAAATTAAGAGTGAAAGAAGCTTGCTTACGTATCACGACTTGAACGCGGTGACATCCACCGCAATAAAGTATGCACCCGGAGAATGAAAGGAAATGAATCAGACTGAACTTTCATCAAGTATAACATAAGAATTAAGGAATAACTATTAACTAAATGAAAAAAAAAGTTTTTCCCCAAACTGTCCAACTTGGACAATTCAAGATTTAATACAATGAGTGGTACCTTAAAAAAGTGCACATATGCTCATTAATATTGAATCTCAAACGGGAAACTAAGGCTTTGATAATTTATTAACACTAAAAACGGAAAACATTATGAGTTTTTAACGAAAAAACACAAACAAAAGCAGAAAGGTTGTACCTTGCTGAAAAATGAAAAAAAAAAAAATGAGAAGCAGCAAGCAGCAAGGGGTAGCCAGCAATAGGAAAAATTTAGTCCAACTAAAAAAATAAATAGAACACAAGATGAAGAGTTTAACTTCTCAAATTTACTCTGACAATAGAACACAAGAAAAGGAATAATGAAAAGAGTTTATTGCCATTAATATTTAAAATACAAGCTATCCTTCTCCTTCTAGTGGGCACTATTTTAATTCATACTAGTAGTTAAACAAGTTTGTACACCTTAACTAAAGCTGGAACACAAATCAGTTTGGTAGGTACAGAAGTTGGTTGGAAGGTTGCAGCTTGACACTAATTCTAAATGTGTTTATCATCACTTCTAAGTGCAATGCCAATGCCAATGGATTAATTTCAATGTTACATAAAAATGATAGAACTTTTCCACTGATACAGTCAAAATCCCCACTATCATATGAACGTTGATTGCTTCTATCAAAATTTCATACATAAACCACTTCAAGAAATCAGAACACAAAACAAACAATCTGGACAACACGTATGAACCACTCTCAAAAATCATAGGAAATTTTTCACTCACCAAGTATGAACCAAATGGAGAATCAGGGTTGAAGGAGAACCCGAAACCCCAAATCGTGGGTCAAGGACAGTGAGGAGGATGAACCAATTGCGAGCATGTAGCCGCGGTTGTGAGAGTTCTGTTCGTGCACGTGAGAGAATGAAGAGAGAAGAGAATGGGAATGAGAATGAGCTCTATTCCAAAAGCGTGCTTTTGTAGAAGAGAAAGGGAATTAGAAGAGAGAAGAGAGAAGACAACTCACCAGAGAGAAAAGAGACTCGTGGTGGTTGCCTAACGGTGGTTGACTCGCAGTGGTCGACAGTCGCTGGTGAGGGAGTGAGGGAGATGAGAGCTCGAGGGTTTGGGGTTGGAGGTGTTTGCTGTGTGAAGAGAAGGGCGCGCGATAGAGTAGAGAGTAACATTGTAATGACACATAAGGGAGAGAGTTGTTTAGGTTATTTCAAAATTAGATTTTCTACATCGGTTCAAAAGGTAACCGTTGTAGAAAATCATTCACTAAGTCCAGAATATTACAAAACTGCCACTGCGTGACTTTCTACATCGGTTCCCCTTGCAATCGATGTAGAAAGTCATTCCCAGAGTCTATTTTATTACAAAAATGCCACTAACAACCGATGTAGAATCCCTGACATAGAAACGCTATTCTCCACTAGTGCCGGTTCGACAGGTTTATGTAAAAATATTTAGGTTATTTTGTTATTAGGAAATGAGGAGTTAGATTAAATTTGGGAAAGAAAAGAAAAAAAGAAGAGAGAAAGATTTTAAGACAATAAGGCAATAAATAAAAAAATCTATATATGCAAAATAAATTTGCCCTTTTGTATAGAAAGAAAACGCTTATTCGAAAGAGATATGTTTATTGAATCAAATGGAGCACAATTGAGATTGGAACATGAACAAAAGCAGAAACCAGAACAAAGTCAAAAAATAAACCCGAACATGAAGGTAAACAATCCAAAACATAAATATCAAAAAATGATCAACCAAGAACATGAAGATGAACAACCTAACATCATTGTCAGAGAGAGGCTTGTCCTTGTACAAAGATCCAAGCACACTGGCCTGCTCCTTACTGCTGCAGCACAATCAATCACAGATTGATTCAAAATCAATTAGAAAACAAATAAATAAATCAATATATATTTTTTGCTATAAAAAAATAAAAAATATAGCATACCTTAGAAGGAGAACCAGAGGAAGAAGAAGGTCCATCGATTGCATTTGATTTGGGAAAGGCTTCAAGAGCCTTGAATCCTTCAGAATTGGAAGACCTTCCAATGGACAATCCTGAATCGTAAAAAAAATCCATCCTCTGTTGTGCAATGCTGGTTTTAGGCGAAGGTTGGCGACGTGGTGGCTGTTGGAACTGAGTTCTGTCATATTATTTTAATAATCTGTAGTGGCTCATGTAACTAATGGTCATGCCTCTATTGAAAAGGGGCTTAATGTGATGGTTGTTTGGCCTAAAGGTTATTAGAATCAGCGGTGATAATCTAAATCCCTCACCTCTCCTTTATAATGGTCTTTTTAACGCAGTTTTTAGAGAAAATTAACATTGAAAGTAACTGCCTCCAGCAGTGAAAAACACAATGCAATAGTTACAAAACATAAGGGAGACAAACATCAATATATAGCCCAAAGACGAAGAGAGGCGCTTGGTTCTACTTCTTCTCGTATCTGAGTATGACTCTGAAAGTGCGTGAAAGGGAAAACTGAAGGAACATGTTTGAAACACAAGAAGGGAGTTGAATTGTGTTTCTTAAGTTTTTGTAAACTTTTCGCAAGCAGATATCTTTTCATAATATATTGGACGCAAAAAGGATAATAAAAGTAAAAGGCGTATAAGCTTGAAGCTTGGACGCAATCTAAAAAAGTTTTCGTAAGAATGGATGTTAAGAAAATAATCTTAATCCCGAATGTTAGTTATAAATAAATAAAGACAAGAGTAAGAGGGAGAAGATAACACAAGAGATTTATCCTGGTTCACTCTTAACCCCAAGAGCTACGTCCAGTCCCCTCTACGTGAGAGCTTTGTCAATTATAACAAAAACCTTGTCACAACAAGTATTCTACACCTCTTCAGGCAAAAACCCAAGTATTCTTTTCATACAAGCCTATTCAGGCTCAACTAAGAATAGTTTGAAAAGATTTTAAAATAAAATCTAACTCATTATGTGTTAGGATATAAAACTTAAGAGCAAACTTAGAAAGAGCAACTCTACGCAAAGAGTGATATGAAGGTTAAGATCTGAGATAGCTTGTGAGCTTTTTGTTTTTATTTGCTTTCATGATTGCTTGTAAGCTTGTATAAAATTTGTTCAAATTCGGTAACTTTGCTTCTTCAAGGATGAAGATATTTATATCCTTCAAGTATTGAGCAATCTTTGTCTCTTCAACAGTTGGCAAGAGAGCCGTTCTGATTAGCATTAAATGCATAAACCCATTGAGTCTGGTAGCATGTGGAGAGCTTCTGAAAAGCAGGATAGGATATCAGAAAGATAGCTGAAAGTAATACTGACAACTTTTCTTTATACTCAGAAGTTGCCTTTTGTCTTTCCTTGTTTGAGATAGTCAACTTCAACGTGGCAGGGATAGACTGACTTTAGCGTTCGAGAGTACTAAGATACAAAGAACTATTGTCTAAAGGATATTCCCTTTTTACATGAAAGATAATAATTTGAACTTACTACCTTTTTACATCTTCGCGCTATGAGTAACTTTTAGTAAAGTAAAGATGAACAATTACATTGGACCTTTAAAAAAGAATACATATACTTTACTCTGACGAGTCTTTGGACTCAGATGAATTAAAAAGATTCTCAGTCCTTGATGGACTCCGTCCATTTATCGTTTACAGCAGAACGATGGACGGTGCAATAACACTCACGGTCAATTCCTGCACACTTAGGATAAACCCGTTAGACCATAACAAGTCTTTGTTCACCTAATTTAGTTCTTTGTTAACATCAAAACTTTAAGGAGTTACGCACCATAACCACTTTGGTTCCAACAATCTCCCGGCCCCCTTTTTGATAATGACAAAATACACTAAATTCAATTGAACAAAGTTTTTCTAAAGAGCCAAAAAGCTCCCCCTAAGAAAAAGCTTCTATCAAGGATAGCATTTAAGGTATTAGAGCATATAGCATATTACAGGGTAATATCAAATATGATAACAAATTCTCATTCTTATCAAGTATGTAATAGCAAAGAGTGCATTAAACTAAGCAAAGAACATAATGCAAATAGCAATCAAATGATTAAATGCAAACAATCAAATTTTCATTCCTTTCTCCCCCTTTTTGTCATCAGACAAAAGGTGAAGGAAAAACATCATTGTCTTGAAAGTAAAATAAAAAAGAATTTAAGAAGAGGGGGGAGGTGGATGGGATCAGAAGGTTTTGGAAAAAAGTTTTGCATCATGGAAGCTATCTGTGCTAGCATTACTTTATTGTTGGCTTGGATGGACTTCTTAACAAAGTCTTGAACTTCTGGAGGGATGGTTGAGACAGCACTTTCAACAATGGCCTTTGTCGCTTTAGCTTTGGCATTGCCCGGAATCACACTCAAGGCTGTAACACCCTGTATTTCACTCAATGTGAATATATATTAATATGTGTTAGTCTTGGTTTATATATGTTTATATATGCTTGTTATGATTGTTCTTGATGTTGAGGTTCATGTTTGGGTAGTTTAGCCTTTAGAAAAGGGTCAATGCATTCGAGTCCAAGAAACCGGTTTTACGGTTTTGTCCATATATGGAGTTCTAGACATCCGTTTGAGGCGATCTTGGATGCGTTGGAAATCTTAGAGAATTATCTATAAGTCTTATTTTAGGTGTTAGGGCAAAAATTCGGCTTCTATCGATTCGCCTCGCGAAGGCAACGTCACCTCGCGAATCTAGCAAACAGCTTCTTAGAGCTCTCTGGTTCGCCTCGAGAAAAGTGATTCGCCTCGCGAATCGGCGCACAGCAGAAACATGTTTTTGGGCTTCTAATCAGTCCAGAATGAGCCTAACTCATATTTATACCATAAGACACGACCTAAACCTATATTCAAACTTGAAATACTCTTAAAAACTATCTCTCTTTCTCTCCAAACAAGGATTCCTAAACTCTTTCCAAGGATTCTTGAAGGAGATTTCACCTTTGTTCATCGTTCTTCGTCGCCTTCGCTTTAAGAGCATCGCTGCCATCATAAACCCTCTTCCTCGCTACTGCTCTTGAACCTTTAGGGGCTGTGATCGTGAAATCAAGCGTCGTGAGATCGAGCATTCGTGAGACGCAACCTTTTCCCTTCCTTTGTTCATTGTGATCGTCATACCTGGTATGGGGGGAAGGAATATATCATGAGTATGTTGGTTTTGAGATAGGTTAAGATAAAGGGGTTAATCCATGACCCCTATATGTATGTCTATATGCGTTGTAAATGCCTATGTATATGCTATGAGTGTATTTATGTGTATGTTATGTATATGTCATGTATATGCTAAGAATATGCCTATGTGAATATTGTGTGTGTGGGTATATATATATGGTTCTATGATTATGATTGTTGGTGTTTGTCTTGATGATATGATTGAAATAATATGATATGCAATCACTATAAGAAAACAGCTCATTACCGAAGGTCAAAAACCGTTAGTAACAATAACTTTTCGACGGCTTTCCGATGGCCAAAAATCCCTCGAAAAGAGAGTCTTCGGTAATTATTACCGACGGCCTTTTGCAATGGCCGTCGGTAATGACCCAACCACATTAACCTAAGCACTTTACCGATGGCCTACGTCGTAGGTCGATGCGTTTACACATTACCGACGGTCCGGATGAGTGATTACTGACGGCCTGGCCGTCGGTATTTATAATTTATTTTTTCAAAATTTATATTTTAATTTATTAATTAATTATTATTTAATTATATTTTATATTTATTAAATACTTTTATTTGTTATTAATTATTTAAAAATATTAATTAAATAAATAGTGAAAAATAAAATTAAAAATAACATTAAAGAAATTAAAACTATATCTAAATGATAAATAACATTAAAGATGTGATATGACTGGTTTTACCACAGATATTACAATATATATTGGATGCATGTGGTTTGGTTTCTTTTGGACATTGATAACGCATATAACCTTGTGAGTTGGTTTAGATCTTGATAACTTGTGAGAAACTTCTTGCTTCTCTTTATCATAGCATAAGCCAGACTTATCATGAGATGATCTAGTATACCTTAGAATCAAGCTAAGCTTTAACCTAGATATGCTTTTCTTTAGATCGGATATTTCCTGCTTCAGTCTTGAAACTACAGAATGAGCATTGGACTCAGAATTGAGTTTATCAATTAGACTAATATTATTAGCTTTTAGCTTATTATTTTCTTCAATAAGCTTTTGATTTTCTTTATGCGTTGATTATTTTCTTTGGTAAGTTGAGAAAATATTTTCTTGAGTTGTTTATACTCATGATGTAAGATAGGGGAATTACTTAATAATTCATCAAATGCATCTTGCAAAAAGTTAGAGTCAGATACCTCATCTTCGTCCGACTCATCGTCTGAAGTGTCGTTTGCCACGAGGCAGAGGTGTGATGTGGGATGGGTCCTTGGTCTGTAAAAGACGTCTAGGATAGCCAGTTTTTCCTTTGCAGTCTGAAACTGCAACATCATCTCCATTCTTGTTTTGTCCAGAGCACTCATGAGACACCAACTGGCACGAGCATTTAAGGAATATCTCTTAACGTCGTCGTCTGTCCAGTCAGCTTCAGGCTTGAGCTGTGACATATGTTTCAAAAAAACTCTGTCCAATGAGGATAGTCTGTTCCATTGAAGACAGGTGGAATGTTTAGAGATGGGCCTCAAACATTTGTTCTTTCAGGAACAGCTTCCTGAGGTCTTTCTTCATGAACAACAAGTTGTTCATCATCTGAAGAGTCTTCTCCTTGCTCAGTTGACCAGAGACAGACATTTGCTTCCTCTTTGTATTCTTCATTTTCCTCAAAAGATTCAAGATCTTCCCAAGTAGCCATGAAGTTCTTCTTCATTTTCTTGAAGAAATTTTTCTTGTCCTTTAGCAAAAGACACTCAGCTTTAAAATGGCCAGGCTTTTTGCATTCGAAACAGACCATTGGATTTTTGTCCTTGGACTCACCATGATCTTTAAAAAAAATTCTTTTGAAAAGGCTTTCTTTTCATGCCATTTTTCTTTCTCCACATATTTTGTATCTTTCTGGAGATGAAGGACAGCTCATCTTCGTCTGGTGATTCATTTTCCATCTGTTCAGCATCATCACTTGACTCATCAGCCTTTTGAGTTTTCAGGGAAATGGATCTGTTTTTCTTTGAGGGGTTGTAAAGATTGAGCTCTTGTTCATGCACCAGTAAAGTACCCACCAAGTTATCCAGAGTCAAAGTTGAAAGATCTTTGGCCTGGGTGACTGCAGTTACGAGTGGCCTTCATTATTTAGGAAGACTCCTAAGAATTTTAGTCACATTTGATTTAGTGGTGTAGACTTTCCCAAGGGACTTCAGATTGTTGATGATAGTCTAAAAATGACCCATCATATCCAGGATGAACTCTCCCTCGATCATAGTGAATAATTCATATTGGCCTACCAACATGATTATTTTAGAGTCTTTGACTTTAGCAGTCCCTTCGTAAAGGCTGGACAGAGTGTCCCAGATTTTTTTAGTAAATTCACATGCATGAATCTTTTGAAACTCATCAGGACTTAGAGCACACATCAAAGCATATCTTGCTTTGTGATTCTGTTCCATTCTTACTCTTTCAGCATCGGTCCATTCTTCTCAGCTTTGTTAGAGTCGTTAGCATTGAGACAAACATTGGGACCAATTGTGATTATGGACCAAAGAACTGAGTTTGTGATCAGGATGAAACCCTTGAACCTCTCCTTCCAGTAGAGGAAATGAGTTCCGTTGAAGAACAGTGGTCTAGTCGTGGAAGTGCCTTACATAACTGGTAGACTACCACTTGGCATACCCTAACCTGCCATTTCTGCTCGAAAGGTCTTTCCTCGAACACGGCAAAGTTGTCAACCCAAAGGCTGAGCTCTAATACCAATTGAAGGAACCTGTTTGAAACACAAGAAGGGGGGTTGAATTGTGTTTCTTAGGTTTTTATAAACTTTTTGCAAGCATGTATCTTTTCGTAATATATTGGACGTAAAAAGGATAATCAAAGCAGAAGACATATAAGCTTGAAGCTTGGACACACGCTAAAAACGTTTTCGTAAGAATGGACGTTAAGAAAACAATCTCAATACCGAATGTTAGTTACAAATAAATAAAGACAAGAGTAAGGGAGAGAAGATAACACCAGAGATTTATCCTGGTTCACTCTTAACCCAAGAGCTACGTCCAGTCCCCTCTACTTGAGAGCTTTGTCCACTATAACAAAAACCTTGTTACAAGAAGTATTCTATAGCTCTTCAATCACAAGTATTCAACACTTCTTCAGGCAAAAACCCAAGTATTCTTTTCAGACAAGCCTCTTCAGGCTCAACTAAGAATATTTTGAAAAGATTTTAAAATAAAATCTAACTCACTATGTGTAAGGATATAAACTTAACAGCAAACTCAGAAAGAACAACTCTACGCAGAGAGTGATATGAAGGTTAAGATCTGAGATAGCTTGTGAGCTTTTTGTTTTTATTTGCTTTCTTGATTGCTTGTAAGCTTGTATGAAATTTGTTCAAGTTCGGTACATTTGCTTCTTCAAGGAAGAGGGTATTTATAGCCTTCAAGTCTTGAGCAATCTTTGTCTCTTCAATGTAACACCCTGATTTCCATGCTTTCTAATATCACTAAATTATATAATTGAGTTTATATTTTTATCCGAGGTTTATAAAATGAAATTAAATAAACTGAAGCCATAGTCACGCTTTACCCTATCGTAGGGAGTTACAGTTAAATTGTGGGTTGAAAACTCAGACGGAGCCCAGCCTGCATTTTCAGTGACAGTAAGATTTTACTGATCAGAAACCTAATTTTGACTCGTGAACGAAACATTTAGGTTTTAAATAAAAATGTGAACAATTCGGCGATTTTGAAAATTTTCAAAAAAATAAGTTCTCACGACTTCCTCGGTCGAAAACCCTAAATCAAAAAATCGATGGAATCGAGAACGGATACGCGGGGACAAAATCGGACACCAGATGAAGGACACGAGTCACCTGAGCAGGGTGAGTCACCACCATGACTCATCAGCATCATCATTGCGTTTCTACAAATATCTGAGATATTTAGGGCGAGAAAAGACCGTTTTGCCCTTAGGAACTGATGGAATTACGTTCGTGCCATGTGACTCATCACCATCATCATTACCTCTCTAGATATTTTGGTGACTTTGAAGGTGAAAAGACCAAAATACCCTTGGCTTTTCACAAAATGACATTTTTGTCCTAGGTGAAATGACCATTTTGCCCTTGAGTGAAATTTTTTTGGGCACTTTGGTCCCCTCCCATTTCTCACTCAAAAATCGCCCCTCCATGAAGCCATCACCCATTTTTCTTATAACTTCATCTTTCCCCTCAAAATTCTATCATTTTTCTCGAAGTTAAGCTTAGAAAATTTGTGAAGAAAAGTGTTGGATTCTTGCACCCTTTCATCATCCAAGAGGTATGAATACTCTCCTTGATCCATAAGCTTCATGTTCTTCATTCTCTTCTTTGGTTTCAATTCATGATCATCAAGTTTCAAATTAAGAATTCAAACTTCAAAAATCCCTAGAAAATCATAGAAAAATCCTTTTAATGTGAAATCAATTTCTATGATCTAGTTTCATCCTTCTCTATCATTACCCAAGAGCATGTAAACAAATAGCATGCCTAGCCTATTTTGCCATGAAGTGGCCGAATCCTATATTTGAGAAATCATAGGTTTTGTTTCAAAGTTTTTGTGTAAAAAGACTTAATCTAGTGTTATGTATGCTTAAGGATCATTGATCGCCGAACCCTTGTTTATAGGAACTAGATAGGTTTTGTTGGATTATGTTAATTTCTGGTTGTGATTTATTGTGAAGGATCAGACCGTGTTCAATCATTCTAAAGCATGTACGGTTGTCAGTTGGAGGAGCGAGGCTGCGGCTATGAGGTTGTGCAGAGGAGCAAGAAGTGCTCGTGAGTTCATGATCATTGCTACGTTGCTTTCAGGTGGGGAGAAAAAACTGATATTGTCGGGAAGGCAAGCTTAGTATAGAATATATACGTGTGTAGGGGAACCTTAAACCCTACTAGAGGTTGAGCCTTGGGCAAAGGGCCTGGACCCTAAGTATAGGTACTTTTGGGCTATCACCACTAAGATGATAATCTAGATGCTGTGATTGATTGAGGTTGATATGTTGAACTTTTTATATGCTTATCTGTTAATTTGTTATGTTGAATTGCCTGTGTGATTAGCTGTTTGTCTGTCATCGTGATGATATTTGTATTGGCATAATTACTGTTGTGATATTTTATTATGATTGGCTGGATGATTGTTGATGAGAGTATGGTGAGTTGTGATGTTGTTCGGGTTGACACCGTCGTGGTCCTGACTATGGAGTTGTGGCTCGTAGACGCAAGGTGTCGTGATGTTGATGTTGATGTTGATGTGGATGCAGTGGATCGTGGTCGTGGCCGAGTGCTTAGGTGTGAGGTCCCGGTATCAACCTATGATAGATGTGTGTTGTATATAATAGCATTTCATACCACAGCATATTTGTCTCAAAGGGAGATGTCCAATTGGGGACGTGATGTTTTTAATCCCGAGGCGGGATGTCCAACTGGGGACGTGACATGCATATAAAGTCAGCATGTACATAGGGACTAGTATCCCTCGTATAGGTTTGATATGAGAGATTGAAATTTGAGATGGTTGTGTTGTATGACTCAAGGGATGGGTGTGGGTGAGTGGTTCATTTTCCGTATGTGTGTGTTGCATGTATATATATGTTGTACTGATGCCCCTCTCCCATATTTGATGATGCATGTTTCTTATCTCCCTGTATTTTTCTCTATGTGTCCTTTCATTTTATGGGAAAACCCTGTGGAGGAACCAGATGCTGAGGAGTTGGATGAAACTCCTTACGAGCCTGATCCGGTGGAAGAGTCACAGACCCTAGCCTCGAGAGGTTGGGAAGTGATCGTGGTTAGCCAGAGAGTTGTCTCTCGGCCTTTTTTCATATTTTGCTTATTGTCTTTATTATGCACTCTGTATGTATACACTAATACTGTAGCCCTACTGACGGGGCAACTGATGCAAGTATGTATACTTTACGTTTAAACTGCATTACTCTGATATGTGCGTGCTTTGGCATAGCCTTAATATAATTTCGTTTTCGCGTTTTTATCTTTACGCTACGTTTTGTCTTAATAAAGCGCGTTAACGTTTATAATAAGGTTTAAGGCTTAGTTAAATATCTTAGGTTCTTCAATGGGACGGCGGGTCGTCTCATTCAACGGTTGGCAAGAGCGCCTTTGTCTGATAGCTTATGAAGAGCTTCTAAAAAGCAGGATAGGGTATCAGAGAAATAGATGAAAGTAGTACTGACAACTTTTCTTTACTCGAAAGTTGCCTTTGTCTTTCCTTGTTTGAGATAGTCAACTTCAACGTGATAGGGATAGACTGGCTTTAGCGTTCGAGTGTACTAAGATACAGAGAACTATCGTCTAAAGGATATTCCCCTTTTACATGAAAGATAATAATTTGAACTTACTACCTTTTTACATTTTCGCCCAATGAGTAACTTTTAGTAAAGTAAATATGAACAATTACATTGGACCTTTAAAAAAGAATATGTATACTTTACTCTGATGAGTCTTTAGACTCGGATGAAATAAAAAGATTCTCAGTCCTTGATGGACTCCGTCCATTTATCATTTACAGCAGAACGATGGATAGTGCGATAACACTCACGGCTGATAAGACTTTGGACTATGAATTCCTGGACACTTAGGATAAACATCTTAGACCATAACAGATCTTTGTTCACCTAATTTAGTTCTTTGTTAACATCAAGACTTTAAGGAGTTATGGACCATAACCACTTTGGTTCCAAAAAAACAACTGTGAAGAGGAGTTGTTGTAGAATTGATCCAGTACACTGTACCATCAAGGTGTACGCGTAAAGTAAGGATAGAGGGGGTAGAAATTATTGAAGAACACGTGAAAGACAATTACAAGCAATGGATCCAGGTAAGACTTTACATCCCTCTCATTATAGATAAACTGTCAATTGTGAGAATTGTAATTTTCGAGATCCTAATTATGGTTAGAGTAGTTTTCTGAATCATGGACCCTAAGGAAACTACAGAATCAAAGAAATTCAACAATTGGTATCAGAGCCATAGGTTATGGACATTAGGATTCTCCATTATGATAGTTTTCCCCTAATTTACATGAACCCTGATTCTGTAATTGGAATGTTTGATGAAATAATGATTAATGGATTAACGATTTCATGAAATAATTTCATAATAGTATGTCTAGGGGTTGTATTGTGGTTAAATTTTGAATGGTATGATTGAATTTCGAATTGGATGCATGATTTTGGCTTCTGAGTGGAATTCGTCATTCTGAATCGCATGATCCAGTATGAACCATGTCGTACTCGTGGTATGAAGCATGACCATGGATCATGTGGAATAAAAGAAGACGATCAGGCCGTGTTTCCTGGCACGACTGTATTTCTTGGACTATGTTCTCCATCAAAGTATTTTACAAATTTAATTTGGAATTGTACTATGGAAGATTTGTTAATCCCCAAAGTAATCAAATCTATGAAATTCTAGATTCCAAATTATATATAATTGTACCTTGATTGGTTGTGTTTATGATGCAATTCGAGTGGATTGAATTTCATTGTTATAAGGCATATATGGATCACCCAAAGGTTGACCATTGCTTATAGTTAATGATGTTGAAAATGATTTATTGACATAATTGGTAAATGCTTGTATATTTAAAGATAACATGCAAGTAGACTTTAGTATGATTGATTCCCCATTAAAGAATTTTTTTAGCATCGTTGTTGTAATTATGAATTTAAGTATCACCCAAAGGTGAACCTAGATACATAATCAAAGCACCAATGTGTGAGTTTGTGTGAATGTTTGTTGCTTCTACTAATATGTTTGGTTTGGGCAATGGATTGATTAAGTTTAATTATGCCTACCGCAAGTGCACGTTTGTATCGCGTAATAAAATATCGTTCCCATAGAGACTTTGTATTGACTAGCTACCACTTTCTTTCCACTATGATGATTAGCTAGACTAAATCTTATTTAGATGATCAATTGTTGGAAAAAAAAATAACAAAGACTTGGTTTAAAAACAATGGAATTAAACTCTTGAGATCATGGTTCTTCACAATGGCAAAGAATAGTAAAACTAATTTTTCTAATGCTATGAGTGTTGGGTTTTTAAAGATAAAATAAGCAAGTGTAGATATTGTCTTCTTTCAAAGAACAATAACGTATTTAAGCTAATAAACACCTTATTTTTATCGTAGAAATACTAGCAAAAACCCATTAAGAACAAATAATTTTCAGAGACCTCAAGAGAAGAGAATCTATTTTCATGACTCACAACCCTTGTTCAACCTTATATTTCTAATATCAAGCTTCACCTTTAAGTACTTCACTTGATATATGAAATCATGTCACATATGCAAGCAATAAGAACACTATGGTTGAATTAAAAAGAACAACACCCATAACAAAAGGAAATCAGAAATAACAATAGTTCACCATTAGAATTACCATAATTCCAACATTAGAAAACTACTCACTCATACTCATAATGAAAACAACCAAATATAGATGAAGCATTAAGCAAATAAAGGTAGACAATAAGTAGAAATAGAGATAAAGATGAAAGGGAAGAAGAAAAACTTGTAGAAAAATAACAAGAGTTCTAAAACTTGCAATGAACAACTAATAAAATCTACGAGAAAGGGAGAAAATAAGAGTGAATTTCGTGCCCTGTTCCATCAGAGACCCACCATTTTATAGCCCTTTACAGCCCCAATTACAACCCATTAAAGCACCTCTTGGAATACTTCAGAAATAATTGAGCTGTAACAAAACTGATCCGAAATATGACCATAATGCCCATTACTGGCAAGCAGTAATTCGCACTAATGACCCTTGTTGTTCCAACTTCCACGAAATAAGGACATAATGGCCATTACTACCTGGCCATATTTCCTTCTGGTTGTACATTCTTGCACACGAATTACGGGTGTAATCTCCAATATTGGTGGGTCATAATTCCTTCTGTTTTCCACCAATTCCTTCTTGATTTTCCACCACTCCACCTAATATACAAAACAAAGCAAAAGGGTATTAAAATAAAACAAAAATAAAATAAAATCATACAATAACCTACAAATCAAAAGCATAAACTTATATGAAAATCTAACTTATCATTTAACAAGTTGAACTATGCTGATTAGTCTGAACAAAACATATTTCGAATAGGTGTCATGGACTTGGACTTAGCATTAGTGATGAATGAGAATCCCGCAACCATTATTGAGACTAGTACATAAGTTGGCATGTCTCTTCTACTAGGCTGTGTTTGAGTTTAATGAAAATGACGATGGCTGAAAACGTCAAACCATCTATGCCTAAGATGGACAATGAAAGTGAATTTATGAAAATGATTAAAATGTACTCACAATCGGATATTAAGTCCATTGAAGGGAACTTAATGAGTGATCTGAAGACCAAGGAATTTGACTGATCTCTGCCCATTCATGATCCTGTGACCAATATGGCAAATCTAGTAGCAAAGTTGAAGTTGATGGGAATGGAAGTGAGTGAGTCGTTTCTAGTATAGTTCATCATCAACTCACTTCCTCCCGAGTTTGGCATTTCCAGGTGAACTATAACACCATTATGCAAAAGTGGATTTTTCAAGAAATCAAGGCCATGTTGATTAAGGAGGAAAGGTAGTTGAAGAAGATGATGAAGCACTCCATTCATTTATTGACTCATGATGGAGCTACCCGCAACAAGACTAATCCAAGTAAAAAGGACATGAAAAATGGCAATGGCCCGATGAAGGTCAATGAATGCGGAATCCATAACAAAAAAACAAAAAGAAGTGTTATTTCGGTAAAAAGCATGGCCACTTCAAAAAGGATTGTCTGAAAAGAAAGAATTGGTTCTATAAGAAAGGTAATTATTATGTTTCTGTATATTTCGAATCAAATCTTGCTGAAATCCCTTATAATACCTGATGGTTGGATTCAGGTGAAACTACTCATGTGTCACATATTACGCAGGGATTCCTTTCCATCCGAACCATAGAAGGAACTGAAAAATTCCTGTATATGGGGAACAAAATGAAGGCACATATAAAGGGAATGGAGACTTACATATTGATCCTGGACACTGGTTGTCATTTAGATATAGAAAGTTGTCTCTATATTCCTGGATGTGCTAGGAATTTAGTTTCTATTGGAAAATTGGATGACTTAAGGTTTGATTTTAAGATTGGGAACTGTGTTTTTTCACTATGCAAATGGACATACTATTATGGTTCCAGTACTTTAATGGATGGATTATATCGTTTCAATCTTAATGTTAATTTTGTGGAATCTTTGTTTAATGTTGAGCACGTTGTTGGTGGTAAACGTAGTGCACGTAATGAGAGTTATGCTTATTTGTGGCATCAAAGACCTGGTCATGTATGCAAATAAAGGATAATGAGGTTAATGAAGAATATTACCTCCATTGGAATTCGATGACTGGGATATATGAGTGGATTGCATAAAAGGAAAGTAAACCAAACACATATCAAAGAATCTAGCCATAAGAAGCAGTCAACTCCTTGAGTTAATACAGATTGATATTGGTGGTCCCTTCGATGTTCCATCGACTATAAAAAAAAATGTGTTTAGCGACCACCAAATTTAGTTGGTAAATATGGAAAGTTGGTCGCTAAATGATAACTCTTTTTATGAAGAGTTATTTGTACCTTTTTCACTTGCGTTTTTGTGGTCTTTGAATATTTTGAGTTTATGTTTTTAGTATTTCAGTGTGATTTTGTGTAAAGTGTGTTTTATAAGAGTCTTTTGTGAGTTTTAATGTTTTGGAGTCGTTTAGAACTGTTTTTGGTAATTAATTAAGAGTTTCTGTGCAGGGCAGTTTTTGGAGAATCAGGTGCTGAACTGGAGACGTTGCTCTGGGATATGCTGTAGCAATTGTAGCTGAAGCTGATGGTGCACAAGGACAAAGGCTCAAAACATTCTCTTACACATTGAGTTGTCCTTAGCTGATGATGACAGTGTCCTACACGTGGGGCTGGTGTATGGTGCATGAAAGTCAGGGAACTGGGCCAAGGACACTTGTCCTAATCAGTTTATAGCCCAAAAAGGATGAGAGAGGAAAGGGCCTTGAGACAGGCTGGAAAAAGAACCCTAAAAGGGGGATAAGAAGGGGAGAGACGGAAGAGAATCTTCCCTACAAGAGCAAGGACAGAGCTGTGCCCCTTTCTCTCTCTCCTCCATTGTAATGGTTTCTTCTTCCATTTCTTATTTTTCTCCTTGTCTTTGTAAGCTCAATATGAGCTAAACCTCTTGTAGCTATGGGATGTTGAACTTGTAATGGATTTCTAGTGAATGTTATGTTATGCTTTGCTATTGCATTTTCTATAAATCTGATTTGGTTGTGTTTTAATTGAGCTTGATCATCTTAGTTAGAACTTGAGCTCACGACTGCTTGGAAAAGCTAAGTGTAGCAAAACTGTTTTATAGATAAGAGTAAAATCATTAATTGGAAAATTATGATGAAGAGTGATTTAGGAATGAACATTCTAACTCTTAGGCTAGCTGGAACGAGCTTAAGTGAGGCGTGAATGTAATTAATATGGACCTAGGAATAGGAGACGTATAGTGAAGTTCATCTCAGAACTGTTGGAAAACAAACTTTCATTTCCTGGAGCCAAATTGTCGTAGCATTGCAAACGCATAACTGAGCTAGACTGAAGTTGCAAGGGATACTTCCCCGTAGCTGTTTTACCCATTCTGTTAACAAATCCGTTTTTATTGCTCTAGCATTTATTTTTACCAAAACTGTCCTGGATACACACACACAAATTATTTGTTACTCTTTGTTAAACTTGATTAATAAAACCATTAATTCAAACTTGTTATTTGAATCACCATATAATCCTCGTGGGAACGATCTCTCTTACACTTTATTACTTGTTAAACGATTGTGTATACTTGCACAAGCTCATAAACCATTTTAATAGCAACAAGTTTTTGGCGCCGTTGCCGGGGATTTGTAATGGTGCTTAATTAACAAGTTTTAAGTTGATAGTTCTATTAGTTGAGACTACTGATCTGTGGAGTGTTTTGCTATAGCAACAGGTACTTTACTCTGTATGCATAGGCATAGCGCTCTTGAGTTCCACCTAGACCCAGAAATTGAAAGAACATTCAGAAGGTTGAACAGGCAGAACCAGGGCTTAGTCGAGTTGGGGAGATTGGTTCCTGATACCCTTGACTACTCCTCCGCTGCCACTAGTTCTAACAACTCTGAAATGGGTGATGAACCTAATAGCATGGCTTTAGCCAATGATAGAACCAGTTCTATCAGGGGTTATGCCCTGTTTGATCCGACAACAATGAACACAAGCATAGTGGTGCCCGAAATAACAGCTGGGCATTTTGAGTTCAAGCTTGTTATGTTCCAGATGCTGCAAGCAATTGGGCAGTACAGTGGTGCTGCAACCGAGGACCCTCATTTGCACCTAAAGCAGTTCCTAACTATGGCTAATAATTTCAGAAATCCAGGAGTCACTGACGATTCCTTCAGATTAAGACTGTTCCCATTTTCTTTGGCTGGCAAGGCTAAGAATTGGCTAAATTCTATGGAACCCAACTCTGTTAATACATGGAATAGGATGGCTGAGAAGTTTTTGACCAAATTATTTCCTCCCATGAAGAATGCGAAGCCGAGAAATGATATAACCTCCTTCAAGCAACTTGATGATGAGCCTTTATATGAAGCATGGGAGAGATTTAAGGAGCTTTTAAAGAGATGCCCCCATCACAGCATTCCAATATGCATTCAGATGGAGCACTTTTACAATGGAGTGTTGCCATCTGCAAGAATGATGCTTGATGCCTCTGCAGGAGGCACTCTTCTTAACAAGTCCTATAATGAAGCATATGAATTGATTGAAAGTATTGCTGCTAACAGTTATCAGGGGCCTACTACTAGGCTGACCTCTGGAAAGAGCACAACTGCTGTAGGAATGCATGAAGTGAGTGGCGTTACAGCACTTACTGCTCAGTTAGCTTCCTTAACTAACATGGTGAAAAACCTAGCGATTACAAACAAGAATAACCAGACATCTCAAGCAGCTGTGACTGAAGCAGTGGTAAATGAACAACAGGTGCACCAAGCTGAAACTGTTTCTTGTGTGTATTGTGGAGGAGAACATTTGTTTGAAGACTGTTTCAGCAATCATGCATCTGCTAATTATGTTAACTATAGGGACAACAAGGGAGATAAACCCTATTTCAATACCTACAATCCAGGGAACAGGCAACCTCAAAATTTTTCGTGGAATAACAATGCTAATGCTCCGCCATAGAACTCAAACTTTCCTGCCCGGTCCACAACTGCTCCCTCTGGATTCACAAGTCAGCAACCAAGGCCACAACAGCAAGCACAACCGGCAACTCAAGAAATGTCCCTGGAAGCTGTCTTAAAAGCATTCATGTCAGAAACTAAGGCACAGTTCCAGAATCAAGGAGTATCCATGAGGAACCTTGAGAATCAGGTAGGCCAGCTGGCCAATGCACTGAACAGCAGACCCAGTGGATCTCTGCCATCCTCTACTGAAACTCCTTCATCCTCAAGCTCTCAGGGTAAGGAGCACTGCAAAGCAATACAATTGAGATGTGGAACTGAGTTACCAGCCATGGTAGAGAAAAAGAGCAAAGTGCAAATTGAAGAAACTGAGACTATTCCAGCAACTGGTGAAAATGTTGAGAAAACAACTGATAGAACTGCTAAGAAGCCTGAAGCTGTTCCAGAAGTTGAACCCTTGCCTAAATTTAGTCCAGAAAGACCACCTCCCCCTTTTCCTCAAAGGTTGAGGAAAGTACAACAAGACAAGCAGTTTAGCAAGTTCATGGAGATTCTAAAGCAGTTGCACATCAATATACCTTTGGTTGAAGCTTTGCAGCAGATGCCTAACTATACCAAGTTCATGAAAGATGTGTTAACCAAGAGGAGAAGGCTGGGGGAGTTTGAAACAGTTGCCATGACAAAGGAATGCAGCCTGATGCTCCAAGCCAAAGTACCTCCTAAATTGAAAGACCCGGGAAGTTTCACCATTCCCTGTTCTATTGGAGATACCTACTATGGCAGAGCACTCTGTGAGTTAGGTGCTAGCATCAACTTAATGCCTATGTCGATTTTTAAACAATTGGGCATTGGGGATGCCAGGCCTACCAC
Organism: Ammopiptanthus mongolicus; assembly: GCA_039655645.1. Classification (NCBI taxonomy): domain Eukaryota; kingdom Viridiplantae; phylum Streptophyta; class Magnoliopsida; order Fabales; family Fabaceae; genus Ammopiptanthus; species Ammopiptanthus mongolicus. The sequence continues at coordinate 36,746,745 of CM077347.1, forward strand.
TGTGACAGTTCAACTAGCAGACAGGTCTATTGCATATCCAGAAGGAAAGATCGATGATGTACTGATAAAAGTAGATAAGTTTGCATTCCCAGTGGAGCAGATAGGGAAGTTCCTATTATTCTGGGTAGGCTCTTCCTTGCTACAGGAAGAACTCTCATTGATGTACAAAAGGGAGAGTTGCCCATGAGGGTTAATGATCAACATGTGACTTTCAATGTGTTCAATGCCTTAAGGTATCCTAAAGAAGGAGTGGAAGAATGTTCGTTTGTGCAGTCATTCGATGATCTGTTGCAACGACAGTTCCTGATAGGAAGAACAGAATTGAGTGATGATGAGTATGAATCAAGTACTGATGATCCCTTGTTGGAAGAACTTTCTGAAATAAAGGATTGCACTGCAAGGCAACCTATGTGGGCTAGAAAATTTGAATCATTGGAAGTCACTGATGAGACTTTCAAGGACAACATACCTTCAGTTGTGAAGCCACCTGTTTTGGAGCTAAAACAGCTCCCAGCTCATTTGAAATATGTTTATTTGGGAGCTATGGAAACCTTGCCTGTGATTATTTCATCTTTCCTAACTACTAATCAAGAGAACAGTTTGGTAGAAACCTTGAGACGACACAAGAAAGCAATCGGTTGGCAAATGGCAGATATCAAAGGCATTAGTCCTACTGTGTGTATGCATCGAATATTGCTAGAGCCTGAAGCCAAGAATACTGTAGAAAGCCAGAGGAGACTGAATCCTATCATGAAGGATGTGGTAAAGAAGGAGGTCATCAAATGGCTGGATGCTGGGATTATATATCCCATCTCTGACAGTGTGTGGGTAAGTCCAATCCAGTGTGTACCAAAGAAAGGGGGAATAACAGTTGTGGCTAACACAAAAAATGAACTAATCCCCACCAGAACAGTCACAGGATGGAGGATTTGTATGGATTATAGAAAATTGAATAAATCCACCAGAAAAGATCACTTTCCCTTGCCCTTTATTGATCAAATGTTGGATAGACTTTCTGGGAAAGAGTTCTACTGCTTTTTGGATGGATACTCGGGTTACAATCAAATTGCTGTAGCACCCGAAGATCAAGAAAAGACTACCTTTACTTGTCCCTATAGCACTTTTGCCTTTCGAAGGATACCTTTTGGCCTCTGTAATGCCCCAGCAACGTTCCAACGATGCATGATGGCCATATTCTCGGATGTTATTGAAAAATCTATGGAATTTTTTATGGATGACTTCTCAATGTTTGGAGAGTCATTCCAGGAATGCCTTGAAAATCTGGAACAGGTCTTCGATCGTTGTGAGGAAACTAATTTGGTGTTAAACTGGGAAAAATGTCACTTTATGGTTCAGGAAGGAATTGTGTTGGGTCACAAGATGTCTAAGAAGGGTAAGGAGGTAGACAAAGCCAAAATAGAGGTCATTGAAAAGCTGCCACCACCTACCTCAGTTAAAGGAGTGAGAAGTTTCTTAGGACATGCTGGTTTCTATAGAAGATTCATTAAAGATTTCTCCAAAATCTCCAAGCCTCTATGCCAGTTGCTAGAGCATGATAGAATCTTTGATTTTGCTCCAACCTGTTTGGAAGCATTTGAAATTCTGAAGAAGGCCCTAATTACTGCACCGGTCATAACTGCTCCCGATTGGTCTATGCCATTTGAGTTGATGTGTGATGCTAGTGACTTCGCAGTGGGAGCAGTTCTGGGCCAAAGGAAGGATAAGGTGTTTCACTCTATATATTATGCCAGCAAAACATTGGTCGAAGCTCAATTGAACTATACCACTACTGAGAAAGAGTTGTTGGCCGTTGTGTTTGCCTTTGACAAGTTCAGACCCTACCTTGTTGGAACAAAGGTGATTGTCTATACTGATCATGCTGCCATCAAATACTTAATTGCCAAGAAAGATGCAAAGCCAAGACTGATTAGGTGGGTGCTCTTGTTGCAAGAGTTCGACTTGGAAATTAGGGATAAGAAGGGAGTTGAGAATCAGGTGGCAGACCATTTGTCAAGACTGTCTGAGGGGAATAAAGCCACAAAGAATTCTGAGATCAAAGAACTGTTCCCTGATGAGCAGTTGCTGTCCATGGAAGATGCTGCAACACCATGGTATGCTGACCTAGTGAACTACCTGGCCAGTGGAATTGTCCCTACAGATTTCAGTCCACAACAAAGAAAAAGGTTCTTCCATCAGGCAAAGCAGTTCTGCTGGGACGAGCCATACTTGTATAAGCACTGTGCTGACAATTTGCTTAGAAGGCGTGTAGCAGAAACAGAAGTCCCGGCTATTCTCTTACATTGTCATTCATCCCCATGTGGGGGACATTTTGGAGGAATGAGGACGGCTGCCAAAGTCCTCCAGGCCGGGTACTTTTGGCCTACATTATTTAAAGATGCCTACTATTTTGCCAAGGGCTGCGACAGATGCCAAAGGGTGGGAAATATTTCAGATAGACACGAGATGCCCCTCAATTCCATCTTGGAAGTAGAGTTATTTGATGTGTGGGGCATAGACTTCATGGGTCCCTTCCCCCCTTCCTTTGGAAATTTATATATTCTAGTGGCTGTAAACTACGTGTCAAAATGGGTGGAAGCTGTAGCTCTCCCTACAAATGATGCTAGATCTGTTATGAAGTTTGTTCAAAAGCATATTTTTACAAGATTTGGCACACCAAGGGCATTTATCAGTGATGAAGGTACACACTTCTGCAACAAGCTCTTTGATGGAGCCCTCACAAAATATGGGGTGAGACATAGAGTGGCTACAGCATACCATCCACAGACAAATGGGCAGGCAGAGCTATCCAGTAGGGAAATAAAAAGAATTTTGGAAAAAGTGGTGAATCCAACTAGAAAAGATTGGTCCCTGCACTTGGAAAATGCTCTTTGGGCATATAGGACTGCCTACAAGACCCCCTTAGGAATGTCACCCTATAGGTTGGTCTATGGAAAGGCATGCCATTTGTTCATTGAGCTGCAGCATAAAGCCTTCTGGGCAGTAAAAAAAACTAAATCTTGAGCTAGCCCAGGCTGGGGCAGCTCGAATGCTGCAGCTCAATGAGCTTGAAGAACATAGGATGTTTTCTTATGAGGGGGCAGAACTCTACAAGGCCAAGACAAAAGCTTGGCATGATCGAAAGATCCAGAAGAGAGACTTTGCACCAGGAGAGCAAGTATTGCTCTTTAATTCCAGACTGAAGCTGTTTCCAGGAAAACTCAAATCTAGATGATCTGGACCCTTCACAATAGTTCAAGCCCACTCTCATGGGGCCATGGAACTGCTTGACGCAGCCTCTGGTAGGACCTTCAAGGTAAACGGACAAAGGGTCAAACATTACTGGGGTGAGCCATTTGCTAAGGCACAGACCACCACAGTAATGGCTGATCCTTGAATGTTCAACATGCACTGAGTCAGGCTGAGGACTTATAAACCAAGCGCTACTGGGAAACAGCCCAGCAATTTTTTATTTTCTTTAATTTTAGATGTTATTTTGTTTTTGTTTTTTTTTTTTTCATTTTCTTTAGCACTAACTCAGTAAGCAGAACACAAAGAAATTGGAGATGTGGCTGAAGGTGGTAAAATTGTCTCAGTGGTGCCGTGATTGTATATTGGGTTGAAAAAGGTTGGGGGCCCATGTAGCTGATTCGGGATTGTGTTGGGTTTTGGGGGAAGAAGTCATGTCAAGCTAAAACCAGGTACAACAACTCCAAAAAGGTTAGAGGGGAACCCTCAGACCACTGATTCTTTCTTAGTATTCGCGCTTCTCCCTAGCCACACACTCCCAACCACCCGCATCAATCACCACACTCTCCCATCAAATCTCTTCATAAAGCCCCCACCTTCCCCTTCCTTCCCACACGCAACCCACTGCCTCCACTACCCGAACCCTAACGCCTTCAGTCCTCCCCCAAATCTCTTCCTTTTCCCTACCTTCATCTCTTCCCCTTATCTTCGCCCAACCATGCCTCGCATCAAGCATACCGCTATGAAGAAGAGCAAACCCACCGCAAGTGATGAGTCTGAGGGGTATGAAGTGTTTGTTGATGCCGAAGCTGCAGCTCGGTACATTAATGTTACTGCGCTCAGAGAACCTCATGCAGAGAAAGGTTTCACCATCTCCACCAAGGCTTCTTATGGCCTCCCTGCCGAAATTGCTGTAGTGATTGACCAGCACAAGTGGAAACGTTTTGCTGGCCACCCAACTGGGTTCTGCACATCTTTTGTTCGCGAGTTCTATGCGAACATTGGAGGTGCCGAACAAACCCACTCCATGGTAAGAGGGTGCAAGGTCAGTTTCTCTGCTAAGACCATCAACTTAAATCTGAACCTGGCTGAAGAGGACGATGAGTACCAACCTTTCCTGACAAAGGCCACTGTAAAGCAACTAACTGATATGAAGGACGCTGTGACGGTCCCAGGGACGAAATGGCTCCCAACTTCCGGAAATCAGCTGAAAATAGCAAGGTCTGCGTTGCAACCCTTCGCCAAGGTTTGGTATCACTTCCTTAGGCATAAGCTCTCCCCCACTGCGCACACGGAAACTGTTAAGAAGGAACGTTTGGTGCTCCTTTATTGCATCATGGAGGGAAAGAAAATAAATGTGGGGAGGTTGATACAGAAGGAGATCTCCACTTGTGCCACGAGCACGAAAGGCCAATTGGTTTTCCTCTGCTTTATCACTGACCTATGCAAGTGATGTGGCGTCGAGCTTCGAAAAGGGGAAGTGGAGGAGAGAAACGCAGGAAGCATTGATATTGCCTTAATCAATCGATTTATACCCAACTCGGCTAAAGCAACTCAGGCCAAAGACCAAGAGCGGATTATGGAACCAGGGGAGCCCTCAAATCAGCAGGACCGCTCTGCAGGGCTAGAACAAAAGGTGGAATCACTGACTCAAATGCTGCAGCAACAAATGCTACAGCAGCAGTTATATTGACAATTTGCCCTGGATCAGTTTAAATGGCAGCAACGGGTGCTGGAGCTTAACAAATGGAAGAAGGTGCACCCCATTCCACAGTTTCCCATCAATATTCTACTTGATCTGCATCACACCCCTGGACAGCATAATAGTCCAAGTGCCACAGCAGTCCCAGATGACTTGGACTCTTCTGACTGGATGCCACCAGATCCTTCACAACAGCAACAACCCACCACCACCACCACTGAAGATATCAGCCGTAACAAGAGAAAGAGAAGTGCAAGCCCCTTGCTGGACTTGGGGGCTGAGACTGAAGCAGAGCCTGAAGAAACTGAGCCCGAAGCAACAACAACAACCCCTACCCCCTCTCGCGCTCCTAAGAAGAAAATTCCAGCCACCCCTCTTCGAGATGTGATCACCAAAATAGCCGCTGATTACCCTGCCTCTGATGAGGATGAGGAGGACAATGTACCTCTTGCCACAAGAAAGAATAGGCTGCCTAAACACAGTGCTGTCAAGGGCAAGGGTCACCAGCCGTCTACGGCAGAGAGTGAGGGGGCAGGGGGAAGTGCAGAGGATACAGTAGCCTCAGCCACTGATGAAGAAAACCACGAAGACTTGGTTTTTGTGAAAGAAGTGGGGACTTCAACCCCCACAAGCAAGAAGACCACTACTGCAACAGGGAGCAGGAAGAGCTCCCGCATCAGTAAGTTGAGCACTTGAGCACATCACAGCCGGTTGCTGCAACCTGTTGCAGCAACCCTATCAGGAGTTTCCTTGTTTCCTTTTTTTTTTTTTTTGGTTATTTCTTCTGGTTTGTGGTTTAAGTTGTTGTTGCTGTTTTATTTTGTTCAACTTGTAGCATGAAGTTGCCATTTTTGTCAGCTTAACATCCTGTATGTTTTACTCCACCCTGTGCTCAACCATCCCCATCCTGGGGTTTTGCTTAATGCCGCTTGTCTGTTTTAATATTTCACTAGTGCATCTCTATGGCAATTTTGGCTTCATTGTTGTCTTTCTAGCTTGTGTGATTGGATTTAATTGTTTGAAACTCGAGGCACATGCTTTAGCAATTCTGATCTACCTTGTGAGCTTTTGGGCCAAAACAGTTTTATCTTGCTTTCTCTGTGAATACCATTCTTACGCATAATTCTCTGATTTTGCCTTGCTGCTTTCATACGTGTCCACATCTCTGCTGTACACACTTTTGCTAGAGGCACATTTTGTGTTCTTGAGCCTAGTATTGCCTAAATAGCCTACCCTTGGATACTACCTTTGTGTGCACCCCTTTGAGCCTGCAAGCCCTTTGTTTCTAATGAACCCACATTACAAGCCATATCCTGAAAAACCAATGTCCTAACTAGTTGGAGTGGCTGGTGTGCTTCCTGTGTTTACCTGCTGTAACATAAGTTTGGGGGTGCTCGAGGGCTAGCATAGTTTTAGGTTTGGGGGTGCCATGCAGTTGTTATGTGACAGAATATCAGAAATTGAACTGTTGCTGGTAAAAAGCAATGGTTTGCTGTGGTTTGTTTAAAAAAAAAAAAAAACAGCAGAGCAGTTGCAAGGAAAAATGCTAAAATGTTGCAACAACTGCTCTGAGGGTACAAAGGAGGAAACCGAATTCAAAGAGGTGTAAAAAAGGGAAAGGAATCAAACAAAATGAAAAAGATCAAAAAGTCCTCCCTAACTTGTATGAGCCGGGCCATGAAAGAAATAGTTGTGAAGCAAAAAGAGGAAGCATACCTAAGCTCCATCTAGTGTAGCCACCTTCCCAGAACTGTTCCTACCTGAACCCAAGCCCCATTACAACCAAATAAAGTCCTCTAGCAGTGTGCAATTTTGATTGTGAGTGGTGTGTTTAGAAGCTTGTCAAGGTCATGTTTGAGTATGCATTTGAATGATGATTGAGAGTACCTATCTTAGCTTGAGAGGAGAGGAAGAATACACAGTTATGAGAGTTTAGTGCTGTAGCATGTTGCTGAGAGTTGAAAATGAGGACAGCCATGAATGCTTGCTTGATTGAACTTCATGATTGTTGATGCATTGTCACGTATGCCTTGTGAAGAAATTGGTTTGCAAAGAAGAAAGTTTTGTGTTTGAGCTAATTTGAGCACATGTGTCGAGGTTTAGAAAAATTTGTGTCTTTTCTTTTTAGTTTCTTTTGTTTCCATTACTTGAGGACAAGCAATGATTCAAGTTTGGGGGTGTGATAACTCTTTTTATGAAGAGTTATTTGTACTTTTTTCACTTGCGTTTTTGTGGTCTTTGAATATTTTGAGTTTATGTTTTTAGTATTTTAGTGTGATTTTGTGTAAAGTGTGTTTTATAAAAGTCTTTTGTGAGTTTTAATGTTTTGGTGTCATTTAGAACTGTTTTTGGTAATTAATTAAGAGTTTCTGTGCAGGGCAGTTTTTGGAGAATCAGGTGCTGAACTGGAGACGTTGCTCTGGGATATGCTGTAGCAATTGTAGCTGAAGCTGACGATGCACAAGGACAAAGGCTCAAAACATTCTCTTACACATTGAGTTGTCCTTAACTGATGAGGACAGTGTCCTACATGTGGGGCTGGTGTTTGGTGCATTAAAGTCAGGGAACTGGGCCAAGGACACTTGTCCTAATCAGTTTATAGCCCAAAAAGGATGAGAGAGGAAAGGGCCTTGAGACAGGCTGGAAAAAGAACCCTAAAGGGGGACAAGAAGGGGAGAGACAGAAGAGAATCTTCCCTACAGGAGCAAGGACAGAGCTGCGCCCCTTTCTCTCTCTCCTCCATTGTAATGGCTTCTTCTTCCATTTCTTATTTTTCTCCTTGTCTTTGTAAGCTCAATATGAGCTAAACCTCTTGTAGCTATGGGATGTTGAACTTGTAATGGATTTCTAGTGAATGTTATGTTATGCTTTGCTATTGCATTTTCTATAAATCTGATATGGTTGTGTTTTAATTGAGCTTGATCATCTTAGTTAGAACTTGAGCTCACGGCTGCTTGGAAAAGCTAAGTGTAGCAGAACTGTTTTATAGATAAGAGTAAATCATTAATTGGAAAATTATGATGAAGAGTGATTTAGGAATGAACATTCTAACTCTTAGGCTAGCTGGAACGAGCTTAAGTGAGGCGTGAATGTAATTAATATGGACCTAGGAATAGGAGACGTATAGTGAAGTTCATCTCAGAACTGTTGGAAAACAAACTTTCATTTCCTGGAGCCAAATTGCCGTAGCATTGCAAACGCATAACTAAGCTAGACTGAAGTTGCAAGGGATACTTCCCCGTAGCTGTTTTACCCATTCTGTTAACAAATCCGTTTTTATTGCTCGAGCATTTATTTTTACCAAAACTGTCCTGGATACACACACACAAATTATTTGTTACTCTTTGTTAAACTTGATTAATAGAACCATTAATTCAAACTTGTTACTTGAATCACCATATAATCCTCGTGGGAACGATCTCTCTTACACTTTATTACTAAACCATTTAGCGATCGATTTAGTGACCACTAAACGTGGTAGCAAATTGCCTAGTCTCTAAATCGTTTGGTGGTTGCTAAATCGGCCATAAACCATTTAGCGACCGAATTTCCATATTTAGCGACCGAATTTCATATTTAGCGACCAATAAAGTGTGATCGCTAAATGCTTGGTCGCTAAAATACCTTTTTTGCAGTGATCTTGGGGTGGTGAAAAGTATTTTATTACCTTTATCGATGACTTCTCACATTATTGTTATTTACACTTGGTACATGACAAATCTCAATCAATGGACATCATAGAGATGTTTACTATTGAGGTGGAAAGACGTCTAGATAGAGAAGTGAAAGCTATGAAGTCTCATAAAGGTAGTGAATATTATGGTAAATTTGATGAAAACGGACAACGTCCGGGTCTATTTGCTAATAATTTTGAAAGTCGACACATATGTGCACTATATACTATGCCTGGTACAACGCAACAGAATGGTGTAGCAAAAAGGTGGGATTGTACTCTTATGGATATGTTTGGGGGTATGTTAAATAATTGCAGTAGTGTACCTTTATCATTATGGATGCATGCATTAAAGATCGTTGTGCATTTGCTTAACATGCTTCACAGTAAGGCAGTTACTAAGACTCCTATGAACTGTGGATGGGAAGAAAACCCATTTTAAGGCACCTTCACATTTGGGGTTGCCCAACAAAGATAAAAGTGTATAATCCACATGGAAAGAAGCTTGATGCAAAAACTGTTAGTGGTTACTTCATTAGCTATCCATAAAAATCAAAAGGTTGCAGATTTTACTGTCCTGGCCATGGTAAGAGAATAAAAGAGTCTGGTAATGCTCGGTTCATTTTTTAATGGCAAATGCAGTGGGAGTGAGGAATCATAAAAGGTGGATATTAGAGAAACTCATGGTGAATCTCCTTCACCTAATGCTTCTCCTCAGGTTGTTGGTGTTCTTGTTGTATACAGTCACACAACATACTGAGACAACAAAATAATATTCAAAACCCACAAATGAACGTATAAAGAATGAACCAGCTAACAATTTGAAATTCACAGATGAGCAAGTGTTAGATGAACCACAAGAAATAATATTAAGGAGGTTTGAAAGGCAAAGATGACCGACTATTTCAAATGATTATAGTGTATATACACTTGAACATGAATGTGACTTTAGCATTAATGAAGATCATCTCCTTCAAACAAGCCATGGAAAGTGACAATTCTGAAAAATGACTCAATGCTATGAAAGAAGAGTTGAAATCTATGGAAGACAATAAAGTATAGGAGCTAGTTGAGTTGCCTAAAGGTTCAAAAGGAGTCAGTTGTAAATGGGTCTTTAAGACTAAACGTGAATCGAAAGGCAACATCGAAAGGTATAAAGCTATACTTGTTGCCAAAGGATAAACTTAAAGGATGACATTAAAATAAATAGACATTTTCTCCAGTTTTAAAGAAGCACTCTTTAAGGATTGTTTTGGCTTTTGTGGCTCATTATGATTTAGAGCTTTACCAGATGGACGTAAACATTGTTTTCTGAATGGTGACATAGAATAAGAAGTTTATACGGACTAGCCTGAAGGGTTTTCAATCACAGGAAAAGAAAATAGGGTGTGTAAATTAAAGAAGTCTAGTCACTAAGTATTTTAAGTTTTAGTTAGTAGCCTACACCATCTTGGTTCCCTGTGTGGGCAGGAGGTTTGTGTGCACCCGATGGGGGTAGAGCTCCTGATCAAAACTCCAAGGTTGGACTCTGAGATGTCAGAAGATGGTTGTGTTGGGGCTCGAGGTTGAACATGACATACAAGTTACATTGCATAGACTTGAATGTGTTCATTCCATGGGAGTGTTAGCATGAATGAGTTACGGCATGATCATTGCATGAATACACGTGTTGGAGCGTCTGTTATCAGCAAGGGTTGACACATCCAAAGTTTGGTCCTACTAAATTGTACATATTATTCATCTATGTTGAGTCATACATTCTCTGTTGTAAAAGTAGTGTCTAATATAATTTTATGTGTTCTGTTGGATGTATGTTTATGGTGACGTCTTCCGCATGATTAAGTGATGTGGTGTACCCTAAGTACCGTTTTAAGTGTTTGTTCAATTGTTGTAAGTGTCGGGATGATAATTTACATGACTAACATCGGTTATGCTAAGAAAGGCAAATAAAAATGAATTTCAACAAGGGTTAGGCTTAGGGACGTTACATTTCTGACTCTTCTATGACACTGGTTCTCCAGCCAAGAAGAAGATATACCCAAATGAGGATTTCCTTAAGTCCATACATCCAGCATACTTTGGATTCGAGTAGCCAACCACTTCAAGGTGATCTGACCTTATATATGTGAGCATGTAATCTTTGGTTCCTTGAAAATACCTAAGAACCTTCTTTGCAACCTTCCAGTGCTCTATTCCGGGATTACTTTGATATCGGCCTAACATTCCAACAAAAAAGTTGATATCTGGCCAAGTGCACGTTTCAGCATACATCAAACTACCAACCATTAATGCATAAGGAATAGACTCCGATTTTTTTTGTTCCAAATCATCTTTAAGACATTTTTTTCCACTAAATTTGTCCTCTTTCCGAATTGGAACTATCCATGTGGAGCATTTTGCCATTCCAAATCTCTCTAACACTTTATTGATATATCCCTTTTGAGAGTATCCCAACAGTCCTTGTGATCTATAACAGGGTATTTCTATTCCTGTGACATAGGATGTCTCACCCATATCTTTCATTTCGAAGTTGTTAGAGAAAAAAAATTTTACATTGTGTACCAAAGCAACTTTATTAGTAGGAAGAAGAATACTGTCAACATATAAGACTGAAATAATGAACTTGCTCCAACTAACCTTCATATAGATACACCGAACAACAATGTTCTCTACAAAACCATTTGACGATATGGTATCGTTGAACTTAAGATATCATTATCAGGTTAGGGATGAGGAGTTTCGGTGCAAGAGCACGGTTTGTAACATCCCTGTTTTCTGAAACCCAAGTTAAGGTGGATAACCTTGATCGGGTGTTTGTATGGTTATGTGAATGTTTATGTGCTAGTTTGACACCTAGTTGGAAGTTTAGGAATAGGCTTGCACTAGGTTGGAAGTGCTTAAGGCGTAACACGAGAAACTGGGGAAGTCAGAAGGCTGGAAGTCCTTTCCCAGCTGAGCAGCACACTCAAGCGTGGGAGGACTCCACGCTCAAGCGTGGCAACGCTTGGACATAGGGAGTTGGCACGCTCAAGCGTGCTAAGTGCGTTGTGCCAGCTGTTCTGAGTTTAGACGCGTGTGAGACATGTGTCAGGCCAAGGAGAGGGCGGAGTGGACGAGGTTCCACGCTCAAGCGTGGGGAGAGCCTATGCCAGAGCATGGGAACGATCAAGCGTGCAGCTGCTCCACACTAAAGCATGGACATCAGGGACCATAAGTGGTGTTTCCACTTTCATTTCCACACTTGCATGAAATTCACCCATAATTCTGGGTTCTTTTGCTGAGAGAGAAAGCTTGAGAGTTCTTGGAGAAAAAAGATCAAGGTTGAAGGTGATTGGAGCATCGGATCGTCATTCCGACTACACCATTGTGATCAGGGCTTCGAGTACTACGAGTTCCATAGATTGGTTTCTCGATTTATCGAAGGTAAGCTCGAATCTCTAACATGTCAACCTTCGTGTTCTTCGTGTTCTTCGAGCTTTTTTGGTATTGCCCTAGGGTTAACAATATTGTTTATACGTTGTTTCCATGATTAGGACAAAGTTCGAGGTCGCAAAAGTACTAGTGGTGAAGGAGGCAGCCGCGGTGGTTGTGGCGGAGCTGCGTGGTGGTGGTTGTGGTGTTGGTGTGATCGTGGTTGAGTTCGTGATCATTGCATCAATCGCTCTGAGGTGAGGGAAAGAATTACACTCATCAGAGAGGCAAGAGTAGATTAGAATACATTGATGTGGGTAGGGGATCCTAAACCCTACTAGTGGTTGAGTAATCGACAACACCTAAGTCCACATTGGCAACTACCGAAAAACGGTGTCGATGTAGGCTTAGGCATTGTAGGTTTATCACCGTAGGTTGATACTATGTTGATCGAGGTCGTATGCTTAACATGCTTATATGCCTGTTATGCTGTATTTGTGAAGACGTGTTTTACCATGCTTGTGATAATATGCTTTATCGTCCTATTTGGTAATGCTATGGTATATGCTTTATTGCCTCATTCGATGATATGATGACAATATGCTGTGAGATAAAATGATATGCCATGCGTGACTGTTGATCTGCCTAGAACTAAGAGATGATTATTGTGAATTGGGTAATGTGTGAGATAAGATCATTTGGTGGAAATAAGCTACTGCACTCAACCTGGTGAAATGATTGAGGACTATGGATAGTCATGAACATTCTGCATGGTAGGGAGTGTTGGTGATTAGTGTGTCAGGTGATAAGGTTGAGTTGCTAGGCGATCGATTGGAATGAGTCGTGAGGATTCATGCTAGTTTGCATCGTGTGGTGATGTCACAGCCACGTAGATTTGGGATTACGCGAGGTCAAACCGGAACTACAGATAGATGCTTGGTAGGTCTACTGTGAGCTTCTGAGATCTCTGATACGCCTTCCGACACCGGGACAGCTATTCCTATCGGGAATGGGGAATAGTGTCACCCTGCTTGGTAGGGGGTGAGCATCCTGCTTGGTAGGGGATGTAATGTACCCGTGGGTGTAACGGAACTTGCTGCTCGGATGACGTTTGACTTTCATCCTGCTTGGTAGGGGATGAGTATCCTGCATGGTAGGGGATACGTTGTGACATAGGAATGTGGTCGCGTCTTCATGTAAGGTCTAGGTGCATGAGAGTGTGAGATGAGTAGTTAAGCTCAATAAACCCCGAGGATGGTTTTTGGTGATGATTGTGTGTGTGGTTGTGCTATTAATGTATTTGCTTTACCTTTATCTCTATCTGTGATGAGATGCAATTCGTATCCCCTTGTTATTCCTATATTGTATGTACTCTTATTATGGTAAGAAGATCTGGTAGCGAAGCCAGATGAGGAAGGGCTGGATGGCACTCTGTACGAGCCTGATGCTGGTGGGAGAGCCATAGACCCCAACCTTAGGAGGTTCTAGTTGGCTGTACAACGAGCACAAGTGAGGAGTACCCACTCTCCAGATTGAAGAGAGCGCGTTAGTGTATTAAGCGTATATGGCCAGTGAGTCTTTTTCTTTTGATGTATTTTGGGTGAGGAGAGGAAGTCGTCTGTACTCCTTTACACCATGTTTTCTTCCTGAAGTTTGTGCACTCTGATAAAGATGTATACATATATACAGTATGTGTGAATGTTTAAAGTTTTGAATACTCTCGTATGTTTAATAAGCGTGCTGACGGTTATATCGTAATCAGGATTAGTTAACTAGGCTCTTTAATGTGGCAAGGGGACGTCTAACGGTTGGCAAGCAAAACCGGGTTGCGGATGCTAAAGTTCCTCCGTACACAAGTGGCTCTATCTCTACTAGACGATGGACCCCGTGCAATGCACGGATAAATAATGTTTAAAGAATATAATTATGTCTTATTTGGAAAGATAAATTTTATTTGTAAATTTACAATAATAACAAAATAAAAATTACTGACAATTTAATATTTTGTTATAATTGAAAGTGTTAATAAAATTAATCATTCTTGTGATATAAAGAAATACTTTCAAAATTTAACTTAAAACATCAATAAATTTAATTGCAAAAACCCGCATGAATTCCTAAAAAAACATACTTTACTTTTATATTAGTTTTATTTAACTACTTTAAGATTTTAAAAAAATATTAATAATAGTTATTATGAATTTACCATATTGTCCCTTACAAATAATTATTATTGAATTTACCAAGTTGCTCCTAAGTTAATCTACAAAATACCCCTAGTTAACCCTAGACTACTTTTCTTTTATATATAAAGATTCTTGTTCATTGGGATAGGATGGTAAGTAAAAATCTATTTAAATTTATGTTCAAGTTTATTGCACTCTTTTTATTATTAAAAATGTTAAGTGCTACTTTTATATATGTAGGCCAAATATAGGAACATCCCTCAGGGCATAAGAGGTTGTGGAAAGGACCAAGAAGACCAAGCACAGGGAGTTGGTCAACAAGAAGGCCAAGGACATTGTTGTAAGTAATCTTTAATTATGTTCGAGGCCTCTAGTCAGGGGCAGCACTTTGTGGTCTCTAGCAACGACATCATTTTAGAGGTGGTTGGAGGTCGGAACAAGAAGGGCCATGTGGCCAGCTGGGGAATGAGCTCGTGATCTCATCAACGCCACGTACTCAGTCCGACCCTGGCCTAACCTCAGACTATCGGGAGGTCATCGCCAGCTCACGACGAAGGACAATGTGATCCGAGCAATATTGGGTCAGTTGCACGAGGAGGGGAGTCAGCTTCGACAACTTTTATATTACATAACAAAAGGAGGTTCTAGCTGTACACATGTCATTCTAGGAGCTTGCTCTTTCCCGCTCAATTTTTTTCGGAAGATCCAACACCTAGGATTCCAGTCGAGTAGTTCGGGTTCCGGTGGTCAGGACGATGAAGATAGCACCATCCAACCTAGCGATGATGGCCATAACGATGATGGTCAGGACCATGCAGATGGCACCACCAACACATTGATTTTTTAGGATACATTTTATTATTTATATTCAATTATTGGATTTTATGATATTTCTATTTATATAATTTATTTAAATTTTATATCATTTTATCTCCACTGTAATTTTAAAAAATAAACGTAAATTTAGAATAAAAAATTAATAAATTTAGGGACCGAGTATATTCGGTCGCTAAATTGGTGATAATGTAATTTAGCTACTAAATATATTCGGTCGCCAAATTGGTGACATTGCTACCCTAACCCTAGCCTTACCTCGGACTATCGGAAGGTCATCGTCTGCTTATGGCGAAGGACAATATGATCCGAGCAATGCAGGGTCAGTTGCACAAGCAGGGGAGTCAACTTCGAAAATTTTTATATTATATAACAAAAGGAGGTTCTAGTTGTACACATGTCATTCTGGGAGCTTGCTCTTTCCCGCTCAAAATTTTTTGGAGGATCCGGCACCTAGGATTCCAGCTGAGTGGTTCATGTTCAGGTGGACAGGACAATGAAGATGGCACCATCTAGGCTCCAACCTAGTGATGATGGCCAGGACCATGCAGATGGCACCCCCAACACATTGATTTTTTTAGGAGATAAATTTATTGTATTACATTTTTTATTCTTTTCAGATTAAATAATGTATTAAATTCTTGGATATTTTGAATTTATTTTATCATTTATATTCTATTATTTGATTTGATGATATTTCTATTCATATAATTTATTTAAATTTTATATCATTTTATCTCAATTGTAATTTTAAAAAAATAAACATAAATTTAAAAAAATAAATGAATAAATGTAGTCACCGGATATATTTGATCGCTAAATTGGTGACAATGTAATTTAGCGACCGGATATATTTGGTCACCTAATTGGTGACATTGCTAATTAGCGACCGAATATATTTGGTCGCTAATGGTATAGAAGCGATTGCTAATTTGGTCACCAGAACATGTGACGGAGACCAAGTTAGCGACCTTATATTTTATATTTAGTGACCAAATAATTTCATCACTATCAGGGACCACAGATGAATCGGTCGCTAAATCAATTACCGACCATTGTTGTGGCAACCGCCATTGTTCGATCGTTATTTCAGTCACTAACTTATTTAGCGATTGAAGTTATACAATTAGGGACCAATTTCTATCGCCAAAGGCTTGTTTTTTCTTCTAATGTTTACCCTTGATTTAATAAAAAATGCATCATGATAATCATCCACTAAAATTTAATAGGAAATACATCCTTATTTGTTCACTTTAAAGACAAATTCACTTCAAAGTATAATATTAATTTAATTTATTAAATTATCTAAGAGTAAATATATTTTTATTAAGAGGAGGGATCCATTGGCATCGGTGTAAGTTATTTTTCACTTACATCCACTCTTTGCCTTTGATTTTATTCTCATCGGACGGTGTATTATGATTTTAACTTTAGTAAAAGTTTATACCATTGTATCAAAAAAAATCAACGGTTGAGAGTGGGTGTGT
The DNA here is from genome assembly GCA_039655645.1 of Ammopiptanthus mongolicus. Lineage (NCBI taxonomy): Eukaryota > Viridiplantae > Streptophyta > Magnoliopsida > Fabales > Fabaceae > Ammopiptanthus > Ammopiptanthus mongolicus. Next base: position 36,763,284 of record CM077347.1, read on the forward strand.
AAGTGATTAAATAACTTACACCTAAGTTATTTTTCACTTACAGCCACTCCTATCCTTTGATTTTATTCTTAGAGTATTATGATTTTAACTTTAGCAATAATTTACATTGGATGAAAATAAAACCAACAATTAAGAGTGGGTGTAAGTGAAAAGTAACTTAAACCGTTGAATAAATAAACTCACTTTTAGAATAAAATTCTCCTTCCTTTTAAATTCTTAATTCACATACTAACTTTTTTTTTCAAGTTACTAAATAATAATTGGGCTCCACTGAAACTTTTCTCTAAATGGATTATCGAATCCCTGAAACCTTCTATGATACAATCGTTACCTTTTTTCTCTAAGATAATAATTGGTTATGAATTTAACTGATATGTATTGGTAGTATAAAAAAAATTTACACTATGAACCAATCATAAATTATCATATTATTAAAAAAAATTAACTCTTATCATAATTATCTTAAAAATCATACATAGAATAATTGTGATTGATTAACAGTTAACAAACTTTACACTGAAAGTATATCAAAATTAAACTCACTAGTTATTGCACGATTTTCGTATGCTTGATAATCGTAAGTACAAAACACATTGCTAGCTTTTTCAAAGGGGAATTATATGGTACTTCCTCTCTCTTTCTTTTTAAGCTACCGACCTCTTTTGAGATTTAGTCTAATTATATCGATCATCCCTTTAATTTCTAAAGTTACATTCATAATCTCTTTAAGAGAGGTCAATGTAATTTCAATGTCACCCTCAGACGGATCTAGAACAAAGCATGTATGGATGCTGACCCCACTCATACATATATTTTGTAATATATATTCGGCTGCTAAAGTCAAATTTGAAGGATAAGGATTTGGAGCAAGCTCTTTAAATTTAGGCAAAATAGGTTGATTGGTCCTATACATTTATTTAAATTTTCACATCGATCCCATAAGTTTTATTTTTTTCAAATTGGTCATATACGTTATGTTTCGTTTTCACGTTAGTCCTTTCCGACCTTACAGCGTCAAATCAAAAGTCATGTGCCGCACTAATATAATGCCACATTAGGTCAAAACTAATAGCGTTAGGTCGAAATTGACGAAAATGACTAATGTGAAAACGGAATATAACGTGTAAAATCAATTTGGAAAAAATAAAACTTCTAAGACCGATATGAAAATTTAAATAAACGTATAGGGCCAATCAACCTATTTTGTCTTAAACTTACTATTGAAGTCAAATGAAAAATGCATCATGATATTCAACCACTAAAATTTAATAGGAAATGCATTCTTATTTACTCACTTTAAAGTCAAATTCACTTCAAAATATAATATTAATTTAATTTATTACATGATCTAAAAAGTAAATATATTTTTATTTATTCATTTTATAAATAAACTTATTTTTAGAATAGCATTCTCCTTTCTTTTCAATTATTAATTAACATACTAACCTTTTTTTTTCAAGCTACTAAATAATAGTTGGGCTCCACTCAAACTTTTTTCTAAATGGATTATCGAATCTCTAGAACCTTCTCTGAAACAATCATTATCTTTTTTTTTCTAAGATAATGATTAGTTATGGATTTAATTCGTAAGCACTATCAGTGCAAAAAAAATTACATTTTTAATCAACTATAAGTTATCATATCATTAAAAATATATGACTGTTATCATAATTACCTTAAAAGTTATATGTAGGATGATTTGTGACCGATTGACAATTAACAAACTTTACACTTAGAGTATATCAAAATTAAACTCATTACTTATTGCACAATTTTCATATGCTTGATAATCGTAACTACAAAACACATTGCTGGCTCTTTAAAAGGGGAATTATATGGTACTTACTCTCTCTCTCTTAGGGATGACATTTAGACCCTATCCGTTAGGTACCCGCAAAAAATACCCACGATGGGTAGGGTGAATACCCATTGCCATCCCTACTCCCTCCCTCCCCCTCTCCCTCTCTTTAAGTTACCGACCTCTTTTGAGATTTAGTCTAATTACATCGATCATCCATTTTATTTCTAAAGTTACACTCAGGACCCTTCTAAGAGAGGTCAATGTAATTTCAATATCACCCTCATGCGGATCTAGAGGGGAGCAAATATGGGTGCTGACCCTGTCTTATATATATCAAGTGAGAGGAGTGTTTTTATATGAGAGTAAGAGGAGTAAATATTAACCTTTGGATCAAACCATGAATGATCAAGATTAGAACATAAAATCACATGATTTTTTGAAGTGATCACATGATCACTAACCAACTTTTAATCTTGACCATCCATGTATGATTTTAATGGTCAAGATTTGCTTCTCTCACTCTCATATAAAAAACTTCTCTCACTAGATATGCCCCCTATATATATATTAAAAATATTTGTTATTATATATGAGTGGGGATCCATTGACTCCAAGAGTAGGGATGTAAATGGGACAGGGTGTGTATGGGTAGTAGCCCCCCACTACCCAACCCGTTGGATGAATTTCATATATGTTCCTGTCTCGTATCCGTGCGAGTATCTATCTTACAGGTTTTAAACAAATTTTTCAATATTTGCAGGTATCCATGGATAATCAGCTCCTCACAAAAAATTTTATTCACACATGAAATTCAAACTAATTATACATTTGAGTTTCTTACTAGTATGAGAAGTTCTTGTGCTTGAAAAGTATTATAGTAAATATACTAAACATTATGATATTTAAAATGTATAGTCGTACATGTCATTAAATTAAAATTTAAAATATTAAATAGTAAACTAATTCATAAACGTGTCTAAATTAATCCATTTGCATATGAACATCATTTCAATCCATTGGCCTAATATTTTTAAATTTAAATATTTTAACCCTCTTAGCGGGTACCCACGGGTATGGATACTATACTACCCGCCCCCGCCCCATTAATAAACGTGTAGAGAAAATACCCGTTTAATTTACCCGAAATACCTATTAAGATATCCATTTTCTACCCGTTGTGGATATTATCCGTGGGTAACCACGGATGAGTAAAATTTACATCCCTATCCAAGAGTAAGTTTAAATGACCTACTCAAAATCTTCATCCTTCAATTTATTATAATTCAATGGAAGTGGATGATTTCTTTAATGAATTAAGGCTTAAATGCACTTTGAGTCCCTCAACTTTTTTAATTGTGCGATTTGATCCCTCAAATTTTAATTGCATTTTTCGTCTCTCAACTTTTTCAATTGTGCGATTTTGGTCCCTCAAAAAATTTAATTGCACTTTTTATCCCTCAACTTTGTGAAATTGTGCAAAATTAATCCTTCTAGGAACCAAAATAAAGGCTTCCATTACACAATTTTAAAAAGTTGAGAAATGAAAAGTGCAATTAAAATTTGAGGGACCAAAATCACACAATTGAAAAAGTTGAGAGACAAAGTGCAACTAAAATTTTTGAGGGATCAAATCGCACAATTGAAAAAGTTGAGGAACGAAAGGTGCAATTAAACCATGAATTAATGTAAGCCATTGGATTAAAATAAATTGGATGGTGAAGATTTGAAATAAGTCTTTTATACTTACTCTTTGAGTCATCGATTCCGCAATCAGCAAGAGAGACAGAAGAGAGAGAGAGAGAGAGAGAGAGGAGGGATCGATTTATATCAGTGTAAATCATTTTTCCCTTACACCTACTTCCAACCATTGATTTTATTTTCATCCAATGATGTAAACTACTAAAATCACAATCACCGTTGGATGAAAATAAAACAAATGGCTAGGAGTGACTGTAAGCAAAAAATGATTTAAACTGGTGTAAATCGATCTCGCCCTATAATGTTTTCTAGATCCATCTTGATTAGCTTTCAGTAGAGGTAAGTGCAATGATAATATGAATCTTAAAGGAAGTTGGTATAATTTCTAAAACAAGATAGATTTCTAATTAATTAAGCCAAATCTTAAAGGAGGTTAATATATTTCTCTCTTTTTTTATGATATGACATCAAAGATGAGTTGTCATGCATCTTATTGATTATTAAACATTTTTAAATATTATTATCAAATCAACATAAAATGAAAGTTTGACAACTCATCTTAGCATGAAGCTACTACGTATCATAAAAATTCCCTTTTATGAAACATTATAATAACTTCTGCAATATATGAAGGTTATTTTAATATTTGTGATAAAGTAAATATTTTACAGCTGTTTCCTAAAATGTTACTAAATATTTTATAGAAAATTATTGCTTGTGAATAGGCTGTACACATCCACAAGAACTAGCTTTAAAAGTCAGCATAGCTATGCTAAGAAACCATATCTAAAGTTCTTTGACATCCATTAGAACCTTCATTAACATCCTACAACTGTGAATGTAGAATGTCCTTTGCTCTGCCACAGCCCTCATTTTCTTTCTTTTTTCTCTTTGGCTTTGCACATCTATTAAGCTGTTTGTCTGCTAGTTTACAATTAGGAACATAATCAGCTATTTCAAATCAAAACAAAATCAAGTACATTTGCTCGTGGTTAAGCATCTTCAAATTGTGGCTATTTTAATAGTAAATTATTTCGTGAACCAGAACAGGGACACCATATGCGGTGCCCCTTTGCTTTTTTGATGCATTTTTAAAATGTATATACAAAAAAGATAACAAGTAAACGTAAATAAGAGATAAATATAAATATATATGGTGTCAAATACAATGTTCAAAACTTCATTGTAATATTTGCTGTTCCAAGTTGTAATAGACATTAGGGTTTATCCCAGTAGCCTCAAACTGACAAACTACATATAGCAGACATAGAAGACTAGAAGCTGCAAGTATCACACTCGTACTATCATATAAGCTTCAATATTATGTCAATAACTAAGTGTGTGTTTGCTTTCACATTTCCATGCTTTGGAACATGTGTCAACGGATAAAGAAACACACCCTAATTCTCTCAAAAGTTTAAGCTATCAGGTTGAGACTTGTGAATAGTTTTATATCTCTAACCGAACAAATAAATACTCTTTTCCATCTTTCTATTTAGTTCTGCATAGCATCAACAGCATAAGCAATAACAGCTAATGTTGCCAAACTGTAACAGTCTTCCATCAACTAACGTAAATCCCAAATTTATGGGCAACAGTATCCTAACCAAAACAATCAAGGTTCAATTCCAATTGACCCTTGGTGATTTGCCATTACTAAGAAGAATGCTACACAATCAAGGACAACCAAAGCCTCAGGTTGTTAAATCTCCTGTTAGTGTCCTAAACATAAATTACTTACTGGATTTGGGTGCATCTCTTCATGATACAAATAACTCGCCGAACCATTACAATGTGGGACTTGAAGAGTAAAATGATTCACCTTTCATGTGGTTAAGTGAAATTGTATAGAAAATACATTCCTTATTCCAATTATTTATATAACAAGTAACTCCTTCCATTAACCTTATCTTCAAACCATTATCACAATGCCAACGAAAACTTTAATGTTACAAGAGTAAACTGCATCCACTGTCCCTTTACAATATAAAAAATTGTAGTGTCCTTTTAAGACCCCTATCACTCTATCTTTTCATTCATATTTTACCATTTTAGACTTTTAGTTTGTCCATTCATATTCCATAACTAGTATGTAAAAACAAACATGAGATCTAGTTCCACATCTTAAATCTTTTTTATTTCTTACCCTTAAGAACATAATATGTAAGTAGATATAAGAGTTGTGATCAATGAAAAGGTGGAGTAAATGTTGTCTGGCACATATATCTGGCATGCTGAGTCGTATTTCTCTTGCATGATTATCACCGAAAGAGACTAGTAATATTCTAAAACCATAGGTAATGTCTTTATATTGTAGCTTAACCAAAAGGAAGTCTGATATAATTTACTTAAAAATGTAAAAGCTCGTGATAGCATTCAACTAATGATTTTAAAGGCAACTAAATGAAAGGGTTTATCTATGAAATAGAAATAATGACAAAGGTTGTCCTTGAAATATCTAAAATAAGAGGGATGCAATTGTATTACTTCCCGTCAGAGGGGTTTCTAGTTTACTCTAAAAAAGAAATGGGCAGAATAATAAGTTTTCCTGGTTTTCATGGAAATCATTCTGAGAACATGTATAGAGTCATTGTACAATTAGTGGAGTCATCAATTTTATACAGGAAATCTAAATATGAAGGTCATTTCTCATTAATAAGATGACTACAAAAGATATTGCAACCAGCATGGCTGAACTTACAAATAAAATATCTAGACATTCTGCATTAACACTACAAAAAGACCTTCGTGACATACAATAACTATAATGCAATTATTCTAAATATGTGCTAAAACTGAATTTTGTTGTCAGGAATTAAATGAAAAGAAAATTGTGTTACCTGATTTAGCTGACTTGTAAATAAAGTTTCCATTTTCAACAATCTATGGAGCCTAGCAGGTAAAAGAGCAACATTCATCGTTTTTGGTAAAGAGATCTATCAATGCATTGTGTAAGCAAGCTTGCATTAAGGATCAATTACTTTTTCTCTTTAAACTTGTCCTGAGTATCAAATTCTGATGAAGGATCTCTTAATTCCTCACGAATTGCTGTGGATTCAGGACTTGGACAAATAAAAAAGGTTTAAGAAATATCACGTGATGTATGGAAGCTAACTCCATCCTTCAGATGGCTTACTGCTGTGGGACATAACCATTTCAGCATGTTTGGACCCAAAATCTATTCAAGAAACAGATGAACAAACATATAGTTAGGTAAGATGTAAAGAAGAATTATCAGTAAATACATGCAAATTAGTGCCAAACAAGACCAGAAAGGATAGAGAGAGACCAAAGTAATGTTTTTGTATGCACCAACATTGAATGGATGCCGGTAGCTCTGCCCAGACTTCATAGCCAGCCATTTTGCACGCTTTCCTTCATAATACTGGAAGAAGGCACAATATGAGATATTCAAAGACAGAGAAAACAAAAAAGAACTTTTTAATGGTGTACATCCAACTCAAAACACACCTCTATGGTTGTCATATTATGAAGTATAAGGTAGACATGCCATCCAGAAAGAGACGAAAGGGTTATGGTCAAGGCCACCACCATCGTTCCATACATGACCTAAACACCATTCATAAATCTTAATGTTCATTTGTAATTTAAGAAAAATTAGGATTAAAAAGAGAAGAAGAAAGAGTTATTCAAGTTTTCATTTTTATTTTCTCGACAGAAAACCATGTCAGTATTTATTACAAATAAAATACCATTCTCCGACTCTAATTATAAATATCAACGATAAAACAAAACAAGAAAAAACAAATGAAAGTCAATGGGTTGCTTCATGGTTTACTTATGATGAAATTAAGTGTGGACTCTGGATAGAAAAAGGACTGTAGCTAGAAACCCCTTTAGTTTTATGTAGTTCAGTGTCTACCACTGTAAAAAGATACCTTATTTATAACAGAATAAGTAGTAGAAAGTAGTATGTGCAGTGGGTCTCCCTATCTGGTAAAAGTGTGCCATTTGGGTCCATGGGAATGTCCACACGCCAGCAGCCTAACATGCCAATTTCTTCTAAGATATCCACTATCCAATGCACATTCTTATTTAGCGATAGCAACGGTAGTGGTAAATTGGGTCATCTCAATACCTAGAAAATACTTAAGGCGACCCAAATCCTTAGTCTGAAAATGATTGAAGATGTTTTGATTGATAGATTCTTGCCTCATCATGGCACGTAATGACAATGAAATCAACTTCAACAATTAGACAGATGCTCTGACCTTGGAATGAGTGTCAATAGAATATGGAAAGGTTTAACTCACTACAAAAGCCATAGAGAGCTATGCAAGCAACAAATCTAGGTGCTTTCTCCATATAAACTTCCGCAAACTCTGGAGAAAGGTATATTTTGATACGAGTTGATATAGGGGACAACACTGGACGACAGCCAAGGAGAGAAAGAGATGAAGGGATGAACATAGGCAATCTTGGCCAAAAGGAAGAAAGTATCACCATAATCCAACCCATAAATGTGCGTAACTTTTAACAACTAATCTTGCTTGAGGCAATCAATCTATCTATCAGGATTCAGGATCAACCTCATAGCATAAACCTAATGACAATCAACCAGACACTTGCCAAGAGTCAATGAGACCAGTTCCCAAGTCCACTAGAGTGCAAACTGCAAAGGAGCCTTTTTTAAAAAAAAAATCAATGGAGGGCTTATTGGACCTAAGAGAAAACGGGAAATGGGGATGTGGGAATCAAACCCCGACCACATAACCACAGCCCCTTACTAAATGGAAATAGCTTCACCAGTATGCCTGGGAATATATCAAATATCAATAGAAACAAAATATAAGGTTACAAAAGCATAATACAGGAAAGATAGATGGTGATAACTCAGAAGTTATGAATGGGTGAGGATTGCGAGTAGACTGAATCAACAAATAACTTTTCAAAGGGCAACCGGAGGATTCGCTTTGGGAGGAATCACTTTGGGAGGAAGGATCATGGCAAGTAAGGGTATTAGAGGAGGTATGACTCAGCATGAGTAATGGCAGGGTCAGCAGGAGGTTCAGGTTGATATGAACCTGTCAAAAGGAATCATCACTTCAAGAAGGGCCAATGTAAGGTACAGGAAGAACATCAGACACAAGAGGTTGCTTGCTCAGCAAAAGAAGACGTGGAGAAGAGAGAATTCTCAAGAATAGCCCAAGAATAGACGTTTGATGGATTTGGCATAAAGTTTGTCCTATCCCGGGGTAGGATCATGAATAAAGAAAAGAATATAGAGCTAAACAACGAAATAAAAGAGAAGAGGGCATATGATTTTGTTAAGTTGGAAAACCATGTGATTAATGAAGTAGCATTCAGTGATATTAGAGTAGTTTAGACTCTACAGCTATTGTACGCATTTGTAATGGCTTTCATTAGAAGCCTTAGATTAGTTTCTCTGCTGTTAACTATAATATACAGCAACTGCAGAATACAACATTATATAAAGTTGTAATCCCCTCTAATGTTTGTTAAGAAATTCAGTTGCAATATTCAGTTAGATTCTGTTAGACTCTCTCTCTTTCTTTTCTCTCCTCTCTCTCTTCTCCCTCTCTCTACTTCTAATAAGTGAGAAATGCATCATCCCAAAACCACAACAGAACATGCATCATCCCAAAACCGCAACAGAACATTGTGGTCAAGAAGTAAAGTGTAGGTAGTCACAATTAAATCATGGTTTTCATGCTCACAACACCAGTTTGCTAAGGAGTGTAAGAGCAGAATGATTGATAATGGATTCTCTGAGAAGACCAAAAAATGAAGGGAAATTAACAGTTATTATCACTGCGTAAAGTAAAACTAGAGTTATTAATCTGAGTATGAATCTCAACACAAAAATATTGAAAAGTAGAATACAATTCAGAAAGAATTTTACTTAAAAATTACCAAGTGCAATGACAATAATCATTTCGGTGCCCATGTACATTTATTTATAACATGTGCTTATTGGATTTGGGATTTGTAGAGCATTCAGAATCTAGCATGCAAACCCAAACAAGAAACAGACTTATATTTAGGTGTAAATAAACAGGCTGATTAAGCCTAAATCAACATCATAATAATCAAGCTAGGATCCCCCTAAACTTCTAAATTGTACCAAGCTAAAAAAAAAACTGATGCAATTGTTCAAACACATACTGGAATGAAGCCCAACAACTAACATATTCATACTTTGGAACACCTCAAGAACAAAGAATAAAGGAAAAAAATGCAAAGCATAAGAATCACACTAATATAAATGACGACAGTTAAGGGAAATTGAAGGTAGCACGAAATGAAGACAAGAAGGTTCTAAAAGGGAAGCTTTGCAGCATTACATTAATATGTAGAATAAGTTAGCAATGCAAGATGAATTTTTTTTTGCAGAATCATTCGATGAAGAGGAGAAAAAACAGGGCTTGAAATGTGGATGGTTAATGTACATTGCTATTTACAAGGCAAATCACTTAGGCATCTTTCACAATTTAAGAACTAATATGTTTAATAACAATAGACACTTCAGTTTTGAGCTTTCTGGAACACAGATCAGGAATTCTGATTTAAGAGATCACAGAGATAAGCATATAAATTTCTCAGGAACCTTTGAAATTTGTGATGCGAAATGGAAATGCCTAGCAGATCTTGGTATTGCACTGCATAGTTATCTTTTAAGGAAGATTTTAACTACTAAATCATGTTTGATGAGAGGTGGAAGAGCTCCTTCACATCTTCATCCAATAATAAATATATTGCACGGTTATCAATCAGGAAATGAGTAAAATGTGAGGAAATGAAAGGGAAAAATGCAAAAACCACACTCAACTATGAGGATTTGCAAATAAAATCCTGAACTTTTTTTGGGAAACTAATCCTCAACTATAAAAGAGTGTCCCAATGGATACTTTGTTTTCAAGCAGAATGGCTAAGTTGGGAGATATTTTCTAAGTACAAATTCTTCAGCTATGGAAATAATGGATGGACCAGTGGTTGGAAAATTGAAGTGAGGGGTGTGAAAAAAAACTAAAATAACAAACAAAAATTATGGAAGAGGCTATTAATTAAGATACATTTTCTGAATAGAGGAGTGTTCAGTGAATTTTTTTCCTATTCAGAATTAAACATCAAATCAAAATAGGCTTGCATGAAGAACAAATTTCTGGCTTCTTGACATGTGGATGATGCACAAGATACAAAACAGTTTCTCTTGGTGCATGATCATATACAGATGACGTTGTGATAAAATATCAAAGCAGGTTCAGTGCCAAAATAAACAAAGGAGGCGTAATTACATTCTTAAGACTAAAATCTTTAAATCAAATCAAACATGACAAAACTTTAAATCTTATGTAGGAAGCAAGAGTTCAAGTAGTGGGATGCAAATAGATGGGCACCGAACACTAAATGGAGGTGATTCCAGTATGTTGCTGGATCAATGCAAAGGATGGAGTGATTCAGGAAATTTCAACCCACAAAATTTTTGTCAGCCTGCTACTGTAAAGCTTGTTATGATACATCCAAATTATATATTGAGTACGATGAAGTTAAGATGTAATTTCAGCAAACTTATGAAGGAAAGGCATAAAGGTTCTATCTCAACTTAAGAAAATGCCTCAGCTTAAAATTGAAGGAGAAAGGCAACTAGGATTATCTGACTGTGTACAACTTAAAGATAAAAATTCATGAGTATGATAAATATAATTCCAGTGGGAGGATTAGGAATTTAAAGGACTAGAAGGGAGACATGTAAACTTAATGGTTTAAAAGTACAAAGAGCTTTGAAAGAGTTGGAGATGAAGTAAAACCTTTTACAATCACCATTTCCAACCAGTTTGGACAGACTACTGCCTTCAGAAAAGAGAAATACATACAGACTACAATTTGTTTATATATCTTCCTCGAACAGGAGGGATCCAAATCTTTACACATACATTGAAACATAAATAAGTTACAGCATGCAACTTACATAAAAGATCTTAAGAGAGCTTCCTTTAATGGATTCCCAGTCCTTCTGAAAAACACAGCTTATAAATAGGACCTGCACAATGTGAAAGCTTATGTAACCTAAGAATCTTGTCCATTACAAAACAAGCAGATGCCCAATCGAAAACATACCATAGAATGAATACTTGCTATGGTGGCATATAATGCAAAAACAAAGAAAGCCTTATAATTCCAATAACCAACACAATTATTTATCCACAAACAGTGATGATCCTACATCAAATTTAGCAACAAAAAAAGAAAGGTTAAAATAGATCCTTAAATCGTGAACTCAAATGCAAAATTGAAGCTCAAAATAAAATCCATTGCTGAGAAGCAACTGACCTACCATTTTCAGAACACACCTTCTGCAGACTCGACAATGATGAGTCCTTGGAGGCTTGTATGCAAAGCACTTGTCACATTTCTTCCGTTCAGCGTTCTGTGGCAAAGTAGATCACTAATACGTGAGCAAACAACATCAACAGCTTATTCTATCGGTCACAAATACATCAGCAAGTTTTGATAATGTAAAAGTAACAATTTAATCATTGGCCATAAAAAATCATGATATATATATATATATATATATATATGACTGCAAACAGCTATAAGTCAAGCACTGTAAAACCAATCCAAGCAAAAACCCATGTAAGTAAAGTTGCAGCTAAATAGTTAAAGAAACGATTAACTTTCCCAAACACCAAAAGGTCACAACATTTAACATTTGAACACCAATCATTCCTCAGATTCAACACAAATTCACCATTTAAGCCATATGGGTATGTGAAAAAGCTTACATCTTTGGCAGATTCATGGGTCCTGGCTTCAACATCAGGGACATAGGAAGATGGGACATGACCCGGGTCAGTGAGAACGCAAACAAAGAAAGAGAAGAGGCAGAGAGAGGTCAATAGAGTGAAGATGGATGCATTCAAAGTGCCAGGGGAGCTCTGCAATCCCACCCAATAATCGATGAAGACGAAGATTGTGGTGTAATACACAAAAAGCATCAACAAGAACACTGCCAACACAGGCACAGATAAAAACCTCTTGGGATTCATTGATTATGGGACTGGGAAAAGGAGTCTGTGTGTGTGTGTGTTTAATTGTATGGATTTAAGTCTACTTTTGAGAATTCAGTGCTGCGAATTTTCTGTGCACAGGTGTTTATTCCTGCTGCACAACAAAGTTCTCGGTTCCTCTAAACATATATGTCATATTAGATTAAATTATACGATTTAAAAAAAATAATAATTTTATCAAATTAATTTTATTAATTATTGATATATTAATTATTATCATAAAGATAAAGGGTAGTATTTAAAAATGCAATCGATAAAACAATTAATATTACATATTACATTAAAAATAGATGTGACATATATATTGAGACGGAGGGAGTATTAATTATTATTATTATTATAACTTCAATTAAAACTCATAATTTTAGCATTAGTTATTTTATTGTAAAAAAAATCTATATCAAGTTAATATATAACATAAAATTTTCTCATACGTGACAACATATAATATTAGAGTTTAATTGCTATGCATTACACTGATAACCAATCAAAAATCATGATATATGTGATTTTTAAGCTAGTTAGGATAAAAGTCAAATACTTTAGCTTATGTGGCAATTTCTGATTGGTTGTCTGCGTAAAAAATCTTTACACTGACAATATATACCAATAAAATCCATAATATTAATAAAAAATTATATTTATTAAAAGTTAAAAATTGAACATACTATTTCTATAATATAATAATATTAGTACGAACTTTATAATTTTACACTTTTTAACTTTTAACTTTGCGAGAATCGAGGATATAAAATAGAGGGAGTAAATCATCTTTTTGGTCCCTGAAAGTATGAGTCGCTGTCAATTCAGTCCCTGAAAGCAGTTAATTATGAAAAAGTCCCCCAATGTTAATTTTGTCAGTCAAATTAGTCCCTTAATTTTAATTTCGTTAGTCAATTTAGTCCCTGTCAGGGACTAACTTTACTAAAGAAATTAACATTCAGGGATCTTTTCGTAATTTAACTGCTTTCAGGGACTGAATTGATAACGTCTCACACTTTCAGGAACCAAAATGATGATTTACTCGAATAAAGGATTAGATAGGAGATTAAGTTCACTCCTTTTCTGTTTCACTTTTCAATTTTTAAATTTTGATTTTTTTTTTTTAGAAAATCGGTCATTTTTGGCTAAACCCAGTCCAACCCGATCCAACTGGTTTAAAGCGATCTGACCGTAGAAATGGTTTTGATCCCTGACCAGATCGGACAAGTGGTCGATTCACGGTTCAACCGGTCCAACTAACCGGTTCGGTCTGGTTTTCATAACCTTGATATCAACATTTGTATTATATTATTGGATTTGGTTCCTTTAAAGTGAAATTATTTCTAAAGTGAGATAGTAAAGGTGCATCCATCCTTTATTTGATAAAGTGCATAAAGATCTTAACCGACTAAATAATCTAAAGGTAGATACATCTGTACTTTCTCAATTTAGAGAACGTAAAATTTATATTATTATTGTATTAGTAAAATACTAGTGAAGAAATGTATTATCTCTGTAAAATTACTTTTGCGAAGTATTAATGACATTGTTATTTGTTAATTATTACTTTAAAAATAATTAATGACATCGATATAATATATATATATATATAAACCAGTCAAAAAAAATATTAATTATCATACATATTTTTCATAATTAAAATTATTCATGCATGGTCTACCGGTTTAATTTATAGGCATTATTAGTTTTTCGCCCCTTATCTTATTTGTTTTATTCAATTTGATCCCTAACTTTTGTTTGTATAAAGTTAGTCATTTATGTTGGCAAACATTAACACCATTACCCTTTTTGTAAGTTTCTATCTAACATCATCACAACTTGCATTAAAATCTACTAAAAACTATTTTTTTCTCTTTTCTCTCTTCTCTCTTCCCTCTTCCCTCTTCATTCCATCCTTTTTTCCTGCGAGAAAAGAAAGAATAATGGAAGTTGGGATGATGTTAGATGCAAACTTAGAGGTCTAACTTAGCACAGATAAAAGTTAGGAGACCAACTTGAACAAAATAATTAAGTAAGGGGACGAAAAGACTAATTTCGTCTAATTTATGGCTCAGTTTCGCAACTCCAATAAGTTAGTTGCCTAGCTTGTAACTTCTATAAGCTTGTTTGATAAAAATATAGGTGTTTGACAAACAAGTTTATCTCATTAGCTTATAGCTTTTGTCATAATTTATTTTCTTGAGCTTATAGCTTATAGTTTATTAATTTTTATTTCATTTTTTTTATGAACCACTGTAATTAGGGTCTTTGATTCCCCAGTGGCATCCCGAGATATCCCTACAAGTTTCGGCCGTTTGGATCGGCTATGGGACTAATCCTCGGCTGGTTGCTTAGAGCAGAAATTAACTTTTGGTTTTCGCAACCTCCCAACTAGAATGACTGCCATCAGGATTCGAACTTGTATTCTCCTCCTTATAGAGTCGAGATGCTTCTCATTTTTACCCTTATTATTTTAACGAAGTTCTTACTTTGTTCGGCTCTTACCTCATAAAATAAAATTTATATAAACAATGATATAAACATGTCATTTCATTTATATTATTTAATAAAAATAAAAACAAAAAAATAATATTCTAATTATAAAGCTTTTATTAGAATTTAAAAAGAATTTATATAAATATTATATAAACATGTCATTTTATATTTATAAGTTAGTTCAATAACTAATTTTATCAAACGTATCAAATTCAATCCGCTAGATTTTCAGCTATCAGCTATAAACCTTCAACTAAAAATTAGCTTATAAACTATAAGTTAAATTATCAGCTACTTTTACCAAACAGAATCAATATATGCTAAACCTATCTACAGATTTATGAAGTTTTATTTAAAACTTAAAATAAAAGTTATAAAAAGTTAATTGAGAATTTAAAATTGAGTTTCAAACGTTTAATAAAATAAAATATTTATTGATTTTTCATGTGAACATTTACCTAACAAGATAAAATAAATAAAATATTTTTTATTTTTTTAAAACTCTCTTTACATAACTTTATATATATATAATATAATATATATAAATATAATATTATATATATTATATATGTATGCTAAAATTATAAAAAGGGCTAAATTGTAATTACACTCTTTAACTTTATACTTTTGACAAATTATTTCAGTAAGTTTAAATTTTTGCACTACTTGAACTTTGAATATTTATCCATTCACACGTTCAAATTTTTTTCGCTTGGTTATACAATATTATTAGAGTTGTCATTTTGGCCTACCTTTGTAATTGTTGGAGTCAAAGTGATTATGGTCCAGTAATCCCTTATGTTTTGATATTAACAAAGGACTAATTTCAGAAGAACAAAGATTTGTTATGAACTAACGTTTTACCTTAAGTGTGCAGGATAAAATTAATATAAGTCCAAAAACTATCTAAGTCCAAAGACGTTAACTTGTCCAACCTCCGAAGTGGTTCATGTTCTTACTCAAACTGGACGATAATAAGTTGTAACAAAAGAATCATGAGTCCAAAGACTCTTCCTATCCTTGTGTATTCGTTATAGTCCAATAATGCTTTATTTATTAAGCACGAATACTTTTGTAAAGCTTTTGAATTTATTATTCCTTGTAAAAAGGTTATATCCTTTGGACAAATATTCCTTGTAACACTCGTTCAGACAAAAGCAACAGCCAGATTGTCCTTGTCACATAAAGAAATTGACATTCTTCTTTGAGAAAGACAGAAGACAACTTTCAGATACAAAGAGGATATGTCTGTTAGGGAATAATTAGTATGCCCTAGATCCAATCCATTGGGTAATGCATTAGAATTATTTTATTTTGATAAAATAATTTTGCATTCTATTAAATGTTTTTATTTGTCATATTCATTATATAATTATTCATTTGATATGACAAAGTCCTTGATTAAATTTAGACACTTGTCATCATGATAGAGATCATGTTAATGAGAGGCAAGTCTTTTATAATTTAATCTAAAGCGTTCTTGATCAGAGGATTATTGAGAATGGGACATCAGTATTCCGGATAGATCAATATATATGTGATGGTCTCTATTGGATAGATGTTAATAGATCTCATATATTAATTCACATATATAGATGATGCATAAGGAGATATAATCATTGAACTGACTCAATTGAGAAATCCTAATGGTTTATATTACCGTTACATGGTCAATAGGGACGTATTCTCATGAAGAGTGTAAATATTTTCTTTGACCTGAGATTATCATAGTAATTAACAAGTTACTTGTTATACTTTGATTCCGGACACCTAATGCCCTAAGGTGCTAGTTGAATGGATATTGGGTATGGCTAAGTACTTGTAGGATTAATGATATATCAAGAAGGAATCCATCAACTCTAGGTAATGAGTTTGAGCTCTATGATTATAACAACAAAGTTAAAGACCTTGGCCAAGGGAATTGAATGAATGAAGAAATGAGTTTCTTAAGTCATTCACTAGTTGGTTATAAAATATAAGAGTTTACCATTTAGAGCTTTGACTATTATACCATACTCTAAGGATAACTCACAGCTGGAACGATGGAAGAAAATACTACATTATTCTTCTAAAGGTTCTTGAAGATATTACTTCATGTTATCCAGTCGTTAAGGAGTGTTGCTAGACGCCAACCTTGATTAGTAATTTAGTTTGACTAATTTACTACCGGTTTAGTATTGAACCTATGAGGTCACACACTAACGAGTGTTCCAGTCTTTGCTAAATAATTATTTACTTTATTATTTGATAAATTAAATTAGAGAATTTAATTTAATCAAACAAGTAATTTTTTAATCCAAATGGAATATTATCATATTCTTTGGTAGCACTTAGAATATTATTAATACATGATACAATTAAATGAAGAAATTCTATTTAGAATAGAAAATCAAAGGTTCCCTAATTTAAAGTGTAACATTGAAGCCATGATATCAACAATGGTTATACTTTGTGGCTATTTATTTTGGAATGAAACACTTCAATTCATTTGATGGTCATTGAAGTGCAACGTTGCAGAAATTGAAATAGATTTCAATTGGTTTTATTGTGATTGAATGGCACAGTAAAGAATGGCTTTATGAATAGCCATGCAATGATTCAAGTCCATTGCAATTCTTGTAACGTGAAGTGATTTTATTGCCATTATAAGTTTTTGATCAAAATGGTTTTGATTGTTATGACAAATCAAAAGACGCTATATTAGGGAACTTGAGGACATATATATATAATATATGGATATATTTGTCAGATGAAAGTGTAAAAAGAAAAAGTTTTCACGCTCAGATTCTATTCTTCAGTTTTTTTTTTTTGTATGAGTTTCATGTATCAAAGAGTTTGATAGCAAGGTTTGGTCTCGGTGTGGATACGCATAGAGTCTTCGTACAATTGAAGATAAATTTTAGAAGTATCGGGAATCGCTTACCAAGTATTTAGATTAACATCTTATAGCATAAATACATTTTAAACTCAAAAGATATTTCTTTTGGATTGTTTTTTCCGCTGCTGATATGATCACCATACAATCCTTCAGTAGTATCAGAGATCACCATACAATCCTTCAGTGGTATCAGAGCCAAGGTTGTTTGTGTTTAAATTGTTTTTCAATTGGTATTATGAGTATGAGATGCTAATTAAATCGGTATGCATAATGTTTGATTATCACATGCTAACTGCTTATCTTCGGCGATATTGCATGTTAATGAATAATGTATTCCCCAGTGATGTTTTGACAATTGAAGATAAATTTTAAAAGTATCAGGAATCGCTTACCAGGTATTTAGATTAACATCTTATAGCAGAAATACATTTTAAACTCAAAAGATTTTTCTTTTGGATTGTTTTTTCCACGGCTGATATGATCACCATGCAATCCTTCGGTGGTATCACAGCCAAGATTGTTTGTGTTTAAATTGTTTTTCGGTTGGTATTATGAGCATGAGATGCTAATTATATCAGCATGCGTAATGTTTGATTATCACATGCTAACTGCTTATCTTCGGGGATATTGCATGTTAGTGAATAATGTATTCCCCAGTGATGTTTTGAAAAAATTGACTCACTAAATGTTGCAGTGCAATGAATAAATTTGCACAAAGAGATGCATAATTTTTTCTTGAGCAGGTTTACACCCAACATTCTCTGTGCTTATCTTTGACAATGTCATGCATGTTTAAAATATAATGCTTTCATTGGCAATATGTCAAGGTCTGTGCGTTTTTGCTCTACAATGGCCTATGGACATGGTATTTGATATTTGTTTTACAGTGGCCTACGAGCATGCTCTTTGATATTGGATTTATAAATGCAATTATGTGATAATTGTAATTTATTCCTGTTTGTCATTTGAAATTTTATATGATAAATGTGATGTGTCAATTAAATATTTTTTACAATTCTCATTTGCAAGGAGCGACCTGACAACCAGGGGACTTGTGGTTTTGAGAAGAAAAAAATTATTATTGCATGTGATGCAAATACATCAAAAAGGAATTATTTGCTTCTATTTGACATTTGAAAATTTTATATGATAAAATATGATGTGTCAATTATATGTTTTTCTATATTTCTTGAGCACAAGGAGCGGTCTGACAACCAGAAGACTTGTGGTTTTGAAATAAAAGAATTTTTTTTTCATTGCATGTGATGCAAATACATCAAAAGGAATTAAGTTATACTAAACACCTGGACTACCCGGAGGAGTATAAAGGTTAATTCATTTATACCAATAGGAATGACTTGACAACCACGTAACTATATGGTGTGAAATTTATTTTAATGTTGTATGTGATACAAAATTATATTCCTTAAAATATACATGCATGAGAAACGACTTGACAACCAAGGGGCTCATTCATATATATGTTGTTAAGGGATTTTTTAATTCCACTACAAGAAATAGAGATTTCTGAAACTATCGTAGTTTGTGGAAAATTTTATCTACATAAAAGTGTATATCTATGATAAATGAAAATGCGAACTTATGTTCTTGTATTTTCTTGTTCTTAGAACTCTCAAAAATGTCTTCTCTATCATTGCGCTACATTCTTGATGCCAACAAGTTGGTTGGAGCCAACTATGATGATTGGTACCGCAATTTAAGAATTGTTCTTATGCATGAAAAACTTATCGATACGATCGACAAGCCTGTCAAAACTGCCCCTTCTGACAAAGAAAATGTTGAAGCAACCAAGGCTTATGAAAAATACTTGGAAGAGTGTCTTAATGCTAAATGCATCATTCTGGTATCTATGAGTTCTGAACTTCAAAGGTAACATGAGGATATGGAGCCACCTGCAATTATTGAACATCTTAAGAAGATGTATAGTGGACAAAGCAGGACAGCTAGATATCAGTTGTCCAAAAATCTGTTCAGGTCCTTTTTGACTACAAGTTCTCCAGTTGGACCCATGTTCTAAAGATGATTGATCTTATTGAACAACTTGAGAAGTTGGGGTACAAACTTGGAAAAGAGTTTTCTCAAGATTTGATCTTGCAGTCGCTTCCTGATTCATTTTCACAATTCATTGTGAATTTCAATATGAATAAATGAGTTGTGAACTTCATGAGATGCTTAATCTATTGATTGATTATGAGAATCAAGTTGCTTCTGAGAAGAATGATGGAACTGCTATGGTTGTTGGAAAGTCCTTCAAGAAGAAGGGAAAAGGCAAGTATAAGCCAAAAAGGAAACCCCTTAGACCTAAAGGTGGTGTGACCAAACCTAAGGTTCAAGAGGGTAAGCCTGACAAGTATGATGTTGAATGTTTTTTCTGTAAGGAGAAAGGTCATTGGAAGAGAAACTGTAAGAAGTTTCTTGTTTCTCTAAAAGAAAAGAAACAAGGTGAGACTTTAGTATGCAATATGTTGCAGGGACTACAGATAAGTAAAGCTTAAGGAAAGTAGAAATAAATCTTCAAGTTGGGAATGGAGCAAATGTTGCGGCCCTAGCTGTTGGATTGATTTCTTTAGTAATGCCTATTAGCAAAACTTTGGTGTTGGAAAATTGTTATTATGTTCCGAAATTTGTTTCGAACGTTATTTCAATTTCTACGTTTGATAAACGTGGTTTTTGTATTAATAACATTTGCTTAATTTATCATAAAGATGATTTGTATGTGAATGGTTATCTCCAACATGGTATTTATGTCTTACCTGATGTGAATTTAAAACCGATTATGCATGTTTCTAGTCTTAAAAGAGAAAGAGACGATCAAGTAAATTGTAGATACCTTTGGCATGGTAGACTTGGTCATATAGGCGAGAAAAGAATTAACAAGTTACACAAGGAAGGTTACCTTGACCAGTATGATTATGAATCATATACAACTTGTGAATCTTGTCTCAAAAGAAAAAATGACCAAATCTCCATTTACTGGAAATGGAGAGAGAGCTTCCGAATTATTGGGTCTAATCCATACAGATGTTTATGGACCCATGAATATTCAAGCCAAAGGGGGATATTCTTATTTCATCACTTTCACTGATGATATGTCAATATATGATCTTGTGTATCTTATGAAACACAAATCCGAGTCATTTGAAATGTTCCAAAGATTCCGTAGTGATGTTGAGAAACAACTTGGTAAGAGTATCAAGGCACCCAGATCTGATAGAGGAGGAGAATATCTTAGTGACAATTTTTTATTGATTATCTGAATGAAAATGGAATTCAGTCACAGTGGACACCTCTAGGAACACCACAATACAATGGTGTATCCGAAAGAAGGAATCAAACCTTATTGGATATGGTAAGATCCATGATGGGGTTCACTGAGCTTCCAAAGTATCTATGGGGATATGCTTTAGAAACTACAACATATTTGTTAAATAAAGTTCCCACAAAGTCAGTCTCTACAACACCATATGAGATATGGAAAGGTCGAAAGCCAAGGCTCAAGCACATTTGAGTTTGAGGATGTCTGGCCTATGTCAAGGGATTGCAAACAGATAAACTTAATGCAAGGTCTGATAAGTGTAGGTTCATTGTGTATCCCAAAGAAACACAGGGGTATTATTTCTATCACCCTTGTGACCACAAAGTGTTTGTGGCAAGAGGAATAATCCTTTTAGAAAGAAGAATTTCTTTTAGAAAGAAGTCTTGGTGAAGAAATAGAACTTGATGAAGTTCACCAATGAAATACTGCAGGCTCAAGAGCCTGAAATACAAGCTGATGAGCCATTGCTGGATGTTCTGAAGTTACTTTGAAGGTCATCACCTTCGATGGTTGAGATTCAAGGACAGGTTAATGAACCGATTATAGAATTGATTCAACAACCACCAAATCCAGTACAAGGTGAATTAGTTGTAAATGAACCTTTTAGAAGATCTAACCATGCACATCGAACACCAAATAGATTAAACTTATTGGTGCAAGATGATGCGTCGAATGAGGTTGATCATAATGATGATGACCCTAGAACCTATGAAGAGGAACCTTGAGTTTGTAAAAAAATTTAGTGGGAGCACAATTATTTTCTTGGTGTTGTATGTTGATGAATATTCCCATAGGAATTACGTGCTAGCATTCCGAAGTACAGAGATTTGGTTTTCTGAATATAATCTTCCATGTAAGATTTGGGAGAATCAACTTATATTCTGGGAATAAAGATTTATAGAGATGAATCTAAAATGTTGATTGATCTCTCACAATCTATGTATATTGATACCATCATAAAGAGGTATAACATGGGAAACTCCAGAAGAGGCTATCTGCCAATAGGCACTGAAATCTGTCTCAACAAGGAGGATAGTCCAAGAACCCTTGAAGAGAGAGAGCGAATGAATAGAATCACATATGCAAGTGCAGTGGGAGCTATCATGTATGACATAACTCGTATGCATCCTGGCGTTGCTTATGCATTGCATGTTGTCAAAAGTGTTTGACAAGCACAAGTGGGAATTGAGAATGAAACACATGAGAGATTGTCTTTAGTGCAAGGGGGAGATTGTTAGGGAATGATTAGTATGCCCTAGATCCAATCCATTGGGTAATGCATTAGAATTATTTTATTTTGATAAAATAATTTTGCATTCTATTAAATGTTTTTATTTGTCATATTCATTATATAATTATTTATTTGATATAACAAAGTCCTTGATTAAATTTAGACACTTGTCATCATGATAGAGATCATGTTAATGAGAGGCAAGTCTTTTATAATTTAATCTAAAGTGTTCTTGATCAGAGGATTATTGAGAATGAGACATCAGTATTCCGGATAGTTCAATATATATGTGATGGTCTCTATTGGATAGATATTAATAGATCTCATATATTAATTCACATATATAGATGATGTATATGGAGATATGACCATTGAACTGACTCAATTGAGAAATCCTAATGGTTTATATTACCATTAATTTGTCAATAGGATATTCTCATGAAGAGTGTAAATATTTTCTTTGACCTGAGATTATCATAGTAATTAACAAGTTACTTGTTATACTTTGATTCCGAACACCTAATGCCCAAAGGTGCTAGTTGAATGGATATTGGGTATGACTAAGTACTTGTAGGATTAATGATATATCAAGAAGGAATCCATCAACTCTCGGTAATGAGTTTGAGCTCTATGATTATAACAACAAAGTTAAAGACCTTGGCCAAGGCAATTGAATGAATGAAGAAATGAGTTTCTTAAGTCATTCACTAGTTGGTTATAAAATATAAGAGTTTACCATTTAGAGCTTTGACTATTATACCATACTCTAAGGGTAACTCAGAGCT